>JAENPR010000569.1:0-416368 GCA_018135685.1 Themeda triandra
GGAGGAGAAGAGATGATCGGTACAAGCAAGGATGGAGCTATTTGTTGACACTAGATACGCACACGAAAGAATCAAGAGAAATAATCCGCAAGCGCACGGATATCGGTGAGCACTTCACCCGGGAGATAAGTCCTGAGTATCGTATTTGTTTTTATCCGCTAAGAGAAAACGTGCAATAGACTAACCCGATCTTTACTACTACCCCTGGGCTGCTAGTCAAGTGAGAATTAAGCGATATAGAGAGAACTCCTTCGTCAGTCTTCTTCTAACCTATGGCAAGCTTTGAGACTACTTGTTCTAAGGGGGTACCGAGGAGTAGACACCACAAAGGATGCTAAACCGGGCACAAAGGACCTACCTTACCTACCAACGGGAAGTGGATTACAAAGGTAATAAAGGGATTGTCACTTCCCTCACTACTACCACGGTTCCGTAGGATAGGGAGCATCTACAAGTGAACCTAGCCTAAGCACCACGCTTATGCTAAAGAACGATTACTCTATTCCCAACGCGAAGTTTAATAAAGTAAACTTGTAAACCAAAGAACAATAATAACAACGAACTTACTAGTATTAGAAGTTGAATTGCCGAATGATTACGAAACCAAGCCTCGGGTTAGGAGACTTGATCCCTTGAGATACACTTGGAGAGGAGACAAACAGTAGGGCTTCCTCCAAATCTACCTCCACTCTATACTCTCTCAATCTCTCTTGAATCTAATACCCTATAGAGATAGATCCATTCGAGGGACCCTTCTCTATCTAACTCTCTCTCTAGATTGAAGTCTTGAATGAATTGGAGAATGAATTAGGGTTTCACCCGAGGGCCGGGGCTCTGCTTTATATAGCCCCCTAGGATTAACCACAGCCCTCGGATCAAACCGACCTAAATGGACGATAATTATTGATCTTCAAAGTCGGTGGAGGCGGGATCCGCGAGACTCCACCTCGATTGGTGGAGGTGGGGAGTCGGCCGACTCCCCTCGGGTCGGCCGACCGGCCATGCTGCTGCCCAGTGGCCCCGGAGCTTCGGGTGTCGCCTTCAGAGTCTTCTAGATTATACCTTTTCACCCGTTCGGTCTTTCTCTCTATGTAAACCCGACATGTGGGCCATCTTGGTTGATTTTCAGGTTGTCACCAAGCGAAATAAATATTCACCAAAACTCGTGGAATTACGTCGGTGGTAACCCTATATCTATCAAGTATTTATGAATAGGTCCATTTGCATGTTAAGTTGACGGTTAATTTTATGAGTTAACGACCGTCAACAAACTCCCCCACACTTGTCTTTTACTCGTCTCGAGGAAAAGGATGGATTACTTTAAGCATAGCCTCAAACCAAGACATCAACATTAGATTATCCCCGATCATACGGGATCAGCGGGATTCAAAGTGTCTACCATTGAACTTTGGGGAGTTGAAAGATGGAACAGTATGCAAGTAGAGATCCGTCTTCTATCAATCCTGTCACTCGGAGTTTTTATAACATTTTTGCAAAGAAAACTTAGCTTACCCTTCTCCATCATGTAGCACACTCGAATCACTCATTATATGTGGTATTTGTGGATCTCACCATTAAGTATAGAGCACTCAAATCTCTCAATGTATGTAGTATTTTTGGAACTCACTTGAGGCATGTAAAAGGGAATGCCTCCTATTCTACTAAGGCTTATGTGGAGTTTTAAGGTATGTCAAGGAATAGCATTTTTACCTGTGCATATTGATTAGTCAAAAACGGGAACCAAGGAGAGGGGGATCTTACTCTAGATCAAGTGTGTGCAAGTGTGTGGAATATTTGGTGGCTAAATTGATGATAATAATGCTCCTTCCCTCTCTTGCACACTCTTCTCTTGAACATTGCTTTGCTTGATCTTCTCTTGAATAGCTCTTTGAGCTTCTTTGAACTTTCCTTCTCTTGGGATCACAATACTTTGGAGCTCATGGGCTATCTCTTTTCTTTCTTCTTCTCTCTTTTTTTTTAACATTATTTTTGCATAGCCCATGTCTCACTTTCGGACACAATAACTTTCTTGAATACGATGATGACAATGCACGATAATGACGATGATCTTCTTCCAATAACTGGATGATGATAACAATCCTTGGAGCATATAAAAATCCTAGAAAGTATATGTATCCTCTCCCGGTGTAGGAGACGGATGAATGGCGGAAAGCATGTTTTTGCGTACTCCGGTGTAGGAGCAGATATATATGTGGGTGTAAGTGCACTTGATCATATGAGTAAGAGACCCTTCTCTAAGGCTCTAATACCGCCAAGACTATTCTCAACACAAATAAAAGCTTATGTCTTGGTCTTTCATAATTTTGTCGACGAGGCTCTATAGGCATTTATAACCACGGAGAGGAGAAGTATAGCTAACATTTTAAGATTTTCGAAAAGAAATTCTCCAAGCAACTAGATATAAAGAAATCAGGTTCTCATGGTCCATGCTATATCACTTGTCCTCAACAACTTAAGTAAAATGGGGTCCCTATAAAATACGTTCCCAACAAAGCAATGGGGATTCCAGGGAATTATCATGGTGTGAGTCTATCTTGGGGTCATGATTAAAATAATCTACCTTCTCAATATATATAGCATGTGATTTAATTCAAAGTGTTCCCCAAACGAATCGGAAAAACATGATCGGTATAAATTTTGGAACGTAGGGAAGCAAACTGACCGTGGACGAAAGCCGGAGCCAAATGGGCCCGGCCATGGGCGGCCGACTCCATTTATGGGTCGGCCGACTCCGCAGTGGCCCCTCGGGGTCCGCTTTGTCGTGCGTGATCTTCACATCGTATACTCTCAAATATTTTTGCTGGTTCGCTGATATCCGTTAGTTTCATCGTCGGTTGCCTCCCCCACACTAGATTCCTGTTATCTTCATTCACAACAAGGTGGAGACAAAAGAGGCAACACATATGCAATAATAAATATAACTAGAAAACTTTATTTCATCTTCATTAAGGCCTGGGTTACAAGTATTGAAAAGAACTAGGATCGAAACTTTAACTAAGCACTCTTGCAAACTAAAACTTTTAATCTAAACACACTAGGCCTTTCTGATGCTAAGATAAATCTTATCTAATCAACTCGCTTCTCTAGAGCGTCTAACCTCTTTTCTAACTTATCCGTCCTCTTCTCTTGCGCACGAAGTCTATCTATGAGAGTGACAATGCTACCGCCGGGACATGTTGAGCGTTTCGCGAGAGATGCTATAACGTCGCGGTGAGTTTCTAACTCCTTCTCTAAGTACGCAACGGTCTTGCGACGCTTCCTTGGAGCTTCGAGGCGGCGAGAGGCGCTTTCGGGGCTTCCTTCGGAGGGACGAACTTCACTTTGCTCGGGTGAGCACGGACTCCTCGAAATACGAGCGCTCTCCGGTGCTATACTTAGCACGAGACGATCTCCCCTTGCTTGTTGGTCTTCACTCCCATAAGCATCTCATTGTGCTTAGGAGGGAGGATCTTGGTGCCTTCTGGGAGCTTCACAATAGGACCCTTTGGTGGAGGTCCATCTAGGAGCAAAGGCTTGGGTGCAGCGATGAATGGTTGGGCGAAGTAGCTATGGCTGTAAGCTTGAGGTTTTGAAGGAATAGAGGCTAGGGGTTTGGGCTTAGCAAGAACGATGGCCTTGCTCTCAGGCTCCTCTCTTGGGATGGTGTTGAGATCAATCCCGAAGCGGATCAATCTCCTATCTAAATTCTCGCTCGACTTCGCCATTCCGCGTAGCAAGCTTGATGGTAGGAGGAGGAGGCTTTAGATGGAATGAGGTTGGCTTGAGGTGGGCTTCTTTATATAGGGGGATGGAGAGGCATCTAAAGGGCATCTAAAGGAATCTCCGAAGGAATAACGCGTCAACGTTATCTCAAAAACCCTAATCGGCAAAAATTCCGAAGGTAGAGTATGGTAGGATCACGAGTGCAAAAGCCGACGGCGAATGGGGAGTCCATGAGTCGGCCGACTCCCTTTGGGTCGGCCGACTCGCGGTGTGGACTCCCCGCGGGGGTTTTTCGCAACCTATTTAGCGCATTTTTGTCATTCGGAAAAATACCCTGGACCCCGAAAAAACGAAAAGTAAAAAGGTCGGGCCCAACTACCTAATTGAGAAAGAAGTTTAATTCATCTATTTCACCTATTTCCTCAATGGGCTCTAAAAATATTTTAAGGCGTTGACCATTTACCTTGAATATCGTACCTTCGTTGTTGCGAAGCGTAACGGCTCCATGCGATGATGAGCTTACTACTTGAACGGTCCTTCCCATTTGCTTGAAGCTTTCCTTGCCCGAAGAGTTTGACCCTGGAATTAAAAAGTAATACCTTGTCTCCGGGTGTGAACTCCTTGATCTTGATTCTCTTGTCGTGCCATCTTTTCACTCTTTCTTTGTATATCTTGGCATTGTGATAGGCTTTCTCTCTCCATTCTTCTAATTCGGAGATTTGCATCCTCCTCTTCTCTCCTGCTGCTTCTAGATCCATATTCCACTTCTTGATGGCCCAGTGAGCTTTGAATTCCAGCTCTACTGGTAAGTGGCAGGTCTTTCCATAGACTAGTTGATATGGTGACATCCCAATAGGTGTCTTGTATCTTCGTTCGATATGCCCATAGTGCATTGGGAAGTTTGTCCTTCCATGCGGTTCCCATTTCATTCACCTGTCTTCGAAGAATATTCTTGATCTGCTTATTTGATGTCTCGCTTGGCCACTTGTCTGAGGGTGATACGGGGTAGCAACATTATGGCGTACTCCATGCTTCAATAAGTATTGCTCGAAACGCTTATCGATGAAATGTGATCCTCCGTCACTTATGACTATCCTTGGAACTCCAAATCTTGGGAATATTATTTCTTCGAACATCTTTTTGGAGCTTGAGCTATCTGCCTTTTTGCATGGCAGAGCTTCGACCCATTTGGACACATAGTCCTTGCTACGAGGATGTATTCACATTTCTTCAACGGTGGAAATGGTCCCATGAAATCAACTCCCCAAACATCAAAGAGCTCGATCGAAGGTTGTTGATAAGTGGCATGGCATCTCTTGAGTTAATGTTGCCATGTCTTTGACAAGGACCGCATCTCCGAATGAAATCTTTTGTGTCTTCATACATTGTTGGCCGAAAAATCCGCATTGCCAAATCTTCGCATGTGTACGGAACACCCCATAATGGCCTCCATATGGTGATGAGTGGCATCTTTCAATGATTTTGATTCCTTCTTCGGTGGGCACACATCTTCGAGCGAGGCCATCGAGCACACTCGGAAGAGGTAGGGCTCATCCCATATGTGAGTACGGCTCTCTGGATAAGTTTCCTTTTGTTGCCTCCTGGTGGTACGTAACTTTGTAACCATAAAATTAACAATATCGCATACCGGGGTCGGATCCGGTTGATTCCGTAGAGCATGTCGTCCCGGAGTGCGTCGTCGATGGGTAGTTCACGTGGTTTCTCAAACCGCATTCTAGACAAGTGATCGGCAACGAGTTTTCTACTCCCTTTTTATCCTTTATTTCTAGATCAAATTCTTGGAGTAATAAAATCCATCTTATCAAACGAGGTTTAGCATCTTTCTTAGTGAGCAAATATTTTAAAGCGGCATGATCGGTGTAAACAATCACTTTGGCACCCACTAAGTAGGATCTAAACTTATCAATAGCGAAGACAACAGCTAGGAGCTCTTTTTCGGTGGTAGCATAATTAAGCCGAGGTCCGGTCAAAGTTTTGCTAGCGTAAGCTATTGCATGATGCTTCTTATCCTTAGTACGTCCTAACACTTGCTCCTACGGCGTAGTCACTTGCATCACACATAATTTCAAAAGGTAAAGTCCAATCGGGGGTTGAATGATTAGAGCCGAAATAAGCGCTTTCTTAAGGATCTCAAATGATTGTAAGCGGGCATCATCAAAGTCAAAAGGAACATCCTTAGCCAATAAGCGTGTAAGAGGTCTAGCGATGTAAGAGAAATCTTTTATGAATCTTCGATAAAAACCGGCATGACCAAGGAAACTTCTAATTCCTTTCACATTGATAGGAGGAGGCGTTGTTCAATAACTTCTATTTTGGCTCTATCTACCTCGATGCCTTTTTTCGGACACTAAGTGTCCTAGCACTATTCCTTCTCTAACCATGAAATGACACTTTTCCCAATTAAGGACTAAGTGTTTTTCCTCACATCTTTGTAAAACTCGATCTATGTTTTCAAGGCACTCATCAAAAGTTTTTCCATAAACAGAAAAATCATCCATGAAAACTTCCATAATCTTTTCAATCATATCGAGAAAATATAGACATCATACATCTTTGAAAAGAAGTCTGGTGCATTACATAACCCAAAAGACATCCTACGATAAGCAAAGGTTCCATAAGGGCATGTAAAGGTCGTTTTGTTTTGATCATTAGGATGGATAGGGATTTGATGATATCCAGAATATCCATCAAGGAAGCAAAAGTAAGAATGGTTGGCTAATCGCTCAAGCATCTCATCAATAAAAGGCAAAGGAAAGTGAACTTTTCTTGTTGCCTTATTAAGCTTTCTATAATCTATGCACATTCGCCATCTGTGACGGTTCTTTGTGGAATTAACTCATTCTTCTCATTTGGACAACGGTCATGCCTCTCTTTTTAGGCACAACTTGGACGGGGCTGACCCGCTCACCGTGTGGCACGGGGTAAATAATCCCAGCGTGCAACGGTTTTAAAACTTCTTTCTTAACAACTTCCCTCATCGCATTATTGAGCCTACGTTGGGGTTCTCGGATGGTGGAATATCGGGATCTGTGGGAATGCGATGGGTACAAAGGGCGGGACTAATTCCTTTGAGGTCCTGGAGTGAGTAGCCAAAAGCTTTTTTATGTTTTTCTAGGACAGCCATTAAGCGAGAGGCCTGGTAAAGGTTTGAACTCAATAGGAGGCCTAGGTGAGAGTGTCACTTATGATGACAGGAGTGTCTGGATCATTTCCTAGAAAGGCATATCTAAGACCGGCTGGTAAAGGTTTGAACTCAATAGGAGGCCTAGGTGGTAGGGTAAACTCGTCTAATGGTTCATTCTCGGAAAGGGTCGGCTTCTTCTTCTATGAAGAATCTAGCTTCGTCTTCTAATTGGCTTCACTAGGAATTCTAGAGAAGTTTGCTCTAAATTCCTCCAATGGATCATAATGTGGATAAGGCTCGGTCATAGCATTTAAAGAGTGTGAAATGGACATTGCAAACTGGAGTTTCTTGCCTAAACAAATGTTAAGCTTCCAGTTTGTCCTTCATAAAGAAGTCTTCTAAATGGTTGTCCTATCAATAGGTGGAAATCCCCTATGTCAAAGACATAGAAGCTTAAGTGAACAGGGGTTCCTTCTACCCGGAGTGGTAGGACATGTAGGATTCCTAAACAAGGAAGAATTTGTCTTGAAAGATTTCTTATGAACTTCTTGTTGGGGTCAATGTCATGTTTCTTTGCAAATATCTTGCTAGTGTGGTAGACATGATATTTATACCTACAACTGGATTGTAGAGAGCGTCTATACGATCATTGTTAATCATGCAATGAATGGGAAGAGAAGATGAATCCAAACGAATTATTTCAGAGGAAAGCTCTGACTCTTCTAACCACTCATTGCTCATGACAGACACTAACTCTCCTGAGGTCTTTCCTGTTGGAATATCCTCATCAATATTGCATGGCTTTATTGGGTGATATTTGCCTTGGGGCTTCTTCACCTTGTGATAGTTGAAGATGTTTCAAAAATCGGAAAACGAGATCGGGTTCAATATCTAGCATAAAATCGGGAAGTGGAATGTCTTCCTTGTCTTGCTCAAGACATGGATTAGCGAGGTGGATGGTGTATCTCGGCAAATGTTTGTCTTCGGCTACTTGAGGTTCTACTTCTAGGAGGTAGTCTAATTCACTTGGATAGGATTTGGTCTAGGATTGATCTTGCTTTCTCGGCAGAGATATGCAAGAATGATCCTCGAAGTTGTGTCGAGCAATTTTCTCTGTCTCTACTCGAGACCTTTATAAAAGTGTTGTAAAAGAATAGGATCTGGTAGACTAAGGTCCGGGCCGATGCTAATAGTGTAGTAAAACGATTCCGGGATGAGGCCAAAGATTCTTCGGGTTCTTGCTTAATAGTCGGAACCTTGACTCTAAGGTCGACAATTTGGGAGATGGGATAGAAATCTAGGCAAAAGTTGGAGCGTAAGGACCCCCAATCTCCTTGTTGCTTACCTACGGCTTTATCATACCATTGTCTAGCTTTTCCCTTTAATGAGAAAGGAAATAGCTTCCAACGGAGGGTTTTGTCGGACATGCCCTCTATGCGAAGACAGTCACATGTTTGCTCAAAGTCTCTAATGTGAAGGTAAGGGTTTTCGTCTCCTTCTCCCGAAAAGGATAGGCTTTGGACCAATGCAATCAACCGCGGACTCGGCCTATAGCTAGGTGTTTAAATAGGTTGTGATGACTCATGTGGCACTAGGCTGGTCTCCGTGGGTGCGAGAAAATTGAAAGATAGGAATGGAATTTGAATTATCCATAAGGATAGAAAAAGATAAAATGTACGGAAATGTAAAGTGCAAGAAAAAGATAAAAGTATAGGTACAAGGTAGAGCAAGATTTAGGTTATCTAAGCGAGACCGTCTTTCTCCCCGACAACGGCGCCGTAAATGCTTGTTGACACTAGATACGCACACGAAAGAATCAAGAGAAATAATCCGCAAGCGCACGGATATCGGTGAGCACTTCACCGGGAGATAAGTCCCGAGTATCGTATTTGTTTTTATCCGCTAAGAGAAAACGTGCAATAGACTAACCCGATCTTTACTACTACCCCGGGCTGCTAGTCAAGTGAGAATTAAGCGATATAGAGAGAACTCCTTCGTCGAGTCTTCTTCTAACCTATGGCAAGCTTTGAGACTCTTTGTTCTAAGGGGGTACCCGAGGAGTAGACACCACAAAGGATGCTAAACCGGGCACAAAGGACCTACCTTACCTACCAACGGGAAGTGGATTACAAAGGTAATAAAGGGATTGTCACTTCCCTCACTACTACCACGGTTTCGGCCGGATAGGGAGCATCTACAAGTGAACCTAGCCTAAGCACCACGCTTATGCTAAAGAACGATTACTTTATTCCCAACGCGAAGCGAAATAAAGTAAACTTGTAAACCAAAGAACAATAATAACAACGAACTTACTAGTATTAGAAGTTGAATTGCCGAATGATTACAAAACCAAGCCTCGGGTTAGGAGACTTGATCCCAGATACACTTGGAGAGGAGACACCGACGAGGCCGGGCTTCCTCCAAATCTACCTCCACTCTATACTCTCTCAATCTCTCTTGAATCTAATACCCTATAGAGATAGATCCATTCGAGGACCCTTCTCTATCTAACTCTCTCTCTAGATTGAAGTCTTGAATGAATTGGAGAATGAATTAGGGTTTCACCCGGGGGCCGGGGCTCGCTTATATAGCCCCTAGGATTAACCCAGCCCTCGGATCAAACCGACCTAAATGGACGATAATTATTGATCTTCAAAGTCGGTGGAGGCGGGATCCGCGAGACTCCACACGATTGGTGGAGGTGGGGAGTCGGCCGACTCCCCTTTCCCTGTCGTCGGCCGGCCATGCATGCCAGTGGCCCCCGTGCTTCAGTGTCGCCTTCTCGGAGTCTTCTAGATTATACTTTTTCACCCGTTCGGTCTTTCTCTCTATGTAAACCCGACATGTGGGCCATCTTGGTTGATTTTCATTTGTCACCTATGAGAAATAGATATTCACCAAAACTCGTGGAATTCGTCGGTGGTAACCCTATATCTATCAAGTATTTATGAATAGGTCCATTTGCATGTTAAGTTGACGGTTAATTTTATGAGTTAACGACCGTCAACACTATTCACGATGAAAAAGAGAAGCCTCCGTGACCGAGCGGCAAACTCATGGTCAAGTAGCTTTGGTGCAACAACGAGACATACCCGCATCTCGCTTATAAGATTTCCCAAAGTGGCAAATTGATTGCGTAAGAGTGTCTATGGAGATGGGTACAGTGAATTCATGGACGATTACGGTTTACGAATGCTTTGCCGAATCCGGGATACTGGGAGTGCATCGGGAGTGCCTTCTAGGAGACGGGGAGCGAAAGATGCAAATGATGACCTCCTAAGCGGAATGGGCCGATATGATGCGAGAATCAATTCGGCACGAAACCAAAGCATCGACATATGCATACAAATCTCCTTTCCCAGTGGTACAATAGGGTAGCTCTTCCACCAAGAGTTAAGCCACCAACAGATTTGACCAAATTCTGCGGGTCGGGATGACACCGGTACCATTGAGCATGTCGCGAGATATCGATGCAACTTGGAGAAGCAGCTGGCGATGAAGCATGGAGGATTAGATATTTTCCTATGTCTCGACGGGGCCGGCTTTCACATGGTTTGCATCGCGGCCGGCTAATTCCATTGGTACATGGGCGAATTGGAGCAAAAGTTCCATTCATACTTTTATACGGGAACCAATGAAAAGAAGATGGTTGATCTTTGGGCTATGAGAATGAAGACTGCGAGACACCAATGGAGTATCTTCGTAGATTCGTAGAAGCGAAGAATATGTGCTATTCTCTCGACTATTCCCGATGATCAACTCGCACAATTGGTCATTGCGGGCATCTTTGCCACATATCGAGAGACAAGCTATTCGGCATGGAGTTTGAAGACCTTGGACAAACTTGCACAAAAATTGACGGCAATGAGCAATCAAGCCCAAGGGTTCGGGAGAGATGCTCGTTTTCGTAAAAACGGTGCAACTATTGACATGTATCGGGGATTTCTAGAAGAAGCATCGAATATGATGATGAAGATGAAGTAGGCGCTGAGAGTTGAAGCTGGACAAAAGAGCCTACTTTGGTCGATCATCGATGGGTGAAGCAGCAAAAGGGATCTTATGATTTTGATGTCGGTAAAGCGAGATAAGCTCTTTTTGTATCGATTCGGGAGGGACGCGTCAAACCGCGTAAGGACATCCTATCTTTGCGCCTCGAAGGGGTAAAGGATAAGAAGTATCTTGTGGGTTTCATGATACAAGTTCTCATCATATCAATGATTGCCGAGTGTTCAGAGTAAAAATTCAGAAAGCTATTCAAGATGGGCACTTGAGATTTGATGGCAAGATGAAAGTAGACAAAAACCCATTCCCTCAGAACATGGTCTCTTTCTCTATAGGCATGGTTGATGCTAGTGAGTCCAAGGAAAAGGGAAAGATGAAGGTTCTAACCTCTGAAAGAGCCAAGGAGAGTGGTGCTGTTGACCCTAATCGGCAAGTTACCAAGGAGGAAGTGCAACAAGTACGGTTCAGAAATAGCCGAACAGAGAAGGGTCAGACTTCAGATGCAGCTAAGGGAAATTGCCGAATACACGCTGAGCCAAAGCGCAGAGTTACAGCACAACACTTGTTGAATAAGTGGCAGAGGGAAAAGGAGATGGAGTATGATGAGGAGCAGCAGTACATTGAAGAGGAACGCAGATTCATGATAGAGTGTCGAAGATATGAGGCGAGAGGTGCGCCAAAGAGAACAAGAAGAGTACGAGGAGAGAACAAGAGCGGTCGCATTGGAGCTGTTCCTTCTTCGGTCTTGTTGGAATGAAGGCTTGAAGTTGCTTGCCGGGAACAATTGCCCCGAATGCGGTGATCAATATTCGGAGTACAGGCAATCTCGAGTCAACCGCCGTCCCGTTCATAATAGACTTGGGATGAGAGTTCCAGAGAACGATCGGCGCCTAAAAATAAACAGTTTTGATGGACATCGGAGGAAAAGATTTGCAGACCAAGCTTGGGCTCATAGCAGTGCCCATAATGCGGAAGAGAGCTCATACAGGTGGCAAAGAGGTCAATGGTGCCCTCTGGTTTGAGGAAAAGCCGGAAGAGAAGAGTTCGGCGTTTGAGGAATCAAGAGTGACGAGGAATTAGCCGAAAAGAAGCCGGTGTGGCGTCCTAAGAAAAAGGATGATGGACGGGGTCCTTCGGTGATACTAACATGGTGTTCTTTATCCCATTGGAGTTTAGAGCCCCTGAAGATCAAGAAGTTCAAGATGAAGTGTACTCAGACTTTGATGAAACTGAATGCCGAGACTTGATGGCTCAACTTGTGTTGACTCGGCAAGCAGTCTTTGATAAGCCAATTAAGAATCGTCATCTGAAGCCATTATATCTAAAAGGATATGTCAATGGCAAACCTTTGACCAAGATGCTTGTGGATGGAGGGGCTGCTATCAATATTATGCCCTATGCTACTTTCAGAAAGCTTGGTATGACAAGTGAGGATTTGTTGCAGACTGACATGATCCTTAGAGATTTTGCTGGCAATGCTTCTGATACTCGTGGAGCAGTACATGTGGAATTGATGATTGGATCCAAGACTTTGATCACTACTTTCTTTGTCATTGATGGCAAGGGGGCATATAGCATGCTTCTGGGAAGGGATTGGATCCATGCTAATTGCTGTGTACCCTCAACTATGCATCAAATTCTTATTCAGTGGATAGGAGATGATGTAGAAATTGTTCAAGCTGATGATTCAGTGAGTGTTGTCACTTCCGAGCCTGCTTATTGGGAGTATGATGGACAAGACTACCTTTCAGGTAAAAAATGGAAAGAAGGTCCTGTCAATGTGTTCGACAGAGATCAACAGCCGATCCGAGCAGTCGGCTCTGATAGTAACTTTTAATGGGCAATCCAATCGATGGCAGCAAAGGCAAACTGGGTCGTGGTTTCATGTCGGCCGACAAGTTAGAAGAGATCGATGTTGGTGATAGCACAAAGTCAAGGCCGATGTATATCGTGCAAATTTAGACCCAGAATATAAGTTGAAGTTAGTAGAGTTGTTGAAGGAGTTCAAAGATTGTTTTGCTTGGGATTTGAAATGCCTGGATTGGATCGATCAATTGTTGAACATAAGTTGCCTATAAAACCGGATTTCGTCCTTTCAAACAACCTCCACGAAAAATCTATAAAGAGGAGGTATTGGCCGATGTAAAGAAAGAAGTTGAAAGACTAATTGAAGCAAACTTTATTCGGCCATGCGGTATGAGAGTGGATTTCAAACATAGTACTGTCTACAAAAAGAATGGGAAGATGAGGGTATGCATAGATTTCAGAGATCTCAACAAAGCTACTCCCATGGATGGTTACCCAATGCCAAAGGGCCGATTTATTAGTGGATGCAGCGGGGTATGAAGTCATCGGCTTTATGGATGGCAATGCGGCTACAATCAGATTTTCATGGCGGTTGAAGATATTGCAAAGGCGCATTCGGATGTCCGGCCACATTGGGTTATTTGAATGGATAGTAATGACATTTGAATTAAAGAATGCTTTGGTGCAACTTATCGAGAGAGCCATGAATTATATCTTTCATGAGTTGATCGGCAAAATTGTAGAGATTTATATTGATGATGTGGTAGTCAAATCCAGAGACCATGAAGGACATTTAGCCGATTTGAGAAGAACTCTGGAGTGCACGAGGAAACATGGTTTAAAGATGAATCCAAATAAGTGTGCTTTTGGAGTCTCGGCTGGTGAATTCTTGGGGTTCTTGATCCACAAAGGAGGGATAGAAGTTGGGAAAAAGAGTATGGAAGCAATAGACAAAGTTGTGCCCCCAACTAACCTTACGAGTTGCAATCATTTCTTTGGGCAAGATCAATTTCGTGAGAAGATTCATATCCAATTTATCGAAAGAATATTGCCTTTCTCTCCATTGTTGAAGCTCAAGAAAGATCGAAATTTGTGCGGGGTGACATACGGCAAAAGGCTTTTGATGAGATCAAGCAATATATGAAGGCACCACCGGTATTGGTACCTCCACAACTTGAGAAGCCTTTCAATTTGTATGTGGCGGCCGATAGCCTAACAATAGGGTCGGCCCTTATGCAAGAGTTTGATGGAAAAGAGAGAGTAATAGCTTACCTTAGCCGAAAAGCTGTTAGATCCGAAACAAGGTATTCGGCTATAGAAAAGCTCTGTTTGTGTGTTTATTACTCATGCACAAAATTTCGGCACTATTTGTTAAATGCCGAATGTGTGGTGATATCTAGTTTTGATGTAATTAAACACATGTTGTCAATGCCGATTTTAAATGGAAGAATCGGCAAATGGGTACTAGCACTGTCAGAGTTTAAAGTATGAGTCGGCAAAAGCAGTGAAAGGACAGGCAATTGCCGATTTTATTACTCAACATCGTGATTTATCTGTTGATATGATAAACATTGCCCCATGGGCATTATTTTTTGATGGGTCATCATGTGACAAAGGTGGTGGTGCTGGTATTCTTTTGATATCCCCATGTGGAAATACATTTGAGTTTGCTTTTCAATTGAATATCCCGTCACTAACAATCAAGCGAGTATGAGGCTTTACTTAGAGGGCTTCGGTTTGTTAATAGAAGTGAATTTATTCTTTGTTGAAGTATTTGGTGACTACGAATTGGTGATCAATCGGTTGACAGGACAATATGAATGCAAAAATGATATACCGCAAGGGTACCATGAACGGTGTAGGGAACTTCGAAAAGCTTTTCGGTAGTTACTTTGCATCATATACCCGAGAACACAATGGAGAAGCAAATAAATTAGCTCAAGCGGCCTCACGGATATCGAGAAAATCATGAAGTCTATACAGCGAGAAGAAGATGCTTTCAATTCGATCGAGATAAGTAATGATTGGAGAAGTGACATTATCAACTATACGAAAGACCCATCTCAAAAAGTTTCCCGAAGGCTCGAGGTATAAGGCCCTTAAATTCGTACTTCTTGATGATCGGTTGTACCACAAATCTATAGATGGAGTGTTGCTCAAGTGCTTGAGTCAAGAAGAGGCTAAGAAGATTATGTTTGAAGTTCATGAAGGAGCTTGTGGTGCACATCGGTCGGCCTACCGAATGAAATGGATAATCGAAGGACGGGGTACTTTTGGCCGACTATGTTGGAGGATTGCTTTGAATATTACAAAGGGTGTCGAGATTGTCGATATTTGGTAATGTTCAAAGAGCACACGATCGCCTTTCGAATCCAATAATCAAACCATGGCCGTTCGGAGGATGGGGTATAGATTTAATTGGATGAGATCAATCCTCCATCTAGCAAGGGACACAAATTTGTGTTGCGGCAACAGTTATTTCACCAAGTGGGTTGAAGCTATCCCTTTGAAAAAGGTCACATCGAGAAAATATGATCAGTTTTGTCAAAGAACATATAATTCATAGGTTTGGGATCCCCGGACCATTACAAGCGATCGGGGACTCGGTTCACTTCTTGAGTTTTGTGACTTTGCCGAAAGCATGGGGATAAGGTCGTATAATTCTTCTCCTTATTATGCGCAAGCCAATGGCCCGACGAGGCGTCAAATAAGATCATGATCAAGATTATTCGAGAAGAAAATCGATGAGAAGCCAAGGAGATGGCACTTGGTCCTTAATGAAGCATTGTGGGCTTACCGAATGGCTTGCCATGGATCCACACAAGCATCTCCATATGAGTTGGTTTATGGACATAATGCTATAATGCCTTGGGAATTGCAATCGGGGTCAAGGAGAGTTGAGTTACAAAAAGACTGAGAAAAAAGATTATAAGGATTTGATGATGGATGAATTAGAAGATTTGCATTTGATTCGTCTTAAAGCTTTGGAGAACATCGAGAAGAATAAAATGCGTGTTGCCAAGTACTACAACAAGAGAGTTAAAATTAAGCAATTTGCAGAAGGAGAATTGGTTTGGAAAACAATATTGCCAATTGGTACAAAGGATAAGACATTTGGCAAATGGTCACCAAATTGGGAAGGACCTTTTCGGGTTGTCAGTTGTGCACCTGGTAATGCGTATATATTGAAAACGCTATTTGGAGAAGAACTTACTAGAGCCATCAATGGCAGATATCTTAAGAAGTTTTATCCAAGTGTCAAAGTTGGATCTTAATTGTGACTATGACGTAAACGTGGTATAGCCGATTGAATAAAATCGCCTTCAGAGCAAAGGAAGGAAGTTGGAGAGAAATAGCCGATATTATTGTATCGCCTCTAGTGCAAAAAATAGCCGATATCGTGTGTATCGTCTTCAGAACAAAAATAGCCGATACAGTTGTATCGCCTTTAGTCAATTTTTAAAGGTATAAGTGAACAGTTTGATCTTATCTCTCAGCTGATAGGTTTATTGGGAGAAGATAAAGTGAATTGAAGTACTACGCTACAAACCGTCAAGTCATGGAACAGGACCGAGATCTAATCGGCTAAGATGATGTCATGCGATTCGGGAGATTTCGTTCGGGAAGAGTGTTGCAGTCAAGTTCTAGCTAAGGAAAAATTTGCAAAAAGGAAATGCGACAGATGAACACCATCACAGACAAGCAAGAACAAGAAGAAGACCAACATTCTTTATTAAAATTTTTATTTACAACCCGCGTCAATCCTAATACAAGCTACTCCTCTTCTTCGGTGAAGAGCTTGTTGAGGACGGACTCGGGTTGGTGGCGTTGGCCATGGCGTCGGCGTGGTCGTCATACCCCGCGGGGAGGCCCTCGATGCCGTCGACCTCGTGGGGAAGCCCGCCCGGAAGCCGGTTGGCATCGGAGCGTAGTCGTCCCCGGTCCAGGACGACATCCCTGCCAGGCCGAGCGCGGTGCCGAGGCGCACGCCATGAAGAGCAGCCTGATCGATCTGACCAGGCACCGCCTCGAGGCGATCTGCCAGTGTTGCCCCCTGGGCGTTCACGTGGTTGGCCGCCGCTGTCGCTGCCAACCTCAGGCGGTCCAGCTCCGCGTTGAGGTCTCGCAAAGGAAAACAAGACGAGACGGTGAGTAAAGCGAGATCAAGAAAACGGAAATCAAGCAATGGCGAAGAATAAGTGCGGTGATGGTCTCCGTCATCCGCCGCCGGGTGTCCTCCCACTCCAACCGGGTGATCCCAAACTTCTTGGTTTCTTCACCAAGAAGCTCCATCGCCTCGTCCCTCTCGCGGCGGTACGCGGCGGCGTCGTAGCGGCTGTACGCCGGGATTTTCTCGTCGTTCCTGTCCCATATAGGGCGGTACGAAGAGGCGGACCCGATGAGGCCGAGGCGGAAGCCGATGCGGAGCAGGAGCAGGAGCCGGGCCGGAGCCGAGCGGTGCGGGGGCAGTGCGTCAACGCGGCGGCCGGCGCTAGGAAACGCCATTGGCGGTGGCGATCCTCGCCGTCCTACAAGCAAGGTGCAATCAAGATCGGCTAAACAAAAAGAAACCACAAATGGGATGAGGAAGTTATCTCTTCTACCGCAGACGACGGCCACCACGGCCGCTTCCTCCGCCGCATCCGCCGCGGGGAGCGGGAGCGGTAGCGGAAGGAGGGTGTGAGTGCCGGCCGGCAACCCGCCTTCGGAAGTTGGCGACGTAGTCGCCGGTGTTCCCGACGGCCCCGAAACAGATCGAGAAGATGTATAACCGTAAGGGCGAGACTCGAGATCGGGTAAAAACTATCAAGCAGTACAGCTCAAGGGATTGAAAATCTCACCGCCGGCGCCGGTTGCTGCTTCCCTCCGCCTCGTCCGAGCGGGGACGCTTGTTGTGATCACCGCCGCTCGCCATTGATGGTGGTGGGGTTTTTTGGGGCTTGAAGGCGGAGAGGAAGTGGAAGAGATTAGGGATGATAGCAACTGCTTGTGCTTGATGTGATGATGGTGGGAGCCGACTGGTCCTATTTATGAACGTGGGAGCCGTGGCAAGGCTGCGGGAAAGCCAAGCGACAGGATAGGGTTTCCACACTTATGGGCCGATGTTGAGTTGGGCCGAGCCCATCACCACTGGCGATTCAGTTACCATACGCTCGGTCGGCTAAATAGCTGATGAGAGCTATTCGGCTAAAGTGAGCACTTGAGGCAGCAGCGGTTACATTCGGTTAAAACGCGCAGAGTACAGTTGTGATTGGAAGAGCCGAATGATAACAGAAGCAGAGAAGAAAGAGAAAAAAATGAGAATTATCTATTTTTCCAGAAAAAGGGAATTGTTTTCAAGTATGACAGGGTCAAGCCTAAGTGTCTACCCTCTTCAAGTACAAACCAAGCATCTATACATTTAGAAAAGAGTTGATGACAGCAAGAGCATCCATCTTGATTCGGTTGACTTCATCAAGAGCTTTTTGGTCTTCTTCTTCAGAGTCTTGGATGTTGGACAGTTTGCTTTTAATTTGCCGCGTCTCCTTGATGACTGATTGTATTTTGGACTTAGCCGAATCGAGAGATGGTAGATTTGCGAGCTTGGTTTCATGGGATTGAATGTTAGCATTCGGTGAGCTAGTCGAGCTTCAAGTTTGGTCCTTTCTTCTCTCATGACCTGCAGCTCGGTTCTAAGGTGCTCAAGAGGTGCTCGGTTGACTTGATGCCGAGTAGAGCTCCTTGGCTTCTTTGTTCCTTGGCCACCTTTCTTTTCCCGAGATCAACTTTGGTGGACATATTCTTGTGTGCTCTCTTGATAGCAAAGCAAAGTGATCATCAAGGTGTGATAAGGCATCTATGGCGGCTTTGAGATTAGAGGAAGCTCTTGATCAATAAGCTCTGCTATTTCCCTTATTTTGTCTGAATCTTGGGTCAAAGCAATAATATCCTTTTTCAGAAATGAGATTATATCCTTTAGCTTGGCTTGACTCTCTGATGATAACTGCTGGTTGGAAGAAACTTCATCATCTTTTTCCCCAGCAAATTCTTCAGCGATATGGGAAAAACTGGCTTGAGGATGAGCAGTATCCTGTTGGTGAACAAGGAAGGTAGTTTAACCAAATGATTCGGTCTGAATGGAAAAATAGCCGAGTGGAGTAAGAATAATACCTCTTCGGCAATTACTTGATCGATTGCCTCCTGAGTAACATTAATATGTTGGGTGGTTGATGCCACAGTCACTTCAGGATTGACAATATCATGGCTTGGTACATCCTGAATTATCAGAGTTGTTGAAACTTGAAACTCTTGGAGAAGGGGTTCTCCTTGTTCATTTGTCTGATGGAGAGGAATTTCTTCTGATTCTCTTTGTTCATCTGAGTCGAAGCATAAAATGAGACTGATATGCAAATGGAAGAACAAGAAAGAACTCTAGTACAGATACGCACCAGGATGACCGACAGATTCATTGACATCTGCTTGGATAGCAGAATGTTCAGGAGAATCTGCCAAATTTACCACTCGGTCAGGGCTTTGAGGGTGAGCCTGTATCTGTTGAAAGAGAATGATGAATACAGACACATTTGCAGATGATGGATAAGGGATCAAAAGCATTCATACCTGAGGGAGTGGCTTAGCTTTCTTTGATCTTGATTTCTTGGGAATTGCAGTGCCCTTGATGGGGGAAGAAGGAGTTTTTCTTTGATCTTTATTGGGTGATATTTGCCTTGGGGCTTCTTCACCTTGTGATAGTTGAAGATGTTTCAAAAATCGGAAAACAGATCAGGTTCAATATCTAGCATAAAATCAGGAAGTGGAATGTCTTCCTTGTCTTGCTCAAGACATGGATTAGCTGAGGTGGATGGTGTATCGGCAAATGTTTGTCGGCTACTTGAGGTTCTACTTCTAGGAGGTAGTCTAATTCACCTGGATAGGATTTGGTCTAGGATTGATCTTGCTTTCTCGCAGAGATATGCAAGAATGATCCTCTGAAGTTGTGTCGAGCAATTTTCTACTTGTCTCTACTCGAGACCTTTATAAAAGTGTTGTAAAAGAATAGGATCTGGTAGACTAAGGTCCGGGCCTGATGCTAATAGTGTAGTAAAACGATTCCAGGATGAGGCCAAAGATTCTTCAGGTTCTTGCTTAATAGTCAGAACCTTGACTTTAAGGTCGACAATTTGGGAGATGGGATAGAAATCTAGGCAAAAGTTGGAGCGTAAGGACCCTCAATCTCCTTGTTGCTTACCTACAGCTTTATCATACCATTGTCTAGCTTTTCCCTTTAATGAGAAAGGAAATAGCTTCCAACGGAGGGTTTTGTCGGACATGCCCTCTATGCGAAGACAGTCACATGTTTGCTCAAAGTCTCTAATGTGAAGGTAAGGGTTTTCGTCTCCTTCTCCTGAAAAGGATAGGCTTTGGACCAATGCAATCAACCGCGGACTCGGCCTATAGCTAGGTGTTTAAATAGGTTGTGATGACTCATGTGGCACTAGGCCGGTCTCCGTGGGTGCGTAAAATTGAAAGATAGGAATGGAATTTGAATTATCCATAAGGATAGAAAAAGATAAAATGTACGGAAAAGTAAAGTGCAAGAAAAAGATAAAAGTATAGGTACAAGGTAGAGCAAGATTTAGGTTATCTAAGCGGACCGTCTTTCTCCCGGCAACGGCGCGAAATGCTTGTTGACACTAGATACGCACACGAAAGAATCAAGAGAAATAATCCGCAAGCGCACGGATATCGGTGAGCACTTCACCCGGGAGATAAGTCCGAGTATCGTATTTGTTTTTATCCGCTAAGAGAAAACGTGCAATAGACTAACCCGATCTTTACTACTACCCCGGGCTGCTAGTCAAGTGAGAATTAAGCGATATAGAGAGAACTCCTTCGTCGGTCTTCTTCTAACCTATGGCAAGCTTTGAGACTACTGTTCTAAGGGGTACCGAGGAGTAGACACCACAAAGGATGCTAAACCGGGCACAAAGGACCTACCTTACCTACCAACGGGAAGTGGATTACAAAGGTAATAAAGGGATTGTCACTTCCCTCACTACTACCACGGTTTCGGCCGGATAGGGAGCATCTACAAGTGAACCTAGCCTAAGCACCACGCTTATGCTAAAGAACGATTACTTTATTCCCAACGCGAAGCGAATAAAGTAAACTTGTAAACCAAAGAACAATAATAACAACGAACTTACTAGTATTAGAAGTTGAATTGCCGAATGATTACGAAACCAAGCCTCGGGTTAGGAGACTTGATCCATGCAGATACCTTTGGAGAGGAGACACCGACAGGCCGGGCTTCCTCCAAATCTACCTCCACTCTATACTCTCTCAATCTCTCTTGAATCTAATACCCTATAGAGATAGATCCATTCGAGGGACCCTTCTCTATCTAACTCTCTCTCTAGATTGAAGTCTTGAATGAATTGGAGAATGAATTAGGGTTTCACCCAGGGGCCAGGGGCTCTGCTTATATAGCCCCCTAGGATTAACCACAGCCCTCGGATCAAACCGACCTAAATGGACGATAATTATTGATCTTCAAAGTCGGTGGAGGCGGGATCCGCGAGACTCCACCCGATTGGTGGAGGTGGGAGTCGGCCGACTCCCCTTTCCCCGGTCGGCCGACCGGCCATGCTGCTGTGGCCCCGAGGCTTCGTGTGTGTCGCCTTCCGGAGTCTTCTAGATTATACTTTTTCACCCGTTCGGTCTTTCTCTCTATGTAAACCCGACATGTGGGCCATCTTGGTTGATTTTTTGTCACCTGCGAGAAATAGATATTCACCAAAACTCGTGGAATTCTCGGTGGTAACCCTATATCTATCAAGTATTTATGAATAGGTCCATTTGCATGTTAAGTTGACGGTTAATTTTATGAGTTAACGACCGTCAACACTATTCACAATGAAAAAGAGAAGCCTCCTGTGACCGAGCAGCAAACTCATGGTCAAGTAGCTTTTGGTGCAACAACAGACATACCCGCATCTGCTTATAAGATTTCCCCAGTGGCAAATTGATTGCAGAAGAGTGTCTATGGAGATGGGTACAGTGAATTCACTGATTACAGTGCTCTGAATGCTTTGCCGAATCCAGGATACAGGAGTGCATCAGGAGTGCCTTCTAGGAGACGGGGAGCGAAAGATGCAAATGATGACCTCCTAAGCGGAATGGCGATATGATGCGGAATCAATTCGGCCCGAAACCAAAGCATCGACATATGCATACAAATCTCCTTTCCCAGAGTGGTACAATAGGGTAGCTCTTCCACCAAGAGTTAAGCCACCAACGAGATTTGACCAAATTCTCTCGGGTCGGGATGACACCAAGTACCATTGAGCATGTCGCGAGATATCCGATGCAACTTGGAGAAGCTAGCTGTGATGAAGCATGGAGGATTAGATATTTTCCTATGTCTCTGACAGGGCCGGCTTTCACATGGTTTGCATCGCAGCCGGCTAATTCCAATGGTACATGGGCAGAATTGGAGCAAAAGTTCCATTCATACTTTTATACGGGAACCAATGAAAAGAAGATGGTTGATCTTTGGGCTATGAGAATGAAGACTGCGAGACACCAATGGAGTATCTTCGTAGATTCGAGAAGCGAAGAATATGTGCTATTCTCTCGACTATTCCCGATGATCAACTCGCACAATTGGTCATTGCGGGCATGCGCCACATATCGAGACAAGCTATTCGGCATGGAGTTTGAAGACCTTGGTTGACTTGCACAAAAATTGACAAGCAATGAGCAATCAAGCCCAAGGGTTCGGGAGAGATGCTCGTTTTCGTAAAACAAGTGCAACTATTGACATGTATCGGGGATTTCTAGAAGAAGCATCGAATATGATGATGAAGATGAAGTAGCCTAGCTGCGAGTTGAACTGGACAAAAGAGCCTACTTTGGTCATCATCGATGGGTGAAGCAAAGCAAAAGGGATCTTATGATTTTGATGTCGGTAAGGCGAGATAAGCTCTTTTTGTATCGATTCGGGAGGGACGCGTCAAACCGCGTAAGGACATCCTATGCTGCGCCCTGAAGGGGTAAAGGATAAGAAGTACTGTGGGTTTCATGATACAAGTTCTCATCATATCAATGATTGCCGAGTGTTCAGAGTAAAAATTCAGAAAGCTATTCAAGATGGGCACTTGAGATTTGATGGCAAGATGAAAGTAGACAAAAACCCATTCCCTCAGAACATGGTCTCTTTCTCTATAGGCATGGTTGATGCTAGTGAGTCCAAGGAAAAGGGAAAGATGAAGGTTCTAACCTCTGAAAGAGCCAAGGAGAGTGGGTCTTGTTGACCCTAATCGGCAAGTTACCAAGGAGGAAGTGCAACAAGTACGGTTCGAAATAGCCGAACAGAAGGGTCGACTTCGGATGCGGCTAAGGGAAATTGCCGAATACACGCGAGCCAAAGCGCGGGAGTTACAAGACAACACTTGTTGAATAAGTGGCAGAGGGAAAAGGAGATGGAGTATGATGAGGAGCAGCAGTACATTGAAGAGGAACGCAGATTCATGATAGAGTGTCGAAGATATGAGGCAGAGGTGCGCCAAAGAGAACAAGAAGAGTACAGGAGAGAACAAGAGCAGTCGCATTGGAACTGTTCCTTCTTCAGACACTGTTGGAATGAAGGCTTGAAGTTGCTTGCCAGGAACAATTGCCCTGAATGCAGTGATCAATATTCAGAGTACAGCAATCTCGAGTCAACCGTCCCGTTCATAATAGACTTGGGATGAGAGTTCCGAGAACGATCGGCGCCTAAAAATAAACGGTTTTGATGGACATCGGAGGAAAAGATTTGCGAGACCAAGCTTGGGCTCATAGCAAAGTGCCCATAATGCGGAAGAGAGCTCATACGGTGTGGCAAAGAGGTCAATGGTGCCCTCCGGTTTGAGGAAAAGCCGAGAAGAGAAGAGTTCGCGTTTGAGGAATCAAGAGCTGAAGCGGAATTAGCCGAAAAGAAGCCGGTGTGGCGTCCTAAGAAAAAGGATGATGGACGGGGTCCTTCGGGCCGATACTAACATGGTGTTCTTTATCCCATTGGAGTTTAGAGCCCCTGAAGATCAAGAAGTTCAAGATGAAGTGTACTCAGATTTTGATGAAACTGAATGCCGAGACTTGATGGCTCAACTTGTGTTGACTCGGCAAGCAGTCTTTGATAAGCCAATTAAGAATCGTCATCTGAAGCCATTATATCTAAAAGGATATGTCAATGGCAAACCTTTGACCAAGATGCTTGTGGATGGAGGGGCGCTATCAATATTATGCCCTATGCTACTTTCAGAAAGCTTGGTATGACAAGTGAGGATTTGTTGCATCGACATGATCCTTAGAGATTTTTCTTGGCAATGCTTCGATACTCGTGGAGCAAGACATGTGGAATTGATGATTGGATCCAAGACTTTGATCACTACTTTCTTTGTCATTGATGGCAAGGGGGCATATAGCATGCTTCGGGGAAGGGATTGGATCCATGCTAATTGCTTGTGTACCCTCAACTATGCATCAAATTCTTATTCGGTGGATAGGAGATGATGTAGAAATTGTTCAAGCCGATGATTCAAAGTGAGTGTTGTCACTTCCGAGCCTCGCTTATTGGGAGTATGATGGACAAGACTACCTTTCGGGTAAAAAATGGAAAGAAGGTCTGTCAATGTGTTCGACGAGATCAACAAACCGATCCGAGTAGTCGGCTCGATAGTAACTTTTAATGGGCAATCCAATCGATGGCGCAAAGGCAACCGGGTCGTGGTTTCATGTCGGCCGACAAGTTAGAAGAGATCGATGTTGGTGATAGCACAAAGTCAAGGCCGATGTATATCGGTGCAAATTTAGACCAAAGTTGAAGTTAGTAGAGTTGTTGAAGGAGTTCAAAGATTGTTTTGCTTGG
This sequence comes from Themeda triandra, assembly GCA_018135685.1. Lineage (NCBI taxonomy): Eukaryota > Viridiplantae > Streptophyta > Magnoliopsida > Poales > Poaceae > Themeda > Themeda triandra. The sequence goes on from JAENPR010000569.1 coordinate 24,564, forward strand.
GATTACACAGAAATGCCTGGATTGGATCGATCAATTGTTGAACATAAGTTGCCTATAAAACCTGGATTTCGTCCTTTCAAACAACCTCCACGAAAAATCTATAAAGAGGAGGTATTGGCCGATGTAAAGAAAGAAGTTGAAAGACTAATTGAAGCAAACTTTATTCGGCCATGCGGGTATGCGAGAGTGGATTTCAAACATAGTACTGTCTACAAAAAAGAATGGGAAGATGAGGGTATGCATAGATTTCGAGATCTCAACAAAGCTACTCCCATGGATGGTTACCCAATGCCAAGGTGGCCGATTTATTAGTGGATGCAGAAGCAGGGTATGAAGTCATCGCTTTATGGATGGCAATCGGCTACAATCGATTTTCATGGCAGTTGAAGATATTGCAAAGGCGCATTCGATGTCCCGGCCACATTGGGTTATTTGAATGGATAGTAATGACATTTGAATTAAAGAATGCTGGTGCAACTTATCAGAGAGCCATGAATTATATCTTTCATGAGTTGATCGACAAAATTGTAGAGATTTATATTGATGATGTGGTAGTCAAATCCAGAGACCATGAAGGACATTTAGCCGATTTGAGAAGAACTCGGAGTGCACGAGGAAACATGGTTTAAAGATGAATCCAAATAAGTGTGCTTTTGGAGTCTCTATTTGGTGAATTCTTGGGGTTCTTGATCCACAAAGGAGGGATAGAAGTTGGGAAAAAGAGTATGGAAGCAATAGACAAAGTTGTGCCCCCAACTAACCTTACGAGTTGCAATCATTGCTGGGCAAGATCAATTTCGTGAGAAGATTCATATCCAATTTATCGAGAAAGAATATTGCCTTTCTCTCCATTGTTGAAGCTCAAGAAAGATCAGAAATTTGTGCAGGGTGACATACAAGAAAAGGCTTTTGATGAGATCAAGCAATATATGAAGGCACCACCGTATTGGTACCTCCACAACTTGAGAAGCCTTTCAAGTTTGTATGTGGCGGCCGATAGCCTAACAATAGGGTCGGCCCTTATGCAAGAGTTTGATGGAAAAAGAGAGTAATAGCTTACCTTAGCCGAAAACTGTTAGATCCTGAAACAAGGTATTCGGCTATAGAAAAGCTCTGTTTGTGTGTTTATTACTCATGCACAAAATTTCGGCACTATTTGTTAAATGCCGAATGTGTGGTGATATCTAGTTTTGATGTAATTAAACACATGTTGTCAATGCCGATTTTAAATGGAAGAATCGGCAAATGGGTACTAGCACTGTCAGAGTTTAAAGTATGAGTCGGCAAAAGCAGTGAAAGGACAGGCAATTGCCGATTTTATTACTCAACATCGTGATTTATCTCGTTGATATGATAAACATTGCCCCATGGGCATTATTTTTTGATGGGTCATCATGTGACAAAGGTGGTGGTCTTGGTATTCTTTTGATATCCCCATGTGGAAATACATTTGAGTTTGCTTTTTCAATTGAATATCCTGTCACTAACAATCAAGCGAGTATGAGGCTTTACTTAGAGGGCTTCGTTTGTTAATAGAAGTGAAGGCATTCGTTTGTTGAAGTATTTGGTGACTCGAATTGGTGATCAATCGGTTGACGGGACAATATGAATGCAAAAATGATATACCGCAAGGGTACCATGAACAGTGTAGGGAACTTTCGAAAAGCTTTTCGCAGTTACTTTGCATCATATACCCGAGAGAACACAATGGAGAAGCAAATAAATTAGCTCAAGCGGCCTCGGATATCGAGAAAATCATGAAGTCTATACGAGAAGAAGATGCTTTCAATTCGATCGATAAGTAATGACTGGAGAAGTGACATTATCAACTATCCGAAAGACCCATCTCAAAAAGTTTCCGAAGGCTCGGGTATAAGGCCCTTAAATTCGTACTTCTTGATGATCGGTTGTACCACAAATCTATAGATGGAGTGTTGCTCAAGTGCTTGAGTCAAGAAGAGGCTAAGAAGATTATGTTTGAAGTTCATGAAGGAGCTTGTGGTGCACATCGTCGGCCTACCGAATGAAATGGATAATCGAAGGACGGGGTACTTTTGGCCGACTATGTTGGAGGATTGCTTTGAATATTACAAAGGGTGTCGAGATTGTCGATATTTGGTAATGTTCAAAGAGCACCCGCATCCGCTCCGAATCCAATAATCAAACCATGGCCGTTCGAGGATGGGGTATAGATTTAATTGGACAGATCAATCCTCCATCTAGCAAGGGACACAAATTTGTGTTGCCGGGCAACAGATTATTTCACCAAGTGGGTTGAAGCTATCCCTTTGAAAAAGGTCACATCAGAAAATATGATCAGTTTTGTCAAAGAACATATAATTCATAGGTTTGGGATCCCACAGACCATTACAACTGATCAGGGGACTCAGTTCACTTCTTCAGAGTTTTGTGACTTTGCCGAAAGCATGGGGATAAGGCTGTATAATTCTTCTCCTTATTATGCGCAAGCCAATGGCCAAGCAGAGGCGTCAAATAAGATCATGATCAAGATTATTCAGAAGAAAATCGATGAGAAGCCAAGGAGATGGCACTTGGTCCTTAATGAAGCATTGTGGGCTTACCGAATGGCTTGCCATGGATCCACACAAGCATCTCCATATGAGTTGGTTTATGGACATAATGCTATAATGCCTTGGGAATTGCAATCGGGTCAAGGAGAGTTGAGTTACAAAAAGACTCGATTTAAAAAAGATTATAAGGATTTGATGATGGATGAATTAGAAGATTTGCATTTGATTCGTCTTAAAGCTTTGGAGAACATCGAGAAGAATAAAATGCGTGTTGCCAAGTACTACAACAAGAGAGTTAAAATTAAGCAATTTGCGTAAGGAGAATTGGTTTGGAAAACAATATTGCCAATTGGTACAAAGGATAAGACATTTGGCAAATGGTCACCAAATTGGGAAGGACCTTTTCGGGTTGTCGGTTGTGCACACGGTAATGCGTATATATTGAAAACGCTATTTGGAGAAGAACTTACTAGAGCCATCAATGGCAGATATCTTAAGAAGTTTTATCCAAGTGTCAAAGTTGGATCTTAATTGTGACTATGACGTAAACGTGGTATAGCCGATTGAATAAAATCGCCTTCAGAGCAAAGGAAGGAAGTTGGAGAGAAATAGCCGATATTATTGTATCGCCTCTAGTGCAAAAAATAGCCGATATCGTGTGTATCGTCTTCAGAACAAAAATAGCCGATACGGTTGTATCGCCTTTAGTCAATTTTTAAAGGTATAAGTGAACAGTTTGATCTTATCTCTCGGTGATAGGTTTATCGGGAGAAGATAAAGTGAATTGAAGTACTACGCTACAAACCGTCAAGTCATGGAACAGACCGAGATCTAATCGGCTAAGATGATGTCATGCGATTCGGGAGATTTCGTTCGGGAAGAGTGTTGCAGATCAAGTTCTAGCTAAGGAAAAATTTGCAAAAAGGAAATGCGACGAGATGAACACCATCACGGACAAGCAAGAACAAGAAGAAGACCAACATTCTTTATTAAAATTTTTATTTACAACCCGCGTCAATCCTAATACAAGCTACTCCTCTTCTTCGGTGAAGAGCTTGTTGAGGACGGACTCCGGGTTGGTGGCGTTGGCCATGGCGTCGGCGTGGTCGTCATACCCCGCCAGGAGGCCCTCGATGCCGTCGACCTCGTGGGGAAGCCCGCCCCGGAAGCCGGTTGGCATCGGAGCGTAGTCGTCCCCGGTCCAGGACGACATCCCCGCCAGGCCGAGCGCGGTGCCGAGGCGCACGCCATGAAGAGCAGCCTGATCGATCTGACCAGGCACCGCCTCGAGGCGATCTGCCAGTGTCGCCCCCTGGGCGTTCACGTGGTTGGCCGCCGCTGTCGCTGCCAACCTCAGGCGGTCCAGCTCCGCGTTGAGGTCTGCAAAGGAAAAACAAGACGAGACAGTGAGTAAGCAGATCAAGAAAAACGGAAATCAAGCAATGGCAGAAGAATAAGTACTGGTGATGGTCTCCGTCATCTGCCGGCAGGTGTCCTCCCACTCCAACTGGGTGATCCCAAACTTCTTGGTTTCTTCACCAAGAAGCTCCATCGCCTCGTCCCTCTCGCGGCGGTACGCGGCGGCGTCGTAGCGGCTGTACGCCGGGATTTTCTCGTCGTTCCTGTCCCATATAGGGCGGTACGAAGAGGCGGACCCGATGAGGCCGAGGCGGAAGCCGATGCCGGAGCGAGGGAGCGAGGAGGGCCGGGGCCGGAGCCGGAGCAGTGCGGGGCAGAGGCGTCAAACGCGGCGGCCGGCGCTAGGAAACGCCATTGGCCGGTGCTGATCCTCGCCGTCCTACAAGCAAGGTGCAATCAAGATCGGCTAAACAAAAAGAAACCACAAATGGGATGAGGAAGTTATCTCTTACTGCAGACGACGGCCACCACGGCTGCTTCCCTCCGCCGCATCCGCCGCAGGAGCAGGAGCGGTAGCGGAAGGAGGGGTGTGAGTGCCGGCCCGGGCAACCCGCCTCTGGAAGTTGGCGACGTAGTCGCCGGTGTTCCCGACGGCCCTGAAACAGATCGAGAAGATGTATAACCGTAAGGGGGCAGAGACTCAGATCGGGTAAAAACTATCAAGCAGTACAGCTCAAGGGATTGAAAATCTCACCGCCGGCGCCGGTTGCTGCTTCCCTCCGCCTCGTCCTGAGCAGGACGCTTGTTGTGATCACCGCCGCTCGCCATTGATGGTGGTGGGGTTTTTTGGGGCTTGAAGGCGGAGAGGAAGTGGAAGAGATTAGGGATGATAGCAACTGCTTGTGCTTGATGTGATGATGGTGGGAGCCGACTGGTCCTATTTATGAACGTGGGAGCCGTGGCAAGACTGCGGGAAAGCCAAGCGACAGGATAGGGTTTCCACACTTATGGGCCGATGTTGAGTTGGGCCAAGCCCATCACCACTGGCGATTCAGTTACCATACGCTCGGTCGGCTAAATAGCTGATGAGAGCTATTCGGCTAAAGTGAGCACTTAAGGCAGCAGCAGTTACATTCGGTTAAAACGCGCGGAGTACAGTTGTGATTGGAAGAGCCGAATGATAACAGAAGCAGAGAAGAAAGAGAAAAAAAAAATGAGAATTATCTATTTTTCGAGAAAAAGGGAATTGTTTTCAAGTATGACGGGGTCAAGCCTAAGTGTCTACCCTCTTCAAGTACAAACCAAGCATCTATACATTTAGAAAAGAGTTGATGACAGCAAGAGCATCCATCTTGATTCGGTTGACTTCATCAAGAGCTTTTTGGTCTTCTTCTTCAGAGTCTTGGATGTTGGACAGTTTGCTTTTAATTTGCCGCGTCTCCTTGATGACTGATTGTATTTTGGACTTAGCCGAATCGAGAGATGGTAGATTTGCGAGCTTGGTTTCATGGGATTGAATGTTAGCATTCAGCTGAGCTAGTCGAGCTTCAAGTTTGGTCCTTTCTTCTCTCATGACCTGCAGCTCTGGTTCTAAGGTGCTCAAGAGGTGCTCAGTTGACTTGATGCCAGAGTAGAGCTCCTTGGCCTGCTGTTCCTTGGCCACCTTTCTTTTCTCCAGATCAACTTTGGTGGACATATTCTTGTGTGCTCTCTTGATAGCAGCAAAGTGATCATCAAGGTGTGATAAGGCATCTATGGCGGCTTTGAGATTAGAGGGAAGCTCTTGATCAATAAGCTCTACTATTTCCCTTATTTTGTCTGAATCTTGGGTCAAAGCAATAATATCCTTTTTCAGAAATGAGATTATATCCTTTAGCTTGGCTTGACTCTCTCGATGATAACTGCGGGTTGGAAGAAACTTCATCATCTTTTTCCCCAACAAATTCTTCGGCGATATGGGAAAAACTCGGCTTGAGGATGAGCAAGTATCCTGTTGGTGAACAAGGAAGGTAGTTTAACCAAATGATTCGGTCCGAATGGAAAAATAGCCGAGTGGAGTAAGAATAATACCTCTTCGGCAATTACTTGATCGATTGCCTCCGAGTAACATTAATATGTTGGGTGGTTGATGCCACGGTCACTTCGGGATTGACAATATCATGGCTTGGTACATCCCGAATTATCGAGTTGTTGAAACTTGAAACTCTTGGAGAAGGGGTTCTCCTTGTTCATTTGTCGATGGAGAGGAATTTCTTCGATTCTCTTTGTTCATCGAGTCGAAGCATAAAATGAGACCGATATGCAAATGGAAGAACAAGAAAGAACTCTAGTACAGATATCGCACCGGGATGACCGACAGATTCATTGACATCTGCTTGGATAGCAGAATGTTCGGGAGAATCTTCCAAATTTACCACTCGGTCGGGGCTTTGAGGGTGAGCCCGTATCTCGTTGAAAGAGAATGATGAATACGGACACATTTGCGAGATGATGGATAAGGGATCAAAAGCATTCATACCTGAGGGAGTGGCTTAGCTTTCTTTGATCTTGATTTCTTGGGAATTGCAGTGCCCTTGATGGGGGAAGAAGGAGTTTTTCTTTTAAGGTCCTTCAGGAGCACTATGTCATCAGCAGGTGTTTTGTTGAACACCTTTGTTAAACTTGGAGCATCGTGCCCCAAGGCAGCAATAGGGCCAGGTTGCCGTATTGAACCTACGGAGGACTTGGAGGAGCATTGTCTGTTCGGAAAGGATGTTTTAGAAACGAGTAGAGACATCAAATAAAAGGTAGTTATAAAAGTGTACCTCATCATCGAAGAGAATGAGGGCATTAAAACTTGGCATAAAGGATGGACTTGTGCTCGAAAATGTGAGAATGCCATTTCCGCCACCAAAAGTTGAATGAAGGATGAGCGAGCTTCAATTATCACCAGAGGATTGGGTTCATATATTGGAAGCTTGCATCCAAGATTGAAAACTTTATTAGCCTCGATTGTATTCAGCAATGACTCCTGGGTTACGATTATGCACGAAAAATATGGCCTTGGGGGCAATTGACCAAGTCCAAGCTGCCTGGCAACCATGTTTGGATTGTAAAATTCATAAGTTGAGCTTATCGGCCGGCCATGATGAAATTTCTTTGGTAGAGCACGGGGCACGATGAAAGAATTAAAGATGTCCCTGGAATCATCATCTATGCAGCCCAACTCATAGCTAAATCTGCGGGGAGGGTTAAATTTTCATTCTCTCTCGTAGGGAAACCAGATCATGTGGTTGAATCCCTTGTAGAAGATCTTGAAAAGATGACCCAGGTCCAAGTCAATAATGATTGAAGATGTAGCCTCTCCATATGTCGACAAGACTTGTATCCGGGATCTTCACCTTCAGCGTAGTTGATTGAAGGAAAGTTCGGGTTGTGAAGATCAACGAGACAATCGATGCATATATAGTTGCAACCACATCCGGAGAAGCCACCATGGTCCATTGACACAAGAGATTTCACCCGATTCCTCATCCGAACGGTGATCGATGCATCATGTGGTAGAATGCTCCCGAGATATTTGCCCAAAGGAAACAACTTGCCTGCAGCCAATTCTTGACCATCACTATGTGATTCGAGTGGGCTCATTGGACTTACCACGAAGATAAATCTGCATAACCACATGTTCATGAAAGCCCTATATTCTTTATCGATCTGAGGACCAGTTGAAGCATAAGTCCGAACATACTTGGCCCAACCTCCTCCCGATTTGCGCTTACGTGAGCTAGTGCTTTTGTATTTGAAGGGGTAGGTTGGTTTGGTGATATTCAGACAGTCATCATGAAAATGTCGACAAAGTGATTGACATTGGGCCATGGCCGAAAATGAACGCATTAACGGCATCGGACCAAAAATGAGAAGCGAGATATAAGGAGGGAGTCATTTCTAGGCATTTCGGCTAAAGAAAGCTCCAAACAAAAGTCTTGAATATCCCGAGATTCCCAAAAGTCACTGTTCCTAGACCGCATCCTCTGATACCAATCGCGCCATCCTGTGATTGAGGGGAAGGGCCATGTTTTGAAAGTATTCGGCCATCTTGTTTGGGGGAGCAATCCTAGATTTAAAGGGGATCCTCGGGGTTTCCTTTTCAATAAATTCCCTCGGATTAGGGTCTCCCGCGGACCAAGGAAAAATGATCCGGGACATGCAAGATTGGGGATCAAGATCTCATTCTTCATTTCCTTTAAGAAGAAATTGAAGCGAATGGATCAAAAAGTGCATCGGAAATTGATTCAAGAAAATTGCCGAATAGGTAAAGCAAGTAGGGTTACCTCTAGAAGCTCCTCTTGAGTTCTGTTGCCATGATGGAGCTGGTTGAAGTTTCCATCACCATTGAAGACAAGCAACAAGCGCAGATCTCAAGTGGCGGCTGCGGGCGTCGGCGGTGCTGACCTAAATGAAAGGCGCTGATAGTCAATTTCGAAATAAAACCCTTTTATCTCAAAATTGAGGGGGCATGTGTTAACACCAGAATTTGGTCAGGAATATGACGGAGTGGACCCGCGGGGGCGCGAGAGAGAGGGATTCGGTAAATGCATATGCGGTCGGCTAATTTCCATGTGTTCGGCAAATGGCCAAGCGGTCGGCAAGCTCGCTTTGTTTGAAGGCGGAAAAAAGGAAAAGGGAAGCGATCGAAAAGGGAAGGAGTCATGATGGTCAAGGACTCCGATTATGGATAGAGTTAGCGTGTCTTTGTCTTTCCAATTTTGGTTAGATAGTTCGTAAGTGCTTAGGACTCATGTTTTGTCCGGGGTATAAATATAAACCCTCGACCATTGTAATAAGGGTTCACAACCAATTCAATACAACCGGCTACGTGCCACCCTTCGAGTCCTTTAGTCGTGTCGTCGAGTTCTTCGAGAGGGCCAATCGATCCGTCGACCTCCGTAAGTCCCGGCAACCTTGCTATCATGTCTAGTATCGTGCGGCGGATTTAGATTATGATGCAAGTAGTCTCATCCGTTTTGCTTAGTATCGTGCGGCGGATTTAAGCTTAATGATGGGAAGTTTTTGCTTGTGCCTTGTATCGTGCGGCGGATTAAGACATGAGTAAAGATAGTTATCGGCTCTTTTAGATTTGGCATGATCTAATAGATTCATTAAGTTATCACGTGTTGCTTGCTTTATTTAATGTTTAATTATTTGCAACACTCTTTTGCCCAATCTAGATTGATACTTTTTCGGCTTGTTGATCGTTCCTTTCATGTTTATTCAATATCGGGTAGATCAAGTTCATATAGCCGAATTAGATCAATCTAGGTTGTTACGTGTTGCGGGTTCATTCGCGTTAGATGTAAAAAAGCCTTGACAGGACCGGGTACCGTGCGGCAGATGCAGGTCTTTGGGTTACTCTAGAGCTAGTCATCCGGTGGACTAGAGATCGATTTAATCTGATAGGTTCCTTTTACATGTTACTTGTTTGTTCCTTCTTCATGGACCCCGATTCGGCAATCTTGCCGATACGGTTATGCTTATACATGTAGCGAGTATTTATAGATCTGTTAGGTAATTACGTGCTTTTAGCTCTTTATCATTAGATTGTATCATGCGGTGGATTGATCTAGTAGTAAGGAGTGGTGTAAATTCATAGTGAGTGGTATCATGCGGTGGATTAGCTTGCTTGGGTTTATGCTTGACGGGTTTATGAAGGCTAGACGTGCGGCAGACTAGTTGGAGTAGCCTATGCATGTGTTACTTAGTAGATTTACATTTATAAGTTACTTATCCTTAGTTATTAGTGCTTGATGATGCTTTAAACCTGAGATATAGTTTGATATGCTTTAATGATTTAATCTTGTTCAAACATGTCTTCACCTACCGTATTCGGCAAATTCGTTCTGTTTACATCAGTTATTTTGCTTTAGCCGAATACAATGCAATCTGTTGGCAGATAGCTTCTATAGCTATATGTCGTCGTAAGTGGCTTCAGGGCCGTAAAGATGGAACTGTCTGGTTTCACCCAGCACGTTCCAGTTATGATCTTACCGTTTTATCCCTTGTCGATTTTTAGGTCAAATCGACTGGCACGCCACCGGATTCAGACGCCCGGGCACCCGATTGAAGCTAGGCTTTTCCGGCTTGCTGTGTGTGAGACACAGTGCGCCACATTTTGTGTCAACAACTACAGTCATGGGGGAGCCTGCATATCAATGCCTCCAAGGAGGGGAATGGCGCCCAGCGGTGTCTCTGTCAACCGCAGAGACATGGTCGTGCATGGCTTTCACCTAAGCTCCCTGTCGATGTTTTACCACTGATAGCTTGCCACCGGGGTACCCGGGATAGTTGTTCAAGCTTCAGCGAATACAGAACTTGATGGTTGTGACAACAAAGCAGTCGAGCCAAGCAGTTTATACTGGTTCAGGCCCTCGAAAATATGTCGAGTACTACGTCCAGTTCGGCGTGTTGCCTTGTTGTGTTGTATTGATGAGTTGTGTAGCGTTATGTTTACAACGGGTACCTTTATAGTCCAGGGCCGGCTACGGGTTCTTTGAGTCCTAGTCAGATTCCTAGAACGAGTCCTAAACTGGCTGTTCAGTCCCTCTTTCCTAATTACAAACCGACTAGAACGGGAAAGATCTCGGGTCAACGGGCCGACTTTGGTGGGCCTGTCTGTCCGTTATTCTTAGTTCATGAGGTACCCGTGGTGTCCCACATCTACAAGTCCCCGAGCATTTCGAGGTTGAATCTTCTGAAGCTGGGTTCTTCTGATGATGAAATCTTGAGATGGTCTTCATTGTCCTCTTCTGTAGTTCTTTGATGATTGCACTCACTGAGTGTAGCCCTCGAGCCTCTTGTTTTTTAGAACAAAAAGCTTGGAGGTTCTTGTATCAAGAAAATTTTGCAGGTTGTCTTCTTCATGGGGTACTTCCCAGCCCTCAAGCCTTTTTTGGGTTCTTATTGTAGATGGGAACTCGGAGAAGGGTTTTGAATAAGTTGTGCTCTGCCTTCGACTTCTTCTATCTTTTCAATCATTGACCTTCTTGGAATATGCTTTGAGATATGTTGTTTTGTCGTGTAGTCCTTTACTTTTGCTTATGAGTCTGCAAGGGTTCTTGATGGCTTGTTGCAGTATGCTGTGTCCTTTTGTACTTTGCTTTTGAGCACTGTTCGCGCGTGTTCCTCTGGTCACATCTGGTTTTATCCTTCTCTTCACATGGTTGCCTTTGCTTTCTTTGTTATCCGTGGACTTGGTCTTGGTGCACCGGTTCTGTGCCTATAAATACTGGTTTTTCTTGCATGTTCTTCTTCAAACTTCTCTTCTTCTATTGCTCTAAAAACCTCTTGTAATGATAGTAGTTTGTGAGCTTGAACTTGTGTGGTAACTTCAGGCTTGTAGTCCTTCGGCAAAACATGGGAATCTGTCGAAATTGTGTATTTTTCTGTATTCGGGAGATGGTGTTCTTCCATACCTTGGTTTATACCCTTTGTAGTCTGATTCTCTGTTGGGTAATTTAAACGCACACAGAAAAATCCGCAAGCGCACGGATACCAATGTAGCTTTCACTCAGGAGTATTCCAGAGTATTGATTTTCCACAGGGAACGTGAGTGTACTTGAAGAATTAAGAACGTCCTAGAGAAAGGGGTAATTATAGGACAGAGAGGGATTTAGGGTTTTCTAAGTTGAATGGGTGGTCAAGATTAGGCCTACTTTATTCTATCTACCTCGGAGCAATAGTACATTTTCGATTCTCGATAAAGATTGGGAATAAAGTAATCGAGGGAAGGCTGCCAAAAAGCTCTACGAAACACCAACCCTAACGTGGTGGATTACGAAGGCCAGACAGAGCTGTCACCTCTGGGGGCTACCACAACTAACCGCCGGGCTGGGCACAAACTCAGGTAAACCCTAGTCTAGACGCCACGTCTACACTAAAGCGTACTACTCTAATTACCGCGAATAACTAGAGCACTCAATACGAGCAGAGATCCGTAAATATAATAATGCAAGAACTGAAATTAATTAAATATAAAACTCAGAAATAAATAATAAAGAACCTAGAGAACTGCTTGAAGAAGAACCAGATGCTACAACTTTATAATGTCGAGGAAGATCTGTCGGGGTATAAACCCCTATACCAGCACGACATAACTTTAGGCCTGCTCGGACGAAGATCCTTGGCCCAAGAGCGCAAGGTCGACCAGGGCCCAAGTCTGGTCGGCTACCTTGGAAGACAAGGAAGGAAGGACGAGCCAATCAGCGCCTCTGGTTGGCTGTCAAGATATCGATCACAGAAGATTAGATTAGATCGATATTGTTACCTTGTATGCAAATTCATATCCCGAGGTATCGGGCTTGTAATCCTGCTCCCCCACTATATAAGGCGAGCAGGACACCCTCCCAAAAGGCATCTGGCATACCAACAGACATACTCGATCAAGAGCACAGGACGTAGGGTATTACACATCTCGTGGCCCGAACCTGAATAACCACAGCATCTCATGTTCTTGATTACATCTTGTTCGTCATCTAGCGTGCCTTACCGATCAATCTACTACCTTATGCATACCCTAGGTAGACTGCCGCCGATATTTCGTCGACAGTGGCGCGCCAGGTAGGGGCTGTGCGTATAGATCTCAAGATGAGCAAGATGGTTTCATTCCCTGCCTCCATGGACCTCGACGACATCGCTCCGATTACCTTCGGCTCTTTCGGCTCCTGTGACGTTGTAGAGGCTACGCCGGTTGTCGAGGCAACTGCACTCGGCATTCAGGCCACAGCTCCGTCGGAAAAACAAAGCGCTGACCTCGCCGAGAAGCTGCTAAAGCCGTGGGTTCGACCACCGATCCCGCGCTATCAAAGGCGCAGGATCGACAACTCAGATCTGATCGAGATGATCGATCGCCATGGAGAAGGATTGGCGGAAACCCTCGCCCTCGCGGAATCCACGCTCAAACAACTCGCCGACCTCCAAGTCGATGATGGTTTCACCCCCGTACAGCGGCGGAGGCGCCGTAACACGCAAGGATCCCGGTCAGATTCAGATTCAGCCAAATCGGATCACCCGAAGCCCTCGCATACCCGCCCGCCACGCCCTCTACTGGACGATAGCCAGGGCAGTCTTTTTGCATTTGGGCTCAAAAACGCCGCCGCATCCTACGAGGAGCTCTTTCCTCCGTTGGTTCCTCAGCGCCCTGGCCGTACGCAACAACAACCAGTTCCGCACCACTTCGTCAACATGATCACCTCAGGGGATGTGCCGGCTGCCTCAGCACAGCCGTCTGGCATGGATGAATCTAGCTTCCCATCGCTACCCTCCGCCGTTCAGGTGGCACTTGAAGCGGGATCTCCAGGGCAACTCCTCGACGCAATTGGCTACACGCACCTCGCTCCCGTAGAGACGCCGAGCTCCATGACGACACAAGTCTCGCCAATGGCGATGGAGGTCGACCAGGTTGCTGATAACAGCACCCCAAACGAAGAGATCCTTCGATCGGCCCCTGAGCCGGGTCCAGAGGACGATCACCCTGAGATCCTCCCTGGTTTCGGGAACACAGTGTTCATGGTCAGCAACGACGAACCTACCGTCGAGAATGAGACCCCCGACCACCGTCACGATCGCATCGCGCGCAACGCACGGCGTGCTTCTCGACGCGAGCAAGATCGACAAGATGAGCAACGAAGGGCCGATCGAGATCGCCACGTGAACCGCAATCTGGCTGACGAGTTCGATCTGGTCGGCGAGCGCCGGGTTCATAAAACCCCGACGGCCAACATTGCGGTGGCCAAAAGCAAGTTGGAGGCACTACCCCACACCCCCGCGGTCCAAGAAATCATCAACCACTTGATGGCAGCCGAAGGACAAGTTAACCGCATGCGCCGAGTTGAAATACCTCCCGAGGCCCCAGTAGCTTCTGCTCAACGCAGTCGCCGTTCAGATTTCCGAGAAGGATCGGCAAATCACGATCCAAGAAATCAATTAGCTCGCTCTTCATATCACTCCACGGGTTCCAGCTCCGACTCCTCCAGCCGTGACGTCCGCTCTATAAACCGCGACCATCGGCGGCGATCACCAGACCGACGTCGTCACGATGACCCGCCACGCCGTCAGCAGGATCACCGCGATCGCCGAGACTATCGCGACGACGACGCCGACCAGTACCGCCGCAGGGACCGTCGCTATGATGATGAGCGGCGCGATGATGGGGGGCGTTTCAAGAGCCCCGGCCCCAAACCTTACTCCGAGCGGCTCAGGGAAGTACACTGGCCACGAAATTTCAAGGCCAGCGATGTGCAACCGTATGACGGTCGCAAAGACCCCCGACCAGTGGCTCTTTCTGTATGAAACAGCAATTCGAGCAGCAGGTGGCGACGAAAGCGTGATGGCAACTTACCTGCCAGTCGTTTTGGGACCCTCCCCAACCAAATGGCTCATGTGCCAGCACGACGCCTCAATCCACAGCTGGCCTCAACTTCTCCAGATGCTGTCCGACCACTTCAAGGCCACGTGTCATCAGCCAGGCTCCAAGTACGCCCTGGCTCAGATCCACAACTACCCCAATGAACCTCTGTGCGAGTACATATGCCGCTTCAACGACATGTGGATGACGGTGGCGGACATCTCACAGCAAGAGGCCGTCGAGCTCTTCATCAAAGGCCTCACTCAACCCCGCAACGAGAAGTGCAAGATCGAGCTCCTCCGAACCCAGCCCAAAACAATGACTCGCCTTATATAGTGGGGGGAGCAGGATTACAATCCCCATATCTCGGGATGTGAAATCACATGCAAGGTAACAACATCGATCTAATCTAATCTTCTCTGATCGATATCTTGGCAACCGACCAGGGGCGCTGATTGGCTCGTCCTTCCTTCCTTGTCTTCCAAGGTGGCTGACCAGACTTGGGCCTAGGTCGACCTTGTGCTCTTGGGCCAAGGGTCCTCATCTGAGCAGGCCTGAAGTCGTGTGGTGGTGATATAGGGGTTTATGCCCCCACAGATCCGACTCCTCAGCTCTCTCATCCTCTCTCTCCTTGATCTCTAGTTTACAACTAGATGAACTAGATGATGAACTAGACAACAAGAAGATCTAGATCTAGAACTAGAAGATGAACTAGAAGAACTAGAACTAGAAGACCTAGAAGGACCTCTCTTCTCTACTTGATGAAACCCTAGTTTTTCTCGTGGATGTATCTAATGAAGAGGGAGCTGCCGCATTGGGGTCTTGGGGGCCTACTTATATAGCCCGAGGTGGAGTAGAGGGCAAGGAACTGCCACGTCATCAATCCGCGTCATGTATACCGGCTACCGTCGGATCCATACACCAATTTTGGAGCACCGTAGGATCAAACCGACCTGTCTTGGGTGGTGGGAAGCTTTTGGACCTTGATAGAATATTCCTTGAGAGATCTGCGAAGAAAACCGAAGCAAAACTGGACTCTAAGGGCTTGAACCGGACCCAAACCAGTCGAAACTGCCTCTGGTAGCCTTTTCTGGAAGATTCTGGAGAAATCTGGCCAGTTGGACCGCAGGTTGGGCCGGTCCAATTGACCGCTGGGCGGCTGACCCGCCTGGGCTGGCTTCCAGCCCACCTCCTCGCGCCGTGTGGCCAATCTGGCTCGGTCCGAAAAGCCGCACCACGTGTGGTCATCCGAGTGTAGCACGCCTGCCTCCCGCGTCCGTACGCGGCGCGCGCGGGATTTGGCCCCACCACACGGCAGCCGACGAGTGGAGGACGGCGTCGCCTGCTCCCCTAAGGCCGGCAGCGCCTGCTGCTGTCGAGAGACTGCTGGGCCCTTCCTGGGCCCACATGCAGCGCCTGTCGGTGATGACGTCAGGGGTGCTGACGTGAGCGATGATGTCAGCACTCCTTTTGAATTTGAGAATTTTATATCTTTGTATCCCGAAGTCCAAATATAGTAAATAATATGTCCATTTCGATCAGCGCGATGAGCTCTATGCAATGGTGTACTCCAATTCATCATTTGAGATACTTTTTGTGGTGAGAAATTGAAAATTCCTACAAAACACTGAAGAGCAACACGACTCGTGGAACTTATTAGTTTCAAACCCTATAACTATGCTTTGTGTTTCATTTCATGTCATATCAAGCTATAATTGATGGTTAAAAATATGCTTTATTGAGCATCAACATTCTCCTTGGTCTTCATCATCATATAGTGTATGGTTCATCTCTTGTTTTCTCTGGGAGGGTTGTGGGTGGGTTCTTTCTATCCTTGGCTCATGCCTCTGTGTTCGATTGATTTCTTCTTCTCTTCTTATGTTGCTGCTTTTAGTTGGTTGTCCTAGCTTGTTGAAGACTATTTTTCGCGGAGGTACTTTGTGATTATTGGTATGAACTGGCTGCCCTTCTTTATCTTTGAGTTGTCCTTCTAGCCTGATGGCGTTAGTGGGTTGTTCTTCTTGAGCTGGTGGTCCTTCTTGGTTGGTTTCTTTCTGTGGCTTCTTGAGAATCTCAATTTGCTTGGATAGCTCTTTGATCTTTTCTTGCTTCTCGACTTCGCTTCTAGCTACTCTAGTTTCTTTTTGTTGTAAGCCATAAGGTCAATTATATACTTTTCCCATATCAACTTCGTTCTTCTAGCTTTGAGTTTTCGACTGGCTCTCCTCTTATTCCTTATTACCCTTGCCTGCTTCTATGTCTTCATCTGTCTTCTCTTCTTGTGAGATGTTCGCTTCCTCTTCATCCGATGAGTGGACATCTGGTATCTCTGGTGGTACTAATGCTTCTGAAGCTTCTGCCATGTAAATTGACATCCTTCCAATTTGTCTTCTCTTCGGTACGGGTTCTTTTTCTTTTGAACTGGTTACTTCTATTGAGGAGTACTCGAGTTCTTGTCCTTCTTGATAAGGCAGTTCTTCATAGTTGTCTTGTGATCGGGTTCCCATCGATGAGTCTAGCCAATGTACCACATAGTTTTGTGGTGTTACCGTCATGATAAGTCCTTCCTGAGCTCCTTCTAGCTTGAAGTTGTATGAGTTCTACTCGATCTTTCCTCTTTGGCCTTGAAATTTATGGGTTGGAGTAATTGATCTCGTAGGGGTGTCATTGTATTTTTCTTCATGGAATGGGTGTTGGCGGTCCTTAACTTCGATTTATAACCACCAATTTAAGATACAAAAGGGAGAATTATATATTTTTATACACATATATCTTTGCTACTAACCCAATTCCACATGTACTTGGAAGTTGTGACACTCTGCAGAATATACACCAAGAACAGAAGTTTTCAGTACAAAAGGCGCCGTCTGAGAAGGCACATTTGACAAGAGATATCAAGAAGCCCACCTCGGAGCATAATTGGGCCAAATACCCAATACAGTAGAGGCCCACACGCCCTGGGTGGCCCGCTGGCCAAAGTCAGTCAGGGAGAGGCGCCACCCAGGCACGGGCGCGCCTCGGGCGCGTGCGCGCCCCCCTGCCGACCTGTGGGCCCGGCCAGCGGGAGGCGGTTCACTGCAGGCAAAGAAGGAAGGTGCACTAGGGTATTCCCCAAAATGCCCCTCAAACAACCATCCCCACACTATAAAAGGAGGGGAGGAGGGCCTCTCTCAACACACACACCAACACAAGAGCCTCTCTCCTTCCACACTTGTACTCTCTTTAGTAGTTTTAGTATGTAGTGGTAGGAGTTTGGCAAGAGCCTTGTAAGAGAGAGGCAAGGATCTTTAGAA
Organism: Themeda triandra; assembly: GCA_018135685.1. Lineage (NCBI taxonomy): Eukaryota > Viridiplantae > Streptophyta > Magnoliopsida > Poales > Poaceae > Themeda > Themeda triandra. Next base: position 42,125 of record JAENPR010000569.1, read on the forward strand.
GGAGGAGCTAGGTATGAATACTTTGGAGAATCCTTCTATGTTTTTGTTCTCATTCTATCAATATAGCTATGTTCTTAAATTAGAGCAAAGTTCTTATGTCGTTATAATCTTGAAATATGAACTAGACTGTAGTTTCTATTTCATGTTCTTATCACATAGAACTTTATTCTTAACCTATCATACATGCGTGTTTAGACCTAGAGCTAAAGTTGAGGTGATGAGTTCTTTCTTGACTTAGTCTTAGTCAATGTTAGTTTGCGGGTTCGTCGTCTGTCCTCGTGGCGGATGCTCTAGTAGAGGACCCCGGAGACGGGTAAGCCTTGATCAACGCTAGAGTAGTAGTTGTCAGTGTAGACATGGTGTCTAGGCTGACGCTACCTTCGTTTGCCTCGTGCCCCACAGTTGAGGTGGTAGGCGGCAGGTGGTGACAGCCTGTCCATCCTTTGTAATCCCCCACGTTCGGGTACGACGTAGAGCCGTAAGCCGGAGGTACCTGGTAGACCAGGTATAAGCCGGTGCCCGAAGTAGACCAATAGCGACCAGACTATCTTAACTTAGAACCTCTGATCCTATATAACAAACATGTATTTGTATGACCATCTACTATCTTAACATAGCTATGTAGGAATGTCTGCTCCAGAGTCTAGGTTGTTATTTATTCTTTCTATTATCTTATCCTTGAGATTGGCTTGAGTGTGTGTCATGTATCTAAATATCCTTTCTATTATAACCCTGTTATGAACATTGGTTTATTATGCAATCATGTTATCTTGTCCATGACTCTACTAGACTTTTATACCATGCCTTCTTTTGGGAAAATATAAATAACGATACCCTGAATACTTCCGGGTGAAATGCTACAACGGTATTTCGGTGCGCTTGCGGACTTGTTCTGTGAATGCTACAGAATACCTATTAGTGTTTCTAGTGACATTGCCAAGGACTTTGCAATCCTGGTGATGACGCTAAGAAACGCCAACAAACATTTCTGGCGCCGTTGCCGGGGAAGGCACTGGTTAAATGAATTTAGAACATGTTCATGGTAATATGTTTGTGTAGTAGCCATTGCTCATAACAAAAAATATATATATTATTTATAAGAAAAAAATTTTATTCTAAAAAAGCTATATTATCTTACATGATAATAATTTGTTAAAAAACAAAGAGTAATAATATTTCATCAATAAAAGTATTTCATAAAATAATTCCTAAATATATAAATATATAAATATATCTTTCAAAATATTTAAAAAATATTTTTAAAAAAAATATATAAATAATGCAAGTCAAGAGTTATCCTTTATATAAAATCAAAATATAAATATTTGTTTTAACTAAAGGAAAATAAATATTTTTTTAATCTTAGTTTATCTTCCAAATTTTTGCATGAAGCATGTTTCGGTTTGAAGTATGATCGATGCATCATCATATCTTCATAGGCTTTTTAAATTAAGCATGGAGCTTAGGATAAAATTGCTTATCTTGATTAAACGACATGTCTAACCATTGTTCTGAAACTGCTATGCAAGAGTTTTTTAATGATAAAGCTAAGCCCCCAAAAAAAAGAAACCTTGAAAAAAAATAATAATGAAGGCTAAATGTTCTCCCCTAGATGATAAAGTTTTAATAAAATTTTTTAAAAAATGACTAGCTCATATTGCTCCTTCCTGCATATGATTTCCTATGAGGTAATCACGAGGGATAGTAAGTTCCCTCGTGATTTCCCACATCCTAACAATGCAGGAAAATAAGGAATGCATAGGGGTACAACCCGGATCTTCGGGCTTTGAGCTAGCTTGGGGAAGGACCCAATAAGGTAACATGTGTCTTGCATTCTTATCACTTGCTGTTACCCCGAATAAGAAATAAGAAAAAATATATAGAGGTAGAAATAAAAAAAATAAAACAACAACAATATTAAAAAAATAAAAAATATTAATAATAACTTTTTAAAATATATATATATATTAATGCCATTTCATCTTTAATTATCTTTATCTCCTTTGGATGAGTCTTTTTATATCTTCCATGCTTCCTTTTGCTATGATGGCATGTTTTGGTTTGAAAGTATTGGTCATGAAATACTCCCATAGGCTTGCTAGATTAAGCATGGTGCTTAGGTTACCTATGCCTGCCTAAATCAAATTAGACATGGAGTCGAGTTTGATTTTTGAATCAAAACTGCTAGTATAGATTTGGGTTGATTTTGGGATAAACCCCTACAGAAATTTTATAAATCTTATAAGGGTAAGTCCCGAGATGACAATGGAGGTAAAATTTTGTTTGGTGAAACAAAAAAAGCAAAAGAGAATTTAATTATAACAAAAAAACACAATGATAAACCTTTCGACCCCAAGTATGGTTGTCCTGTTATGTCGATATCATCACAAGACAAGCTTCGGGGGGAGCTTCCTCGCATGACTCAAAGGAAGCCATGAACAGCAAATCAAGCCATGACATGCACCAACTAGCAACATTTAGAGCCAAATCAATGACGGTAAGTCAGATGCTAGCTTGGGGGAGGACCCCCGCAAAGGTAACCCGTATCTCAAAATTCTTTGATTAAATTGATTATCTTATAGAATAATGAGATATGATAAAAAATAATAATAATAATAAAATATTCCACTCTATATATATATGTGCTATAAAAATATTTAGTTCTACCCTTGTTGAAATGATGAATAGTTGCTCTGTCTTGTGTTTCCTTTGTACCCAGTTTAAAATGGAGCTTTCTCTAAAGTTTGAGTTTATCGGCTTTGAAATATCTCATTCTAAAAACTTGAACTAGTGGGTTGCATACACTTGCTCTAGTCTAAGTGATTGGTCGACATGCTATAGTGCCATAAACCACAACAATGACTTTGTCCTAAAGTGAAAACTTGATATCCGGAGTTTTATTTCAAAAAAATTCAAAAACAATAGTTCCTTAATGATCGTGAAATACCCACCAAGGCCAAATATGACATGCTTGATCACTCTTTACAAAACCCTATTTGTCATATGTTACTTACCGACTGTTGAGACTTGTCAAAGTGTTTGCAACCTAACATAGATTTGGGTCATGCACATATGGTTGAGATATCACTTGCACCCACCAAATAAAGCCGGTTCTCACACTGAGAGCTGCGCACAACATGCACCCTTTCCGTCCACCAAAAAGCTTTCACTCCTACATTGGGAGAAAAGCACAAAAAAATGTTACGAAAAAACTCCATGCTTCACATTGTTCTATGATCTTTCTTCATCATACATCTTTGCAGAGAGACATGGCTAAAAAAAGAGAAGAAGAGAAAAGAAAAATATTTGTGGAAATAGTAGAATAAGGGACACATCAAAAACTCCCAAGTATCATTTATAGGAAAGCAAAACAAAAGAAAAAGAAAGAGAAATGTTGGTAGCCATGTCTCTAGAATAAATTCCAGATATTTTCAAAAGAAAGATCATACCTTCAAAAGAAGTATAGTTTAGAATTAGGAACATATTCATCCACTCCACACACTTGCACGTCTCAACCTAGTGTATGACACTAATCTCAACTTGGTTCGGGCTTTGACTTGGCAACAAACAATCGGTAAGCAAGCCATTCCTTCATAAACCTACCCAAAACTCCACTCAAAATATTAGAGGTAGGATATGAAGGCAATCACAAAGCCTTTGGTGAGGTTATTATACACATTGAGCGATCGAGTGGATCATTCGAGGAACTTGGCTTTATTTTTCGAAACTTGCAAACCCTCCGGATAGATAGTTGATCTTGGGATGAATAAAAAGCACCGGTCTGTGAATCAATTCTATCTTGCAATCACCCAAGACCTAAAAAAGTTAAAAAGCCCCACTTTATTTGAGACAATAGCAGGGTGGATATAACTGCCGATTTATTCAAATTGCAGTAGAAAACTCTCTTATAAATTTGATACAATTGAAATGTAATCGGCATTGTAGCAACTTCTGATCAACAACCCAAAAGCCCAGCCTTGCTCGGGACGAGCAAGGGGTAAGCTTGGGGGATCTTGTTGGCGGTCCTTAACTCCGATTTATAACCGCCAATTTAAGACACAAAAGGGAGAATTATATATTTTTATACACATATATCTTTGCTACTAACCCAATTCCACATGTACTTGGAAGTTGTGACACTCTGCAGAATATACACGAAGTACAGGAGTTTTCAGTACAAAAGGCGCCATCCGAGAAGGCGCATTTGATAAGAGATATCAAGAAGCCCACCTCGGAGCATAATTGGGCCAAATACCCAATACAGTAGAGGCCCACACGCCCTGGGTGGCCCGCTGGCCAAAGTCGGTCAGGGGGAGGTGCCACCCAGGCGCGGGCGCGCCCCCCCTGCCGACCTGTGGGCCTGGCCAGCGGGAGGCGGTTCACTGCGGGCAAAGAAGGAAGGTGCGCTAGGGTATTCCCCAAAATGCCCCCGAACCAACCATCTCCACACTATAAAAGGAGGGGAGGAGGGCCTCTCTCAACACACACACCAACACAAGATCCTCTCTCCCTCCACACTTGTACTGTCTTTAGTAGTTTTAGTATGTAGTAGTAGGAGTTTGGCAAGAGCCTTGTAAGAGAGAGGCAAGGATCTTTACAAGGAGGAGCTAAGTATGAATATTTTGGGGAAACCTTCTATGTTCTTGTCACATAGAACAGGTTCGGCAAGATTTTCCGAACAGGTGGGTCTCCTTGATATCTTGTAAAATGCGCTTTCACGGAATGCGTATTTTCCTCTGAAAATTCCTGTACTTGGTATATTTTCTGCATATCATCACAACTCCCAAGTACAACTGGAAATAGGTTAGTAGCAAATGTATATGTGCATAAAATATATAATTCTCCCTTTATGTATCTTAAATTGGCGGTTATAAATCGAAGTTAAGGACCACCAACAGTGACATTTCAAGTTACTTTTATGACGAACAGAATGTCTAATGTGGACGACCCGAGGCAGCCAACGTGGTCAAATACAAGCTTGACACATTGCTAAAATGGTGCTCTACATGTGCAATAACCAGGACACGACGCGTGGCTTCTATATACCAGACATGTGGAGGGAAGTCGTCTCACCATGTGGCCCAGTCAATGAGCTAAACATGGATGGACGCAATGGTGACATGTGGTCGAATGTCAAATGGCCACGTGGACAAATAAAAAATCAACATATGGTCTAGTGAAGGGCAGACATGTGGTCTAATGGCAACACAAAACCTATGCCAATAAGAAAATAACACGTGGTTCAATAATGACCTAACATGTGGTCCATTAAGAACCTGAAACATGGAAGAACCAGAGCATGTGATGTCAACCTGATGGGCGCCATGTTAGTCTAACGGCAGCCGGGGCGCCTAACGGTCGTTTGGGCCATCATGTACGCATACATAGCCATCTTGTATGCATATGAAACACTGCTATGATGGCCTCACTTTTGGTCATGGAAAGACTTCTTCTGTGACGCCTCCTTTTAATTCATCTTAAGATGTAATGTGTGACGCGACTTCCATGACGATGAGATTTTTGTCATGGATTCATCATGGAACTTAAATAATGACATTTTCTTTTGTCATGGATTCATCATGGAACTTAAATAATGACATTTTCATACTTTCCATGACGAAAACAAATAGTCATGGAAGCGTAAATCTCCACTAGTGTGGAGAGCAAAATGAATGTCCTTTGATTATCGGGGTGGCACAATTGTACTTCAAGGAATTCTACCTATAGTCAAGTCTTGCCCAGTTATCAGTAATGCTAAGTTATCTACTTTAGTTGATCAAGATCAAATCCGGTGTATGGTGGAACTGAACAAGCTTGATGCTAGCAAAAACATGTACACCAAACCAAAGGAGATTCAGCAGTTGATACATGCATTTGCTTGTCTATTTTTTCCACCTACTGGTTTACCACTTAAGAGGAACTTTGTTCATTCTATACCTCTGGTACTAGGAGCTCAGCCTTTTAGGCTCAGACCTTATAGATATAATGCTGCCCGAGAAAGATGAGATAGAGAAACAAGTACAACAACTTTTAGACAATGGTTGGATTTAAGAAAGTCAAAACCCATATGCATCACCTGTTCTTTTAGTGAAAAAGAAAACTGCTGACTGGAGGATGTGTGTTGATTACAGAAAATTGAATGCACTAACATTCAAGAACAAGTTTCTACTGCCAATGATAGATGAATTACTAGATGAGTTAGTGGGAGCTCAATTGTTTACAACATTAGACCTTTCTTCTGGTTTTCATCAAATCTTAGTGGCTGAAGAGGATATTCCTAAAACTGCATTTCAAACTCACCATGGACATTATGAATACAAAGTTATGCCCTTTGGTGTTACTGGGGACCTCCAACCTTTTAACATGAGATGAATATTGTCCTGGCACCTGTACTAAGAAAATTTGCAGTTGTCTTCATAGATGATGTGTTAGTCTATAGCAAGACTTGGGCAGACCATTTATATCATCTCATACATGTCTTTACTTTGCTCCATCAACATCAGTTTAAAGTAAAGTTGTCTAAGTGTTCTTTTGCTCAAAAAGCATTTTCATACCTGGGAGCTCCCATCTACAATTCATGTTTCATCTGATCTTCCCCATTATTCAGAAACTGATGTCTTTCGCTATCCTGTCAGGGTGTTGCAGCGTCGTTTGAAAACACATAGCGATCAAGTGGTTGCTGATGTGTTGATTCAGTGGTCCTGTTGGCCACCATCTAGGGCCACCTGAGAGCTTGAACAAGAGCTGAAGACCCAGTTTCGTGCTGCACGGGAGAATGTTAGTGATGTACTGAAGAAGCGCGCCAACAGAAGCAAGAAGGCAGGAATAGGTGGAGTATCAGAGCCAAACGATGATGATTGCCCAGGTCATGCTTATGCCGCTCCAAGACCACGACGCGTGCCGTGGCACAATAACAAGTATTTCGGGCCCAAGTGGGCGTAGCCGTAGCTGCTGATCGGGATCGATAAAAGGGAGAAGACTTGTTCGTGAAAAGAAGGTAAGAACAGAGAAGCTTAGGCTCGGCCGGCTGCTTCCGAAGAGCGGTGGCGAGAGGTGATATGCCTGCTCTGCCTTGTATCCAGTGAATTGATCTCGTTACTTGTTACAATTCGTATCCAACCAGTTACATAATTCGAACTATAGTAAGGAGTGTTACAAGCACCATACACTAATTTCAGAACATAAAAAATACAGCTATTTGTTTACATCATCGACATGGGATGACTTTGTAATAAAGATGGAGCATACCGCCGTTTGTTTGAATGTCGTTCTGATTATACTGGTAAGTCTTGGAACAAAAATAACATCATTATTACTAGTAGCAAACAGATGAGGCGTAAGGTACCCTTTCGTGGCATGTTGAGACCTGCAGCAGCGGCAGCATACAGAGAGAGGCTAGCTAGGCCAGATTTCACTGTGGACAAGCAGAGAGAAGAATTGTGAGCATAAGAACATTATTTGCTTTGACAAATTCTGCTGAAAATAAAGGAAACGAGAAGGTAAAGCTGCTACTGTACAGGGTTCGCTGACCTGTTGGCGTGCTCAGGAAGGGATTCTGTTGATTCCACCTCCTCATTGGATCCTTCAACATCTCCCACATCTCCCAGGTCATGGTAGTTTGGTTCAAATGACAGCCGCAGGACAGGATGATTAGGGTGTGCGTTCACTTCCTTTTCAAGCATACCAAGTCTCCCTACCTTAGAAAAGTAATCGAGTGAAATCACCTTGAGACATGGAAGGTGCTTGATACCAATAATCCCTGACTTCAAACTGCAGCGCCGGATTTCTATTGTTTCCATCTGAGGGGATGTGCCCTCCTCAAATCTAATCTCTTTCAGGTACTTCATAGTCGAAATCTTAAGTGTCCTGAGGTTCAAGAATGTTCTGGTTCTAAACACTAAGGTACTCACAATATATGCATGGTGCGAAAATTTAAGGAGCATGAGTTTTGGTAGCTCCCCAAGTATCTCCATGTTTTCACCTCCCGTCAGATAGCTCTGTCTTAAGAAAATCTTAACCAGCTGCGTAAGGTTCCTGAACCAGCCGGTCATCTCTCCTATATATCCGTACAACCTGAGGCTCCTCAGGTGGGGAGGAGGGGATGAAGCAGAAATCAACCATCCAAGTCCCTTTTGGTAATCTGTATCCAGGATTTCTCGGCCTCCACAGAGAGAGAACGAAGGGAAGAAAGCTTCTCAAGGGATGCACAAAGCATCTTACACTTTTCCTTGGAAGCCCCTTTTGTTCCAATGGCTAATTTTCTTAATCGGGTCAGCTCCCCGAGCTCTTTAACTGCTTTGCTGCTAGTTCTTCTAATGTCCACAGACTCTAGTATCTGCAACTCTTTTAAGTTGCCGATACCTCTTGGAACCCTCACTCCATCACCGCCAGTCCTGGACCAACCACTTGAGCAGCCCATGTGTAGATCACCAATTGCTTTGGTACGGTAGTCTGAATCAGCTATTAGAACTGGCAAGCACAATGTGGAAAACAAACAAATCACTGGTTCATCTGGAACCAAATAATTAGAGCTGTACCTATTACATCGGATGATACGGAGATCTCGAAGTTTACTTATTTCTGTTGGCAGAGTAGTAATATAAGTCTGTCCCATGTCCAAAATTTGCAGGCCCTGCATTTTTCCTATGTCACTTGAAAGTGAATAGATTGGTGACCTGAAAATCTTGTGAACCCTGACATTCAGATATTTCAAGTGACACAATAGCATTATCTTATTTATACCATGTTGTGTGATTATAAAATTTTGACCCACTAAATCCAAAACTCTTAGCATCCTCAACTTAGGTGTAGAAATTGTAGAGGTGAGATCCAGGCCCCAACCACTAGCTCCCTCAGTAAAAACAGTTAAAGATCGAATATGCCTCCAATCTATGGTTTCCTTTTGGCACTTGCTGTCGTGGTATGCAATGTGACGAAAGTTTTCCTCTGCTACATTATCTCCATTACTCTGGATTAAAGAGACGAAATTTTCATCTCTAGAAATTGACACTATGATATCACGCATGATGTCATGAACTCGGCAAGTTTTAACACTTTCCTCTATACCCAACTTTGATGGTTGAATCATACTCCGGCTGATTAGCTCATCGAAATACTCTTTTCCAACCTCATCAATGGTTGTCCCAACCTTTGCTCTTACAAAGCCTTCTGCTATCCATCTATCTACCAGATGGCTTCTTTTGATTTCATAATCCTCTGGGAAAATGCTAAGATATAGAAAACATGGCTTAAGATGTGCGGGCAAGTGGTTATAGCTGAGAGTCACCACCCTCCGTACTGCTTCAAGGCTTGGGTTACTTTCAAGTTCTGAAGGGAGCTTTTGGTACAAGTTTTCCCACTCTGCTTTCTTCTTAGTGGCTAGAACACCTCCAATTGTGAGTATGGCCAATGGTAAATATCCACACTTCTTCACTACTTTTGTAACTAATGTTCTCAAGTTCTCGTCATTGTTCATGTCGTCATGTGTTATGTTTGCCTTTCTTTGTAGCAACTTTATAGCGTCATCTATTTGTAGGGGCTTCAAGGTGTAGATATATAATTCTGAGGTACAATGCCTTGCCAAGCCAGCATCTCTAGTAGTAACAATTATCCGACTACCTCTGTTATTTGACCTAGGTAGTGCAACACCACTAATCCAGTTCCAGTGATGTATTTTCCATAGGTCATCAAAAACAATAAAGTACCTCTTATCCTGAAGCTTTGTTATGAGGTAGCCGGCGAGGCCCTCTTCCAACACTGTCCCTGCAAGTTGTGTCAAGAGTTCGTTCAATGCATTAGCACCAAAAAATTGATTGATCATGTCTTGGAGCATCCCCCTCCTGGAAAATGACTGTGACACGGTGATCCAAGCTCTATAAGGAAAGCTCTTCCGAGTATCCTCCTTGCTTTCATAGGTTTTCCTTGCAAGAGTAGTCTTCCCCAAACCACCCATCCCAACCACACATATCACCTTAGCAGGACCGTCCATACTGGTGACATCAATCAGAGCACTCAACTCCCTTTTAGGTGCAGCAAAGCCCACAAGTTCTGCTTCATCAATGTTGCCAGCAGAGTTATTACGAATATCTTCCATGTTGGAATCCATTTCATTACTGATGTTGGAGGATTCGGTATTGATTAAGTTGTAACGTGCATTTCTGCTGCTTACTTCTTCAATTCTTGATTTCAGATTGTGAATCTGGATAGCTATTCGATGACGACCTTTGAGCTTCAACAGCTGTTTCGACAAGCTATGGCTGCCCACATGGACCATAAACTCGTCAAGGCAATCTTCATTGTCGTAGGACAGATCTCGTACTTGCTGTGCCCAAACCTTCACTAGTTTGTCCTTTTTCTCTGTTACTTGAGGAGCTTGTAGAAATGCTTGCATGGTTTTTAACTCGTCTTTGATGAACCTGTCAAGAAAAGGATAAAATAAACTCATGTTCACATTCTGAAAAACAAATAAAGTTGTCCAACAATCTTCCACTTAGCACAGGCAGTTTCACAGCTTAAGCCACTCTGTAGCCTGTAAAAGCTATATGTGGTGGGAGGGACAAATTAACACCAAAAGATTAGTGTTTGATGTTTATCCGAGGCCTCAATCACAAAACTACTTAGTCGTTATTTACTTGATGCTTGATCTGGACACTGAGCTTCCTAGTTATGCTCTGAATAAATCAGTTGGGAGTCAGCTATAGAATGCTTACCACATCTCCTTCTGCACACCCATCAGCAAGCTTATCTCAGTACCGGCAGCTGATGCTGCCTTGCTGACCACGCTGCCCACGATCGATTTTGCCAGGCTGAGCGCTGTCTCTGCCATCTCCGGTTACTCTCCAAACTGTCCAGCTCAAAGACTGAAAGCATTAGTACAAGCACTAAATATCTTTGTACAGAAACTTGTAGTGTCATTCGTTGAAATCTTTGCTCGTACAACCAATCTAAAAAATACAAGCCAAGCTACCCTATAAGAGGTAAGATCTCAAATAAATCTGAACCCATGATTTTTAAAATGCATTCAATAATGAAGTTATTACTATGAATTACTTCATCCGTCCACAAAAGAATGCAATTATGAAAAAACCGTGCCGGACAAACTATCATATCAGTTTATAGTAAATAATATTAGCATTTTTGTCTCCAAATAAATTTTGTAGCTAATCTATTGGTACTTGTCTTCTCTCACGAGTGATAGCACTTTTTTATATAATTTATTCAAAATTTGGATTGTTTGACTTCTCAAAATGTGAGAATTGTATTATTTTGTAAATGGAGGTAGTAATTCCAATATATAGAAAAAGAAATGAACAACAGGCAACAAACAAAATCAAGGTCAGGTAATTTAAGGTACGGTAGCAAAAACCTCAGAAAAATTATAGTAAGGACGTGCAATTCGGGAAAGTTCTGAAGGAGCTTTTCAGCAATATAGATCTGCAAGATGATCATTATTCATCAACATATATTTGGGTCTCCAGCTCATTCACCCCCAAGAGGGTTTATGTTCATCTCACAGGTTCTAGACCCACTCATCCAGGTTCTAGAGCCACTCATCCAGCCTTCTCTTGGCTTTGGAAGTCCTGTTATCAGAACAAAAGAATTTTTTTTTTCTTTTGGCTGCTTCTTGGATCAGCTCAGTCCCAGAGAGCCTCTAACAAGGAAAAGGATGGCGTTAAGTAATTGTGCTCTCTGCAATCTTTCTGTAGAGGAATCCCTTGTTCATTTATTCCTGGCTCGTCCCTTCTCAATATCTTGCTGGGCTACTCTCCAACTGATTATTCAGCAACCAAATTATCCTTTTGGCATTTTATAATTTCCTTCAAGATTCAGCTGCAGGTTCCTTTTTTTATGGAGGTCATTGTCACAATGAGTTGGGCAATATGGACAGTTCGAAATGATGAAATTTTCAGACATATATATTCAACAGCTCCATTGCTCGCTGCAAGGAAATCTTTAAAAAAGAGTTTGCTCAAATTATCCTCAAAGCAAAAAGCAATTTGGCACCAAGGTTATCCCAATGGCTAGAAGCTTACGTGTAATAGCCCAGATTTTCTTTGTTTCTTTCTTTCTGTCATGAGACACTTTTATAATAACTCTGTACTTAAGTTTCAATAAAAACACAGTAGGGGGCACCCCTTGCTATTTTATTGGAAACGCTTATACTACCACAAACGGGATAAAGCTGCAGGCGTGAAATGGAAATGGGGTTTCCCTCGGTTCAAAAAAGAAACAAAAATCAAATATTTGGGGATGAGGATCCCAAAACACCTAGAAACCCAGATGGTCTGAGGGACCTAAATGTCCTAGAAGCTCAAATAGAGAGAGCCTGGACATTAGTAGTTAATAGGAAAAAAAGCAAGCAAAGAAAATGATAGGTCTATTTTGGAATATAAGAGGGCTAGGAAAAGTGGGTAGATTACCTGCTCTGAGGAGTAGAATTAGAAGTACTAAAGCAGATTTTGTAGGGGTTATGGAGACTAAGAAAGAGTCTTTTACTGATGGGTACTTGAAGTCTTTAACTCATTTAACTAGTTTTGATTGGTTTTTTGCTCCTGCTAAAAGATCAGCTGGAGGTATTTTAGTAGGCTGTAACAATGAGGTTTTTGCTACCACTTTAGTATCCATTCTAGATTATACTGTAAGTGTGATGTTGGTAGATAAGAAGACAGGTTTTAATTGGAAGTTGGTGGTAGTTTATGGCTCTCCCTATGAGGAAGGAAAACAGAGCTTTATTTCAGAGTTACATAGTGTGATGAGTTCTTGGAATGGTCCAGTAGTTTTAGGAGGTGATTTTAACTTGATCAGAGGTGCTAGTGATAAAAATAATGATAATATTAATTACAGATGGGTAGATGCTTTTAATGATTGGGTTCATAGATGGGCCTTGTTTGAACTAAACCCCTCCAATAGGAAGTATACTTGGACCAATAATCAGGAGGGATTAGTGTTGTCTAGAATAGATAGAATTTTTGTGTCAACAGAGTGGGTTGCTAAGTTCCCTTTAGCTTCAGTAAAATGTTTAGAAAGGCTACCTAGTGACCACAATCCTCTGGTGTTAGATACTGGGATTAATGTGGCTTTTAGTAAGAAAAGCTTTAAATTTGAGAAGTGGTGGTTAAGTCAAGATGGGTTTGCAGAGGTAGTTGAAAAAGCTTGGAAAATGCCTTGTAATGAAAGTAATAGCTTAGATAGGTGGCAGTTTAGAATAAGGACTTTTAGGAGATTAGCTAGAGGATGGGCTGCAAATGAGGTAGCAAAACTTAATAGGTACAAGTCTGAACTAGCTTTAGAATATGGGGATCTAGAAGCTACTCAAGATAGTCATGGTCTAACTAATGCTGAGCAAGACAGAATGAACTTTGTAGCTAAGGAATTAGATAGGATTTGGGCCCTAGAGGAGATCAAAGCTAGGCAAAGGTCTAGAGATAGAGAGATTAAAGAGGGTGATAGAAATACTGCATATTTTCATGCAGTAGCTTCCAATAGGAGTAGAAAGAAAAGGATAGAAGTTTTAGATGGGCCACAGGGACCTATAGAAGATCAGGCTGGTATAATGAAAGTAGCAGTAGATTTCTATAAGACCTTATTTAGTAGAGAAGGAAGGCATCCTGTGGCTCTAGGACCTAACTTTTGGGACCAGCAGGACTTGGTGACTGAGAGTGAAAATGAAATTTTAACTGCTCCTTTTACTGAGAAGGAAATTAAGGATGCTTTGTGGAGTTGTTATGTTGAAGGTGCTCCTGGGCCAGATGGGATTTCCTTTATGTTTTATCATAGGTTTTGGGATCTGATTAAGCAAGATCTAATAGAGTTATTTAATGATTTTTTCCATGGCAGGTTAGATTTGAAGAGATTAAACTTTGCTATGATAACTTTGATTCCAAAAGTAGAGAATGCTAGAAACATGAAAAACTATAGACCTATTAGTTTGATTAATTGTAGCTTTAAGCTCTTTTCGAAAGTTCTGACTTTAAGGTTAGGAAAAGTAATTGGTAGATTAGTAGCCCCTCAGCAAAGTGCTTTTATTCAAGGTAGGTATATTTTAGAGAGTGTTGTCCTAGCTCATGAATTAGTCCATAGTTTACACAAGTCCAAAGAACCGGGTTGATTCTGAAATTAGATTATGAAAAAGCTTATGATAGGGTATCCGGGATTTTGTTTTTGAGATTCTCGAGAACTAGGGGGTTCTCTGAGACCTGGGTGAGCTGGATAAAGCATATTGTCATAGGTGGCTCTGTAGGAGTTAATGTTAATGGGGAGGAAAGTAAGTATTTTAAGCCAAGTAGGGGTTTGAAGCAAGGAGATCCTATTTCTCCTTTGCTGTTTAATCTGGTAGGGGATGTACTTACCAAGTTTCTGCAAAAAGGGGCTGAATGTGGTTTAATCAAAGGTCTAGCTGAAGTCTTTAGGGAAGGGGGTGTTATTGCATTGCAATATGCAGATGACACCATTCTTTTCTCTAGGATTGAGGAGGGCTATACTAGTAACTTGAAAGGAATTTTGATGTGGTTTGAGCAAGTGTCAGGGATGAGGATAAATTTTCACAAAAGTGAACTAATCCCTATGAATGTAGATGATGAAAGTGTGCATAGACTAGCTCACTTGTTTTCATGTCCAGTAGGGGCCTTGCCAATTAGGTACTTAGGTGTTCCTCTCCATTATCGAAGTTGAGTAGGGAAGATATCCAGCCACCGATTGATAAGATGTTGAACGTAATGGTGGGTGGAGAGGAAAGCTCCTGTCTTCTCGTCGGCGCATTAGTGCTAGTCAAGTCATGCTTAGCTAGTATCCCTGTGTACTTGTTATCCTTTGTCAAGTTCCCTAAGTGGGCAGTTAGAATGTTGACCACACACATGGCAAACTGTTTATGGAATGATGACCCTGATGCTCATAAATATCATTTGGCTAATTGGGAGAGTGTTAGTATGCTTAAAGAGTATGGAGGTTTAGGTATTCCAAATATTAGGGACTTGAATATTTGTTTGCTGGCTTCTTGGTTAAAAAGGTACAATTTAGATGGGCACAAACTGTGGAAACAGTTCATAGACTATAAGTATAATACAAATAAGCCAAATATCTTCTATAGCTCTACTGTAGGGGCTTCTCAATTCTTCAAAGGTATGATCTGGGCTGCTTCTGCAGCAAAGATGGGATATAGATGGAGGATAGGGAATGGTAAAAAGTGTAAGTTTTGGGAAGATAATTGGCTGGGGTCTTCTAGTTTAGCAATTCAATTTTGGGATATTTACATTCTGGTAAATGAGAAAGCTGCAACTGTTTTTGATCTTTGGGATGGAACTGATTTGAAATGTACATTTAGGAGGTGTGTTGATAGCAGACAATACAATACCTGGTTAGAGATAGTTCAGTTAGCTTCCACCATTGAATTTTCTGATAGTGAGGATGAGTTAGTGTGGCAATTCAGTTCTAATGGGGTTTATTCTTCTCAATCTCTTTATAAGGTGATAAATTTTAGAGGTGTGTTTCCTGTTCATACTCCCGCTCTTTGGTCTATCAAAGTTCCTCCAAGAGTACATTTCTTTCGTGGTTAGTTTCCAAGAATAAAATCTTGACCGGAGATAATTTAGCTATTAGAAGAGAGGTGGTAGATACTACTTGTCTGTTTTGTGAAGAATCTGAAAGTGTACAGCATATCTTTTTTGATTGTGTTGTAGCCAAACAAATGTGGGAACACTTGTCTGAAGTGTTAGATAGGCAAGTAGGGGCTGATTTTGTCTCAGTAGGTACCTTTTGGATTAGTGAGAATAGAAATTCAGTGATAAACTCTTTCTGTGCTGCTGCCCTGTGGGGGTTGTGGAAGCTAAGAAATAGTTTATGCTTTCAGGGTGTTGTATGGAGAAGTGGACATGCACTGCTACTGAAGGTGGCAGTCATGTTGGAGAATTGGGCATCTCTTTGCCCCTCGGCGAAGAGACTGGAGTACTCGAGGAGACTGGACAAATTGAAGACCTTTGCATCAAGACCTCCAAGGATTACTGGCTTGATCAGGTGACCAACAAGGTGGACAAGATGCTGTTTTCCTCGGCCACCAGTTGGGCTGAAGTACCAGAGGAAGCTCAGGGGCGCTTGGCTGCTGATTGGGATGAAGCCACCAAGGAAGGGAAGTGGATAGACTTCTCTGCTATGAAAGATGCATGGAACATGTAATAGGATAGTTGTGTCTGAGAAAAACTGAGTTTGTTTTTTTGGAGAAGAGGTAGTTGGCTGAGTCTGTCTTTGAGAGAGATAGTTGGCTGTAGTTTCAGTCTTGGGCATTAGTCGGTGTTGGAACTTTGGAGAGCGAGTGGGTTTCTGGAAAAGCTTTTGGCTTATGCTGTAAGAACTTAACTGATGGTCTTTTGGTTTATAAAGGCCGGGGGCCACCCTTAAACTCAAAAAAAACAAAAATCAAATATCGGACGAACTGCAGAGGATGGGTTTCACTTACTTGGGCGCACCTCCGGGATGATTTTCTTTTTCTTTTTCCCGGTAAACTCGATGTCCAAGTTATAAGACGGAGATTGTGGTTTCGGAGAACAGAGGTAGAAGCGTAGGATCACTATTTGAACAATGAAGCCCACAGAGACACAGAGTAGCAGTTTGCCCAGGTATCAGGTATCAGAGTATGGGATTTCAGGTTCGGAGTGCCGAGCAGGGGTCTAGTGTGGAGCTTTATACTATCATGCTAATGATACACGAATGGTGGATTATTGGTAGCAGTAGCTTTGGCATCACCGTCCACATTGACTTTGTAGGTCTCTGCGCTTCCCGGTCTCTCCATTTTGATTTAACCCACATGCATGGAAAATTGGTGAAACGAAAAAGAGAGGAGCTCTGACATCTGTATGACTGCCAGTCATTTCAGAAGAAACTGCTTAACTTGAGATCTTTTCTAGAAAAATGAAATAGAAAGCACAGGAACTAGGAAAAGGTATGTTAGGATGCACCACTTGACCAATATTGTGCTGCTCTCTCTGTCTGTATGTTACAAAGGTGTCAAAAAAATTGTTAAGATTTTTTTTGGGCAAACCGAGGGGTCGATGCAAATATGCATAGGCCTAGGAAACTTGCTTGCTGCAAGGAAAGGTAGCCAGCCTGGTCATTCTTGGTCGATGCAAACGTCTGAGCTGGAAGGAAAAGACAATTTTGCCTAGTATGTAGCGCACATTGTTATTGTCGTTGCCATTTGTCAATTACCTGAAAGGACGAATATCAAACACCCTACAACTAGCTGTTTATGCACAAACATTGAATTTGCATCGTTGCAATTCTTGCTTCTTTATGTAAGGACTTTTTTCTTGCAAACAGCAAATGAAGAAATAAAAAATTCTGTCACCGGCCGTCGTGCGTCTTGGGCCGTTGGGCCTTGTAACCGGTGCTTGTTTAAATACTTGTCCCGGCGTCCAGAGGCGGTATCGAAGAAGAGAACACCAACTTGAACCCCAAGGAACCTTCCTCTGTTCTATTCCTCTCCCAATATTCCTGCTGTAAATTCTCTAATTCATGCTGAATTCTACCTCGATTTCTCGGTTATTTCTCTGATTCCTCATAGTTATCATCTGTAATACTTGTGGATCCTAACAGAACTAAAGGAGGCCTAAAACTACATTCCAGGTTACGTGTTCATGCTATTGCGGGCTATCACAAAGAATTATGCATGTAGATAGACTAGTCTTATCAAGAACTGGAGCCCTCATGAGGATTTTTCAAATCAAAAAGTTTTCAGCTACAAAGTTTCATAACTTTTCGAGATTTATAATTTTTGTATAAAAAGTTTTTTCATCTGAGGTCGTTTATGAAATTTGAATTTAAAATTTTTGAATCTCGATCGTAGTTTTTGTATGACAAGATGAAGTCAAATGAAAAAGTTTTCAACCATAAAGTTTCATAACTTTTCGAGATCTACAAACTTCTTATAGGAAGTTTTTTCATCCGAGATTGTTTACGAAATTTGAATTTTAAATTTTTGAATCTCGATCGTAGTTTTTGCATGACAAGATGAAGTCAAGTAAAAAAGTTTTCAACTACAACATTTAATAACTTCTCAAGATCTACAAGCTTTATTTTGGGTGTTTGATCATTTGTTCATCCGGCTTGGAGGTTCGACATTGTTCACAAATCTTATATATCTCTTTAGTAGTTTCATGAACTAGAAAAGTGACATGTAAGATTTGTGAACAAATTTATTTTCACTTTGTCAAATGAAGAAATGATCAAAATAAAGGTTGTATATCTTAAGAAGTTATACAACTTTGTAGTTGTAAACTTTTTGATTTGAATTCGTTTAGGGCTTCAAAATTCAATTGAAATTTTCTTTGCCGAGTGTTTTTCTTTGCCTGAAAAAAAAAAAAAAACACTCGGCAGAGAGCCGGATTCCTGTAGTGCTTCTTCTATCCTATCTACTATCTAGAATGACTATAAAACATAATTTTGGCTCTCATATCTTACATCCTGAGTACCCGTGTAACTGTGTTATAGCCTGCTTACTATTCCTAGTCTTAAGATTTGGGTATAATTTCTAAATACTTGAATACACTATATTAAAGGACGAACAGAGTAGATATACTCTATCCACTACTCTCAAGATTTCGTTAAAAACTATGCAACAGGCTAGTCACAACCGTAATTAAGTTAATATATTTCCTATAAATATCAGACATGTTCATCTACGAATTACAACAAAGGTAGACAGCAACTCCAACAGTTAGGCATTTGGGTTTGCATTCTTGGTTTTTGCCAAAATTCTCGAAATCAGGTATCCAACAGTTATGCATTTTAGATTGGCATTTTGGGCAACTTTGCAATTGCCGGCTTCAACCTTGCATATATGCCAACCCGCGGTGCACTTGGCAAAAGGAATTCCGCGCTAATCCCGCGCCAGAAGGACTCCTCGCGTGTGGCATATTTTCTGGTTGGGTCCACATTTTGATAAATGCCAAGTCAATTTTGCAAAACCCTTGGAGATGGCTTGTTTTTATCCTCCCCATTTTGTTTTGGGAGTTGGCAAACTCCAACAAATGAACAAAAAAATGCCAAACTGTTGACATAAGAGCATCTCCAACAGTTATGCAAACTTGGCTATGCATTTGTTGTAGTTTGCCAATTCTGAAAATCAAATGAGGAGGAGAAAAAGGAGGCATCTCCAACAGTTATGCAAACTTGGCTTTGCATTTGGGAAAAGTGTGGACCCAGGTCGCGAAAACTAGAATGCATAACTGTTAGAGAGTCGATTTCGTGAAAACTAGAATGCATAACATTTGGGAAAGGAGGTACCTCACGTTTGCCAAGTCGCCCGGGCCTATGCATATATGCCAAGCCGGCCATGGGATTTGTAAAGTTTCCCAAAATGCAAAACTAGAATACATAACTGTTGGAAAGTTGATTTCGTGATTTTTTTGGCAAAAACAAGAATGTAAATCATATTTGCATAACTGTTGGAGATGCTCTAAGGAGAAGAATAGTATACATTTGAAATTTAGAATTGAATAGAAATGAAGCATCTCCAAGAGTTATGCATATTTGGTTTGGCAATTTGTGTTGTTTGCCAAATCCTCAAATGATTTGGCAAAGGAAAATAAACTCCATCTCCAAGAGTTATGCATTTTGGTTTTGGCAAAATCTAAAAATAGTAGACCCACCAATTTTTCTCCGATTTTCTTTCCACTCCCGCCGTGCATGCGCGGGCTTTGTTTCGCGCGGTGGCTTCCTCTTCGCGCGCGGGGCCAGGTGAAGCGCGACAACGTGTCCACAAAACTCAGGATTGCAGAATTGCCAAGCCAACATGCCTATGCAAAAATGCCAAGTTATGCAAAATGCAAAACTCAAATGCAAAACTGTTGGAGAACACTTTTTAAGCTTTTTGGCAAATTTCAAGAATGCAAAGTCCAATTGCATAACTGTTGGAGATGCTCTACTCATATGGTTTAGCTCAAAATAGAATTAAAGTCTTCACATGCCGTCACCCAAACTAGTTTTGATATTTCTGTTCTGATTGAGGTTCAGCTCCGTCAAGTAAAAGATCCCGACTCATTTATTTGGAGATTACATAAAACTAGTGATTTTAGGGTTCACTTTATGTATCTCCACATGTCAAATCAGAATACACCTCTACGACTACAGGATTCAACTCCTCCCGGGTACCGCTCCAGTCGCCGTACGTCCCTATCGCTACCCGAAAGGCCGCAACTGAAGATGGACGAGTTGGAGCGGCAATGTGCCGCTATGCTGGAGCAGGGGATCATACGCCCCAGCAAGTTGAATAGACACGAGTTACTCATATGGTTTCAAAGAATAGTTTTGAATTCATCAAATACCATAATTATCGGCCTTTTCACGCATGCCGTCTGCAGTACAGGCCTTAATTATCGGCCCATCAATCACCACTCCATAACGCACCAGAGCTTGAATCCAAGTCCAATACGCACGCGCACACGCGGTGTTGGGACAAAAATGGTATGTGATCAATTTCATATATATTACCAAATCCCAACGTGTGGTAATAAGGTTTTCCGGGCATGTAAGCGCCGCCGCAGAGCTAGCAGCCATGGACGTGGACGACACCTTGGTTCTCATCCTGGAGCGGATCGATTCGATCGTCAGCCTCATCCGTGCCGCGTCCACATGCAGAAGATGGCGCGCATCATCGTCGACGTTGGCTTTCTCTGCCGCTACCGCTCTCTCCACGGACCTCCCGTAGCCGGCGACTACCACAATGGCTGGCCCATACATGATGCTGCAGGGCCCTCCCGTGGTTATGGTCCAATATTTATGCCCTCGTCATCCATTATTGATGAACGCCACTTCTCCCTCGACTTCGTCACGGAGTATCGTTCATGGAACTCCTATTTTTTTTTTTAGAAAATAGGTTTCCCCTGCTTTTATTGCTAAAAGCGATTCACAAGTTTAAGCACAGTCTTACATCGCATCATGCGAGGACCCACGAAGGGGCAGCTCAACCACATCATCAACTAAGTTCTGGGAAAACGAACTAGAACCCGACACTGGTTCAAAAACTTGACTTAAACTAGATTGAGATGGAGACTCCAGGTTGGTTCTTGAATCTTGATCATCAGTTCTCCGAGTGCCCCCCGAAGATGCAACCGATAGTCCCAACTCTGATGACCACGCCGCTGTCGAAGCAATTCTGGCTTGTTGCTTGGATAACTCTTCCAGCCTTGCGATCAGGTCTTCCAGCAACCTCCCAACGTCCTCCTGGTACAGGGACAACCATCCTCTTAGAGTCCTTGCAATCTTGAGCAGCAGCAGCTTCATCCCCATCCAAGTCTGACCCTGAAAACAAAGAGCATTTCGAAAGTTCCATAAAGTCCACATTACTACAGACGTGACAGCATTAGTATAAACATGCTTCTTCTGAGCAAGCCAAAACTTGGCAATTGATTCATAAGAAGTGCCCAGTTCTACTCCTAGCAAATCTGAGATTAATCTCCAAATGTATTTTGCCACAAAGCAATCAAACAGTAAGTATTTAACAGATTCCAACTCAGCACAAAATAAACAAGTTGGGTCATCTATTTCTCTCCTTTTCTCCAAATTATCTCTAGTCATGATTTTATTTTGAGAAATCTGCCAAAGGAAAAATTGTATTCTAGGAGGCACTAATACTTTCCAAACAGTATGCACATACTGAGGAAACACACCTCTACAGTTAATAACCAGAGATTGGACAGAGTAAATGCCATTAGAAGAATAGCTCCAAAGGATTTGGTCATCCTCATCATTGAGAGAGACCTCCTCAACACAACTGAGCAAATCAAACCACATATTCATTAAGTGTTCAGACACACTCCTTCTAAAAGACAGTTTCAAGTCACTTCCAACCCAAACCTGCTTCACTGTTTTGCCTTGTTGCTCATTGATGATATGGAGAGGCCAGAAAAGGATTGCTAAGCTTGTGTTACCAATCCAGACATCCTCCCAAAACCTAACTCTCTTCCCACTATTCACTACCCATTTGACTCCCATATGGGCAGCCTTGGCTGCCCAAAGAACTCCTTTCCAAAAAGGAGAAGCACCTAAATCAGGGCAGCAGAAAATGTTTGGATTTTGACTCCTATATTTCTGTTTCACTATTCTAGTCCAAATAGCATTCTCATTTAAATGATACCTAAAGATCCAAGAAGTCAGTAAAGAGAGGTTCAAACTTCTCATATCAGGGATCCCTAGACCACCCATTTCTTTTTTTTTTGAGAGACAAGCTGCCAACTAGATAGGTGGTACCTATGTTTCTCCTCAGTGTTATTCCACAGGAAGTGCCCCATTTGTGAATTCATCATATTTATTGCCCACTTTGAAAACTTTATGACAGAAAGAAGGTAGATAGGAATACTGGACAGGCAAGCTTTGAGGAGAGTCAGTCTTCCTGCATAGGAAAGTAACTTCCCCCTCCATCCAGCAATCCTTTTAATGATTTTATCTACCACAGGTTGTAAATCAGCCCCAGTTAACTTGCAGAAATGTAGAGGAACTCCTAAGTACTTTATAGGAAAGTCACCTTTCTTACAATAGAAAAGCTTAGCAAACTCATTAGAGGTATCCTCATCTAAACCAATTGTCATCAAATCACTTTTTTTATAATTTATTCTCATTCCTGACATTTTCTCAAAACAAACTAGCAACCACTTAAGTGTGCTGACTTTCTCTAGGTTGTTTTCCAAAAACAATAACGTATCATCAGCATGCGAAGACTAATAATTCCACCAGTAACTACTTGGGGTAAAAGCCCAGAAATTAAACCAGCTTTAGCAGCTATCATTAACATTCTAGAAAACACATCTCGCAACCAAATTAAAGAGGAGGGGGAGATCGGGTCTCCCTGCCTAAGGCCCTTGCCAGGTTTAAAATAACTACTGTTTTCATCATTGATCCTAACACAAATTGAGCCTCCCTTAACCAGCTTTCCTAGCCATCCTAACCATTTACTCCCAAAACCCCTAGCTTTGAGCATTTCCTCAAGGAAAGACCAATCCACACGGTCATAAGCTTTCTCATAATCTAGTTTTAAGACTAAGCCCTCTTGTTTCTTACTATGCACCTCATGAATAATTTCATGAGCAGCAACAACACTCTCCAAGATGTATCTCCCTTTGATAAAAGCTGTTTGGTTAGAAGCAATTAGTCTATCAGCTGTCTTGATCAACCTATTATTGAGCATCTTGGAAAAAATTTTGAAACCGCAGTTAATGAGGCTTATAGGCCGAACTTCTTGAGATTTTTTGCCTCGTGCTCTTTTGGAATCAAAGTAATCATAGCATAATTTAGCCTATCCAGGTTCGATTCCCTTTTTCAAACTCTCTCACTAGGTTCATCAAGTCGACTTAATAAGCTCCCGTAACACTTGATAGAACAAGAAAGGGAAACCATCGTGCCACGGGGCTCCATCTCGCATATGAACCAAACAACGCTTCTTTGACCTCTTCTTCGAGAAAGGGGCCTCCAAAGATCTCATTCTCACTTTCATTAACTAACTCCTCTTCCTCCTAGAAATCCTGGTTAAGTTTAACACCACCATTCTCTTCTTTGCCAAATAAAGTTTTATAGAAATCTACTGCATGCTCAAGCATGCCTTCGTATCCTCAATAAAACCTTGAGGACTTTCCAACCCTGTAATTCTTTTTTTCCTATTCCTTTGATTAGCCACAGCCTGAAAGTAGGCTGTATTCCTATCACCTTCCCTAATGTTCCTATCTCTAGACCTTTGTCTAGCCTTAATCTCCTCCAATTTCCAAATACTCTCTAATTCTGCTATAATTTCTTTCATTCTGCTCCTTTCTTCAGCAGAAGAGCCATATTTTTCCCATTTGGCATCTAAGCTCTCTTGCTCCTTAAGAAGCTCCAACTTTTGCTTTCTTATCTGTGCAGTTATATTCAAGGCCCAACCCTTGACTTTTTTTCCTAACTAACCTAATCTTAAATTGCCAAATCTCTAAAGGATCAGTAAAGGCACATGGAGTATTCTACAACTTAGTAATAAGCTCCTTGAATTCAGGCTGTTCTAAGCACCACTTCTCCATTCTAAAGATGTCAGTTTTCTTTGCAGTCCCTATTCCAAAATCAACTATTAAAGGTGCATGGTCACTAGCAGCCCTAGCTTTAGCTGTGACAAAAGCTAAAGGGAACTTACTACCAAACTCTGTTGTACAAAAGAACTTGTCTAAGGCAGCCAAAATAGGCTGATCTTGGTTGTTTGTCCAGGTGTAATTCCTGGCAGCAGGTTTCAATTCAATCAAACCAAATTTGTTTATCCAATCTAAGAAAAGCTCTACCCATCTATAATTAACAATACCATTGTTTTTTTCTTTAACAGAGCTAACCAGGTTAAAGTCACCCCCAATTAAAGTTGGGCCATCCCAATTTTCCAGAAGCTGATCAAGTTCATTAATGAACTCTTCCTTCCCTTCATCATATGGAGAGCCATACACTGTGATAAGTCTCCAAATGAAGTTATCATTAACATTTCTAACCATTGCAGCAATAGAGTATTTCCCTACCTTCCAAGCATTAAAACCTACCAGAATACCCCCTGCAGTTCCAATTGCAGGCAAAAAATTCCATGTGAAATCCTTATGGATATGCTTAAGGAAAGAGTCACTAAAATCCTCTTTCTTAGTCTCTTGGAAACCCACAAAATCTACTTTATTTTCCTTAATAAAATCAGTTACACACTGTAAACGACCCTCTTTATTGAGGGATCTAACATTCCACATTGCACCTATCATTGTTAACATTCTTATTATCCAAATCCCCTTTGCCTTTAGAGGCAATTTGAACCCAAGCATTATCAATAGTCATTCCAACCTCCTTAACAGGAGCAGGATCTAGATTCCCTAGAGGAGGGAAATCAGCAATATCAATACTTATATCTACATTAGCAGGCAAATTAACCTCAGGGTTTTTCTCCTCAAAATTCAACCTATCATCTAGTTCTTTAGTCTTTAAAGACTCCACTCTATTCAATTCCTCCTCAATGTCAACACCCAAAGAAATATTAACAGCATGAGCTAAATCAAGTAAACTGGAGTTGCTTGCAAAAGCAAAAGATGAGGCAGTTTATTTTTTACCTTTTTCCAGATTTTTCACCTTTTTCAGATCTTGTGCTTTCTCCATAATTGTCCTTCCATCCTCCTGGTCCCTTCTAGGTCTGGGCATTCTCATTGTAGGGCCCCAGCCAGTCTTCCTTTTCTGCTTCTTGTCCTTCTCAGCATTCAGATTTCCCCCACACTCAGAGTTTTGTCAATTTCCATGCTCCCAAATCCTGGTATAGAATCTTCAGTAACCCCAGCTTCATTCATCACTTCTTCCTCTGAGATCTCCAGCTCCATTTTCCTCAAGAGATTAGAGCATTCCTCTATTGCCACATCCATGTTCAACTTTCTGAATTGTTCCCACTTTGAGTGGTGGGATTCCTCGCATTTAAAGCTCATCAGCTTTTGCCCCACCAGGTTGCTGTCAGCACATATGCTTAAGATTTGTTCAGGGGTCAGAAAGCCAGCCTATTCAAACTCCTCTTCAGAAGGTTCTATAACTTGTTCACCATCAGAATTCATTTGAGCTTTAGAGCTCTCCCCTTGTTCTAGGTTTTTGCCAAAATGCTTGCTGACTGTTTGTGGATCAGACATCTTTAAAGGAGTCACAGATTGGATATCCTCTTCAACTGAGGTTATCTCAGGATAACTTTATTGATTGAGTACTATCTCCTCTTTTTTGTTCCCAGCAGAGGTTATCTCATGATAACTTTGTGTGCTAGGTACTTTACCATCACTGGTCATCATGGCTTCCATCATAATCCTTTGCAGAACGTCAATGTCA
Organism: Themeda triandra; assembly: GCA_018135685.1. Taxonomy (NCBI): domain Eukaryota; kingdom Viridiplantae; phylum Streptophyta; class Magnoliopsida; order Poales; family Poaceae; genus Themeda; species Themeda triandra. The sequence continues at coordinate 67,949 of JAENPR010000569.1, forward strand.
TCTTCTTCTTTGTTGTGAACTCTGGGAGTCCTCTTGCCTTGGCCAGAGGAGTAAGTAACCATCCCAGCCTCAGCCATCATACTCTCCATGGATTCTTGCATTGGGTCTTCCATATTGGCTACAGTTTTACTGCCTCCAGCTGATTGTTGATGATTACTCTTAGGAGTACTCTCAGTCTTTTTCTCCTGTGTCTTATTATCTTTCCCAGGATCTTCCTCTTCTTTGTCAGAATATAGTAAATCTTCATCTTCTGAATCCTGGTTATCTTTGCCATCACCTCCATCCCCTCCTCCATCATCATTCTTTTTTTCAGAGGCAGGAGGCTAATCCTCATCTTGCACATCCACTTCTACCACATAGATCTCCAAGCCCATCTCAAATAGCCTTTCCTTAGGGATCTTCTTCTTATCTTTGACAGCAATCTTCACTTTCACCACTTCATAGAAGGTTTTGAAGATTGTGGACCAGTCCACATCCATGAGCAGACCAAGCCCAGTAGCCACTTGTGCAAATACCTTCCAATGGCAGTATCTTGGTGGTATTCCCCTCAATTCAACCCAAACTTCCTCCAATGTGCTGTGAGGCTTCAATTCCCCCAGCCATTCCAGAACCTCCACATGAACTCCAGGCTTCCTGAGATTGAATGATGGGTAGTCCTTGATATCACTAACCCTTTTGTTGGGAGGGAACCTGACCAGGAACCTGCCTTTTTCCAGCTCCCTAATCTGCCAAGGCCATTCCTTGCTATAGATTTCAGACAACTCATTCTCCAATTCTGCAAGAGTAACTTCTCCTGTCTTAATTCTGACCACTCCACAGTTAGTCAGGTTCAGCCATTGAGTCGACTCCACCGATGGAACTTCAACATGGTAAAAACCCAATCCCAGGCTAGAACTTCCCACAAACAAGGCTCATGGATGCTTAGACTTCCACAGCGGGCAGATGTTCATGTGATGTCCCAGAATTGCACAAATAAAGCAGAGTTTCTCATGAGTACAATTGCCCACGAAATGCCCTGGCTCGCCGCAATTGTAACAGGTTAGTTTCCTGTACCTTGGGTCGATGACGAACGGCGGGTCAGGTTGCTGAACCCCTGCACGCGCCCGCCCCTGTTGAGGATTGCTCCTTGGCGGCTGCTGTGCCGGCTTCTGTGGGGGTGGCGGTGGGGGTTGCGGTTGCCGTGGCGGTAGACACGCCGGAGGGTGTTGCGGCTGCGGTGGACGAGCCGAGGGTGGAGGACGGGGGGGGCCTTGTCTTCGCCCTCCTCCCAACCATGGGCAGGGCCCCTTGGTGGCGGCTGCTGGTATGCAGGTTGGTACGGGCGCGGCGGCGGCGGCGGGCGACGAGGCTCCGGCTGCCACACCCACTTGCCCTCCTCCATCTTCTCGCGCTTGAGCACCTCGATGTAGGGATCCCACCCGGTCCTCGGCCCCCAGATGTCCCTTGTGAAGTTGAGCTTCAGCGGGGGAACACCAACTTGATCTGCTTCCTTCGCAGGGTAGCAGTCTTCCTCCTTGAACGACCTCGCCTCCACCAGATCCCACCGAATCCAGAAGAGATCTGGCACCGAGATGGATTTGGTGGACGGGGGTGGATGCTAGGGTTGCGGCGCGGCGGCGGCGAGTCTATGACCCAGAGCTGGCCATAGAACTCTGCGATAGCCTCGTCCTCACACAAACCCTCACCAACCCCTTTTCCAGCAGCGTGTAGATCACTCTCTCCCTCGCTGACTCGTGGGGCTTTTGGGGCAGAGAGCTTCCTCCTCTGGCTTGTGGACCCGACCTGAGAGCAGGGCCGCGTAGTCAGCCCTGGAGGGTGCGGCCATGGCGGGGGCTCGGGTTCGAACGCCCGCGTCGCCCGCGGGTCGCCTCGTACGGAGGTGGACGACGACATTTTCTCCATTTTAGTCAGGGCAATTTTTCGTCGCCTCCAACTATATCGGATGTCAGATTCATGGAACTCCTATCAATCATGGAATGTTCTGGATAGCCGCGGCAGCCTCCTCCTGATGGAGTGTCATGACCGTGTTGTCTTCCCCGATCATTTAATTGTACGTGAGCTCGTTACGCGGCGCCGCGCGCTGGATGATCATCCCTCAACTACCGGACTTCGACGGCGCCAATTGGAAGCTTCAGGCTGCCTTCCTCGTCGATAGCGATGAAGAAGATGAGTCTGGAGGGTTTATTAGCATGTCAAACTACAGGGTCTTATGTGCGCTCGTCGGTCGTGACGATGATGTCGTCGTACGTACCACCGTGTTCACCGCTGACATAGATACGGATGCAACGTGGAGCGAGGAGGCCATCGACAGCATTGATACTAGCGAAAATAGGGCATATCATCCGTGTGAGTTCCCATGGCCACCAGGTTTCCAAGCTTGCTTGGATAGATGATAGAATTATGTGTGGAGTTACATGGGAGTGTATTTATTATAGTGACTTCATTTGAGGGTTTGTTGAGCAAAAGTAAGGTGTTTAGTTTTGTTTATGTTGGTATATATTCCCTCCATGCCAAATTATAAGTCACTATTACAACATTCTTGAGAGTCAAAATATCTTAAGTTTGACCGAATTAGGAACCGGTGATACGGAGTTATTGAAGGTCCGGTTTACCGACCTTTGCCAAGAAAAACTCAATTTTGAAATTGATTAAGGATATTTTGAGATGCTCCAAACATTTTATATTTGTGTATTTTGTCAAGAACAAGAACTTTCCTTTCTTCCAGTTTTTAGTTTTCGGCTTCTGGAGAGGAGATCTATTTTCATGTAAAACGATCGATGCCCCAAAGTTAGAATGTTAGATATAAAATGTTGGCTCACAATAAAGTTAGACCAATTTAAAATTTGAAATGTAGGGAGTGGACAGTAACAAAATCGAATAGACTTGAATTGGTATCTGAGAATAGTTAAAGTCCTCGAATACCGTACGTCGCGCAAACTAGCTAAAGGACCGGAAACGGAGACCGGAGGGGGGGGTGAATGGGAGCCTCAAATTTCTTTTGAAATATTTGGCCTTTGTCCCAAAATCACCATCAAACAAATAAAATCTCTAAATCTAAGATACTCGCACCAACCGGTGATGTGAGTATCTAGATAAATTTTTTAGAGCGATAGAAACCCAACGCAACAAAATTTTTTAGAGCGATAGAAACCCAACGCAACAAACGGAATTGAAATCGGAGTCCGAGAAAACCAAGTTACACATAAAACAGGAAATCAGAGCTAGTGAAAATTCACTGAAAAACAGCAAAAATTCGTTCATCCATCAGCATAGTACAGTGCTTGGCTATCTGTCCTGCAAGCAAATACAGGAAATAGCTGACCACAAAAATCAAGGAAAAATTACTAAACTGTGCACAAAATAAGGAATCACAATTTGGAGAAAAATTCGAAAAATCAGCATATAATTCGTCATCCATTAAAGACAAGATACGGTGCTTGGCTATCTGTAAAGCAAGCAAACATAGAAAATAGCTGACCACAAAAATTAAGAAAAAATTCCAAGAAAAATAGTGAAGAAAAACAGGAACTCGAGATCTAAAATCAAGACACCATGATTGAACACAAGAGGTAAAAAGAGAGCTCGAACGGTCTCTGTATACACCGCCGCGTACGAGATCTCGAAAACCACAGAAACAACTCAACAACAATCAAGGAAAAAATTCTAAGAAAAATAGTGAAGAAGAACAGAAACTCAAAATCTAAAATCAAGACACCATGATTGAACACAAGAGGCAAAAGAGAGCTCGAACAGTCTGCTGTATACACCTGCTGACTGTACGAGATCTCGAAAACTACAGAAACAACACAACAACAATCAAGGAAAAATTCGAAGAAAAATAGTGAAGAAGAACAGGAACTCAAAATCTAAAATCAAGACACCATGATTGAACACAAGAGGCAAAAGAGAGCTCGAACAGTCGTATACACCGCGACCGTACGAGATCTCAAAAACCACAAACAACTCAAGAATCACGAGACACATGATTAAACCCGGAGGAAACAGGCGTGACTAGGCGCTCGGCTTGCCACGCACACTGGTTCGAGTACAAGTCAAAGACTTGCGAGACCTCTCTCTCACACAGCAGCTAGAGGAAGAAAAATCCTAAAAAGAGAAATGAAAATAGAAGAGGTAAAGAGGTGAGGGGGAAGGGAGACCCTCATCTTTTATTTATAGGAGCAAGACTATTTTACATTCCTTCTTTGCCTTTGGATACATGAAGAGCCAAACCACTTAGCCAGGGGCATAAGGGTCCAACTCAGACTTCTCTTGATCCGACGGCCACCGCGTCTCCTCACCGGTAGCCTTGCTCCACGCAATCTCCCCGATGCCGCCACATGCCGTCCATCCGTGCGGGACCTCCACCCCGGTTTTGGGGCGAAATCACCAAACCGTCGTCGATGGTTTTGAGGACAAACCCCCCAAACCCTCCGCGAGTAGCGTAGCCCGTACGCATCTCCCGCCGATGGTTTTGAGGACAAACCACCAAACCGTCCGCGAGTAGCTTAGCCCGTACGCATCCCCCACCGTGTACACTTGCGCTTGTCGATGTCCCAGTTGTCAGCCACCACAGCTAGCCGCCCGGCTTCAAGGTCCCTCGGTCCAAGCCTCACGTCCGCCCTTCACCGCACCCGGTCCGTCAGCACGGCACGCCCTACTTGATCTTCACCGCACCGTCGACCACTGTCTCCGAGCTCGACACCTGCAAACAACACAAACCAAGAGACACCATTGTTTGACACGAAACCATGTGCCATCGGTTAGTAGAAACACACTCACACACGCCGTTGTGTTGGCATGTTGACAATCGCTCATCACAAAAGGCCACACTATGGTTATGGTAAAAACCATGTGTCCTCAATCTCCCCCTTGATGAGTGCATTGTCAACATCAACACAAAACCAGAGACAACTCATCCAAGTGACCAAAAGCCAAAGAAAAGCTGGAAAAGGGTCACTTGCTGTGAGCAAAGCTAGATCACAACTTGGTCCCCAAAGACATGGGCAATGGCTCGACGCGACCAAGAAAACTAAAGCTAGCCCTCAAGAAGAGGCAAAAGGTTCAACACCACTAGCAAAGCACAGAGCATCTGAAAAGCGGCTAGACCCTCAAGAAGAGGCAACGGCTCAACACGTCTAGCAAAAACAGCAGGCTCAACACCAAAGTTCGGAGTGCAACTCCCCCTTGACAAATGCATCCTCACAAATGAACTCTCTGGATTTGTGGATATTTCTCCCCCTTGTTGGCACATGCACTTATCAAGATTGAAGCAAAAGAGACTGCAACTCCCCCTCAAAACATGCCATGAAAGAAATGCAAAATGCAGAGCTTCAAAAGTATAGCAATCCGAGTACATAGATGCTCTAGCAAGTATGGCAAGTGTATAGCAACAAGCACATGTCAAAGCCAATGCTCAAATTGATCAAATGGAATGAAATATGATACAGAAGCATTTTTTGGATCAATTTTAAGCATTTTTAGAAAAACAGGGGTTCACCATCAAGCTTAGCACTTAACAAACATAAGCTGAAAAGCAACCCGGTTCTATCCTATGCACCCCAAGGGACTATCCCATGCATTTGCCATGTCAAAGGCCTCACCAGTCCCTTATGCTTGGTCTTTTGCCACAACGTCACGTAGGCACTTGCCAGTCCCTTATGCACTCAGTTGTTTCTTTCCTCTTGTTTTGTTTTTTTAATGACCATAAAAAGAGTCTTTCTATTATTGCCACAAGGTCACGTAGGTGCTTAACCAGTCAAGTAAACAAAGCATGAGCCATAGTCGCTTAGCGTACACAGAGTAGAACAAGGAACTTCACAGACCCATGCATGCTAAGGACTAAACTGGATGGTGAACATTTTCAAGTTTCATCATGTATTAGTCAAGTTCACATTCTGAAAAGCAGGCTTAGCTCATGACATGTAACTAGTGATCAAAAGGAGCCTAAGCTGCAAGCACCATTATGTATAAACAAGGCATACTAGCAGGAGCATAGATGTAATCAAACTGCTATAGTCATGAAGCTCAATGAAAGTACTATGATACATGATGAAATGCAATATGATACAAAAGTACAACAAGAAAGCCAAAGAACCAAAAGCAAAAGGGAAAGTCGAAGAACACTGTACATCAAGATCCAAAACTTCCCACATCTAAAAATGGGAAGCAAACGTCCAACTCTACTCGTAACAGGGCAAACTTGTCGGCAGCAAAAGCAGAAAGAGCGAATTATGAAAACTCACAAGATCTGTTGCGTGTTACCGATCAAGGTCTCAGGGGGTGGCACTACTAAATGTGCCGAGGTGCTTCCTTTGATGAAGTCGCCTCCCCCTCAAGCGCAGCTGAAATTCCCTCAGGTGCAACTGGTGCAAGCTGAGAAAACAGGTCGTTCGGCCCACATGAAGTCGAGGAAGAAGTACTTGGACCGTCGACAGAAGTAGTCGTCGCAGGGTCAACTGGGGCAACGGGTGGAGTTGGCTTGGGATCACCCCAATCGGCATTGTCCTGCTCCTCCTCCACAAAAATGCTCTCGCCAATCTCCTGATCACCTGCACTTTCAAAGACAGGAGACAAACAAGGTGTGGTTTCGCCGAAAGTAACTTCACAAGTCTCCATGACATGGTTAGTTTCAAGGTTAAATACTCTATAAGCATGTGAATGAGTTGCATAACCAAAAACCATGCCGTCGAAGATCTAGATTCGAACTTATCTAAGTTACCTTTCTTCAGAATGAAGCACACGTAACCAAACACCCGAAAAATGGCTCACCTTGGGCAAATGTCCAAATCACAGCTTATAGAATGTCTTCTTCATGAAAGCTCAAGGGAAGAAGTGATTGTAAACAAAACAAGCTGTGTTGATTGCTTTGGCCCAAAAACCACCTAGGAGTCCTATGCTCATCAAGCATCCTCCTGGCCAATTCAACAGGGGTCCGATTTTTGCGCTCAACAAACGGCAATGACCAAAAGAGAAGGTTCAAAACAAGCAACAAGAAAGCACAAAAGAACCAGCCCACCCTCGAAAGAAGCCGAACTCCCCCTCAACCAAAGACACCTAGCAACGAGAAGGCTAGGAGCACAAAAAGACACAAAAATAAAATAAAAGCTCCAATACAAAATGGATAAAACTCAAGGAAACCAAATGCAACCAAAAGACACGTCAAAACCCAAAAGCACTCAAGTTCTCAACACATGCTACAATGCACAAGGATGATATCAATTTGGAAGTAAAAGCATGTAACATGATACTAAATAAAGGGTAAACACTTGGGCTAGCAAAACATGTCAAAAGGGTACATGTAACTATACAAAAACTAACTAAAAAGGATATCTAATGAACATCATACCAACTACTCAAAATAAGCACATGGTAAAGCATGGTAAAATGTTCATGAGAATCACACACTAACATGAAAAGTGGCTAATCCACCAAGATATACACAAAGCTAGCAAGGGATATGATACACAAGATAAAACAAGCTAGACTAGACACAAAAGCATGATACAAGTATAATACATGCAAGAAATATACAAGTGAGCAAATACCCAACAATCTCATACCACAAGTAAGAAAGTATGAAAGTACAAGGTATGCATGTATATGATAGCTCACAAAGTGTATGTAGTCACCACAATATAGCACATGCCTCTTGAAGGCCCTCAAAATGGGTGTAGAGAACCATCAACTCTTGATCATACCAAAAGATCAAGTTCCATCAAGCACATGTTCTCCACCCAACATCCTGCATCAGTAGTAAGACATGGGATGTGCAAATGATCCGACACTGGGGTTAGCAAAACAAGAAGGGAATCAGTGTTGACTCATCTGCCCATGAGAAGTGTTAGCAAAAGCACCATGCATGCCATGTCGAATTTGAGTGGAACGATCACCATGACGAGGAAAACGTGGTCCGCTCAACCTGTAAGACTGAAAACCACGGTCACGAGGTCCAAGGTCATATGCAAGACCGGAACCTCGCCGGGCACGACCACCTCGTGGTCTCACACCCTGAGGCCTAGGACCTTGAGGAGCTGCACCTCTAGGCCTAGCACTGTACCTCAAAAAAGGTGGAGCAAACACACCATGAGCAGAGTTATGAAAAAGCTCAAACTCATGCCTTTCATCTCTCTTCCTCCTGAAGCAAAACTCAAACAAGTGACCATCCCTATGGCAGTAATCACAGTGGTACACCTCTCTCTTGGGTGGTGACTTGCTCACTCTTTGGTGGGTGTGGTTCACTTTTCGAGTTGGCTTGTTCTTTGGAGGGGGTTCAACAGAGATTTCTGGCAGAGTGTCAAGTGGGTTCCTTAGGTGGTTTGGCTTTGGAGTCCACACTTGTTTCTGGGGTGGAGCTTTGGGTGGTTCTTCAAACACACCATCTTTCACAGTAGGCTTGTTAGGCTCTGGTGGAGTGATTCTCACAAGTTTGGGAGTAGTGGAAGGCTTGGTGGGTCTCTCAGATGCACTCAAACCACTGTGTTCACCAACCTTACCAAAAACATTTTCACCCTTCCCACCTGTTGCAAAGCCTAAACCCATTGTGTCAGATCCCCTCTTGAACCGACTCAACATCATGCCTAGCTCCGCGGTTCACTGCAAGACAGCCAACTAAGCATTGACCGAAGATTTGTGATTTCTTCTTCGGCCCTTTTCTTGTCATGCCTACAAGAGTCCAGTTCTAACTCTAAAGCCTCACAACCAGCACACCTAGCAACCACACTAGACTTCTCAAGTAAAGCAATCCTAGCAGTTTTCTCATCTAGAGCAGATTGTAACTCAGCACAGGACTTGCAAAGACTCACAGAAGCAAATTTAGCCTTTACCTCATCAAGCTCATCTACTAAAGCCACATACTTAGATTGCACATCAGCAAAAATTGTCATATGAATAGCACAAGCATCACATTCAGACTCATCAGAGACAGCTACAGATGCCCTAGCGAACACAAGCTCCTTGACAGCACTCTCCCACTTAGACTTATACTCTTTTCGCTCACAAGCAGCTTGTCTAAGCAAATTATCTTGACGAAGCAAGATATCATCCATGGTCTCAATCTGAGCAGTGAGAGATTTGAGGGTTTGTTCTACCTCTGGCTCGGAGTCGTCGTTCTTCTCGTTGTTGGTTGTAGTCTCATCGTGTGCCATGGTGCAGAAGCCTCCATGCTTGGAGTTGGCGACGAAGCACAACCCGTTGAACTTGTCCTTGACCTTCTGCTCGGCCTCATCATCACTTGGGGGTGAGCTGCTGTCGGAGTCATCGTCGAGATCGCTGAGCGATGCGAGGAAGGCTCACTGCTCTGCCTCTTGCTTCTCCAGGTACTTCTTCTTGATGGCCTCCTTGTCGAATCCTCCCTTGTACTTGTACTTGTACTTGTGGAAAGAGGACTCGTGCTTGTCCTTGCGCTTGCTATAGTCGTACTTGTTGTTGGAGTTCTTGTCGGCCTTGGGGCAGTTGGTGACGTAGTGGTCGGGATCTCCACACCCGAAGCAGCCTGGCTTGGTGACACCTCGTCGGCGGTTCAGGCGGTTGTTGTGGAACCGCGAGAACCGGCTGATCACCAAAGTGAGCTCGTCGTCCCCAAGAGCCTCCATCTGCTCCTCTGTGGCTGAAACCAAAGACAACAAGGCAAGAGACAGCTGTGAAGGGTTAGCCGAAGAACTTCAACCTCCTGTACCTGAGACCAAAGCCATGGTGGGGGCAGACGGATTTCTGATCCTCGCCTGCGTCTGGTGGTCAATCTCAGTGGACTTGAGCTTGCTGAACAGCTCATCCACAGTCAGAGTGTTGTAGCTGGGCGATTCGATGATCGCCGACACTTTCACTTCCCAAACCCTCCGATCAAGAGCATATAGAATCTTGAGAGCTCTCTGATGATCGTCATAGGGCATATGAGGGTTGTTTGCCCTCATCTTGTTCACGATGGTCTGAAAGCGAGAAAACAAAGAATCAATCGATTCACCATCGGTTTGAATAAAATTCTTATACTCTCTTTTGTGCGTCTCATAGAGCCTGGTCTTAACATGGGCGGTGCCCTCATGATAGCTCTCTGCGGCCTAGACCCGGATCTCGCGGCGGTCGCACAATCAGAAACACGCTCAAATTCTTGCAAAGAGAGAGCAGAGAACAAGACAGTTCTGGCAGTATTGTTCGCCTTGTGTTGGTCGATCTGTGCTTGGTCAACACGGGCAGCAAGTACCACGTAGTCTGCATTCTCACAGATCTCCCAAACACGCGAGTCAATCCCTTGGAGATGCGCCGACATGCGTATCTTCCAATAGGGATAGTTCGTGCCATCGAAGTGCGGTGGCTTGCCAAGCCCATGGTTCTCCATATTGTCGCCTTCGGGGATCACGGACCGATTAAGGTGGAGTGATCCTTAACCGGCTCCGATACCAATTGAAGGACCGGAAACGGCGACCAGAGGGGGGTGAATGGGAGCCTCAAATTTCTTTTGAAATATTTGGCCTATGTCCCAAAATCACCACCAAATAAATAGAATCTCCAAATCTAAGATACTCGCACCAACCGGTGATGTGAGTATCTAGATAAATTCTTTAGAGTGATAGAAACCCAACGCAAAGACGGAATTGAAATCGGAGTCCGAAAACCAAGTTACACGCAAAACGGGAAATCGAGCTAGTAAAAATTCACCGAAAAACAGCAGAAAATTCGTTCATCTATCAAGACAAAGATGTACGGTGCTTGGCTATCTGTCCTGCAAGCAAAAACAGGGAATAGCTGACCACAAAAATCAAGGAAAAAATACTAAACTGTGCACAAAACAAGGAATCACAGCTGGAGAAAATTCACTGAAAAATCAGCATATAATTCGTCATCCATCAGCACAGTACATTGCTTGGCTATCTGTCCAGCAAGCAAACACAGAAAATAGCTGACCATAAAATTCAAGGAAAAATTCCAAGAAATATAGTGAAGAAAAACAGGAACTCGAGATCCAAAATCAAGACACCATGATTGAACACAAGAGGCAAAAGAGAGCTCGAACAGTCTGCTGTATACACCTGCTGACTGTACGAGATCTCAAAAACCACAGAAACAACTCATCAAAAATCAAGGAAAAATTCTAAGAAAAATAGTGAAGAAGAACATGAACTCAAGATCTAAAATCAAGACACCATGATTGAACACAAAAGGCAAAAGAGAGCTCGAACGATCTGCTTGTATACACTGGGACCGTACGAGATCTCAAAAACCACAAAACAACTCAAGAATTACAGACACATGATTAAACCCAGAGAAAACAGCTGAGACTAGGCGCTCAGCTTGCCACGCACACTGGTTCGAGTACAAGTTAAAGACTTGCAGACCTCTCTCTCTCTCACAGCAGCTAGAGGAAGGAAAATCCTAAAAGGAGAAATGAAAATAGAATAGGTAAAGAGGTGAGGGGGAAGGGAGACCCTCATCCTTTATTTATAGGGGCAAGAATATTTTACATTCCTTCTTTGCCCTTGATACATGAAGAGCCAAACCACTTAGCCAGGGGCATAAGGGTTCAACTCAGACTTCTCTTGATCCGACGGCCACCGCGCCTCCTCACCGGTAGCCTTGCTCCACGCAATCTCCTCGATGCCGCCACGTGCCGTCCGTCCGCGCGGGACCTCCACCCCGGTTTTGAGGCGCAAACCAGGGAAACCCGCCACCAATAGTTTTGAGGCGAAACCACCAAACCGTTGCCGATGGTTTTGAGGACAAACCACCAAACCCTCCGCGAGTAGCATAGCCCGTACGCATCCCCCGCCGATGGTTTTGAGGACAAACCACCAAACCGTCCGCGAGTAGCGTAGCCCGTACGCATCCCCGCCGTGTACACTTGCGCTTGTCGATGTCCCAGTTGTCAGCCACCACAGCTAGCCGCCCGGCTTCAAGGTCCCTCGGTCCAAGCCTCACGTCCGCCCTTCACCGCACCCGGTCCGTCAGCACGGCACGCCCTACTTGACCTTCACCGCACCGTCGACCACTGTCTCCGAGCTCGACACCTGCAAACAACACAAGCCAAGAGACACCATTGTTTGACACGAAACCGCATGCCATCGGTTAGTAGAAACACACTCACACATGCCGTTGTGTTGGCATATTGACAATCGCTCATCACAAAAGGCCACACTATGATTATGGTAAAAACCATGTGTCCTCACTAGCTCTGAATTTCTCATAACGTTCAGATGGATTGAAGAAAGACTTCCGACACATTTCATGCCGCCGACTGCAGTCTGGGCCTCATGGGTCCACCACTTGATCACACATCGGGGAGAGCCCAAATCCAAGTCCAATACGCACGGGTGCGGTGTGTGGGCACGTTTCAGATTCTATGTATATATTACATCAAAAGAAGAAAAGAACGTATGTCAATCAATCCCAACACAAGACATCATGCTAGGGTTTTGCATGCAAGCTAGTGCCGTAGCGCAGCTGCGGAGCTATGCTAGCAGTCATGAACGTGGACGACACCCTGGTTCTGATCCTGGAGCAGATTGATTCGCTCGTCAACCTCATCCGTGCCGCGTCCACATGCAGAAGATGGCGCCGCCTCATCGCAGACGCCGGCTTTCTCCACGGACCACCCGTCGTAAACATGATGAGGATGCAACGAGCAGCCCATCGTTTGTCTCCTCGTCATCCGTTGATGCCCGCCACTTCTCCCTCAACTTCGTTGTAGACGCGACCATATTCGAGTCTTGGCGCTGGAAGTGGGACATCAATCCATCATGGGAGGTCTGTGATAGCCGTGGCAGCCTCCTCCTGATGATCCGTATCCCTGAGCCATTCCTCCCTGGCCCCTTCCCTAACCTAGTCGTCTGTGTGAGCCTCTAACTCGGCGCTACATGATCATCCCTCGACCTCCGGACTTCAACTTCAATAATTGCATTTATAAGGGTACCTACCTTGTTGACGGTGATGAAGATGAAGCCGGAGGGCGCATTGGCATGCCAAACTTTAGGGTCCTGTGCACGTTCCTCAGTTATGAAGATGATGAGGTCCTCGCACATACCACCATGCTCACTGTTGGCAGCAGTGATACTGACTCGACATGGAGCGAGAAGGCCGTAGACCACATTGTTTTAAGGGTAATAGATCATAACGTCAGACATTGCTACTTGGGTCGTGCGTTGGGATTATCTTACTTCTACGTCCAGCAAGACGGGATGTTGATAACCCGTGACGGCAATACAGGCAAGTTCTCGTCGTTGGTGTTGTGACGGGACATCAAAAAGTATTGGGATGGCAACAACTCGATAGAAAACTTCTCCGTCGTCGATGGAGGGGATGGTGAGCCGCGCATTGTCACCACGACAAGCCACAAAATGGAGGTGTTTGCGAAGGTGGATGAACAGTGGAGATTGGATAACAAGGTCCTATTGTCCGAGGTTACTCGCGGCCTTCCTGGCTACCGGGCATCCTTCTTCGGTAAACCTCTCACCATCATAAGGAGAGGTGTGGGGTTTGTGGTCATATCATCGCGGGAGCCAAATCAACAGTGGTCCTTCTCCGTTGACCTCAAGACCATGGAGGTGAGGTGGCGCTTGCAGCTGAGGGTAGCAGGGAAAGGATGGCATATCCATGTGAGTTCCCGTGGCCACCGGTTCTGGAAGTTTGCTTGGGTAGATGATGGAATTGTATTCATTATAATATATGTATTTGTTTTAGATCGAGTTCATTTATGTGTTCATCAAGCAAATGCGTGTAAAGGTTCATTTTTTTGCTTATTTCGGTATAATAATATAGTTTGAGTCGTGTTTCCTTTTTCCCTGATATATGAGCCCTCCTTGCTGTACGTCTTCTTCAAACCTAAATATTGGTAAAAATGTTTGTACAAAAATATTTTTGTTTAGTTCTAATTGGAAACAAAACTTATTTTTGTTAAAACCTAGATCAGCCAATGGTTCAACTAATTTGTAAACTAAAGCCATAAGCAGTTTGATACTCGGTTTAATCAAAATAAATGTATCTTCAAAAGAAACACGTTTACTTTTGCTCATTGTACACATAAATGAACTTAGTGAAGCAAATATAAGTAATAATGCTGTCAATTCTATTGTCTAACCAAGCAAACTTGCAAAATAGGTGGCCATGGGAACTCACACCGATATGCGATCTTATCCCTACTACCCTTTGCTGCAGGCGCCACCTCCATGGTCTTCACGTCAACAGAAATGGGCCAGTGTCGTTGCCGTGGCCATGGCGTTATGACAACAAACCCCACGCCTCTCATCATGATGGTCAGAGGTTTGTTGAAGAAGTATGGTTGGTAGCCATGAAGGCCGCGGGTAACCTTGAACAACGGGACCTTGTTCTCCAAACTCCACTCCTCATCCACCCTTGCAAACACCTCCAAGGTGTGGTCGTCCTTCAAGGTGATGATGCGGGGCTCACCATCCCCACCATCGACGATGAAGTTTTTTGTCCCAATGTGGGCATCCCAGCAGTTTCTAATGGCCTGTGGTAACACCGACGACGAGAACTCTCTCGGTGCTACCATCAAGGGTGATCAACGTCCCGGCTTGTTGGACGTAATAGTAACAGGAACCCAGCACATGACCCAAGGGGTAGGATTTGAAGAACTTATAATTTAGATTTGAAGCAATGTGGTCATGGACGGCCTTCTTGCTCCACGTTACCTCTGTATCGCTGCTAGTAGTGAACATGGTGATATCTATGGCAGCATCGTCATGACTACAGAGCACGTACAAAACCTTAAAGTTTGTCATGCCAATGCGCCCTCCGGCCTCGTCTTCATCCCCATCGACGAGGTAGGGACCCTGAAACCCCCAATGGGCGCCGTCATAGTCCGGCGGTTGAGGGATGATCTTGTAGCGCCGTGTTAGAGGCTCACAAACGACATAGTTAGGGAAGGCCTTGGGGTTGTCCATGTCATAAAAACACTCCATCAGGAGGAGGCTGCCACGACTATGCACGACCTCCCATGACGGACTATTTTGATAGCGGTTTCGATGTGGAAATATGCTCACGCCCACGACAAAGTCGAGGGAGAAGTGGCGGGAGTCGATCGATGACGAGGGGACAAACCATGGAGCATGTGACTCATGTGGGGAGATGTGGATGCCACTGTAGTAGATGTGGACGACACCCTGGTTCTGATCCTGGAGCTGATCGATTTGCTCGTCAGCCTCATCCGCGCCGCGTCCACATGCAGAAGATGGCGCCGCCTCATCGCCGACACCCTCTTCCTCCGTCGCTTCCGCTCGCTCCACGGACCAACCGTCGCTGGCGACTACTACAACAGCGACCCCAATTATGATTCATGGAGCACCGGTCTCCAAACGCCATGGTTTGTCCCCTCATCATCCATTGATGCCCGCCACTTCTCCGTCGACTTCGTCGTAGACGTGTTCGTATTCTCGTCTCGGGATCGGGACAACTGCCAATCGTGGGATGTCTAGGATAGCCGTAGCAGCCTCATCCTGATTGAGTGTACTCATTACGACGGGGGCAGCTCTCGCATCTTCCCTGACTTAGTCGTGTGTGAGCCTCTGACGCAGCGCTACAAGATCATCCCTCGACCGCCGGACATAGACGGCGCCAATTACAGGCTAAGCCAAGCCTTCGTAATCGACGTGGATGAAGACGAGGCTGGAGGGCGCATTAGCATGTCAGACTTCAGGGTCTTGTGTGTGCTCTTGGATCGTGACGAGAGTGTTGCACATACCACTGTGTTCACTGCTAGCGGCAATACGGACGCGACGTGGAGCAAGAAGGGCATTGACGACATTGCTTCAAGGCTATATTCAAGGTCCATTGAAGGAATCTTCTTGGGTTGCGTGTTGGGCTCGTGGTACTTTTACCTCACACAAGATGGGACGATGATCACCCATGATGGTAGCATCGGCAATTTCTCTTTGTCGATGTTACCACGGGCCATCAAAAACTGCTACGATGCCCGCATCCAGAAAAACAGCGAAATCGCCATCGTCAATGGTGGGGATGGTGAACCGCGCATCGTCACCATAATGGACCATACCATGGAGGTTTTTGCGAGTGGATGGGGAGTGGAGATTCGAGAACAAGGTCCTCTTGTCAAAGGTTGCCTGCGGCCTTCCTGACTACCTGCCATGCTTCTTCAATAGACCTTTGACCATTGTGAAGAGAGGTGTGGGGTTCGTTGTCATATCGCCACCGCAAAGAAAACAACAATGGCCATTCTCCGTTGACCTCAAGACCTTAGAGGTGGCTCCTGCAGCAAAGGGCACTAGGGGAAGTGTGATGGGATATCAGTACGAGTTCCCCTGGCCACTAGTTTTGCAAGTTTGTGTGGATAGATGATGGAATATTGCTAGTGTTATTACATATATTTGTTTTATTGAGTCCATTTATGTGTTCATTGAGCAAAACCAAATGTTCATTTATGTGTTCATTGAGCAAAAGCAAGCTTGTTTGATCTTTCTTATTATTATCTTGTATATGTATATAATGGAGCCCATAACGACTTTTGAGAGTCAGATGGAAACAACTACTTATGTTTCCTTTTCCCCTGAAACTAAACCTCCTATCTTCCGTACGAGGCCGCGCCGGCCGCCACGCCGACTGCGTGCATGACCGCGCCGCCCACGGGAGCGCCGTAAAGAAAACAACAATGGCCGTTCTCTGTTGACCTGAAGACCTTGGAGGTGGCGCCTACAGCAAAGGGTACTAGGGAAATGGAGATGGGATATCAGTACGAGTTCCCCTGGCCACCAGTTTTGCAAGTTTGCTTGGATAGATGATGGAACTGCTAGCATTAGTGCATGCATTTGTTTTACTGAGTTCATTTATGTGTTCATTGAGGAAAAGCAAACATTCATTTATGTGTTCATTGAGCAAAAGCAAGCTTGGTTGTTTTGTCTTATTGTTATCTTGTATATAATAGAGCCCATAACGACTTTTGAGAGTCAGATGGAAACAACTACTTGTGTTTCCTTTTCCCCTGAAATTAAGACCACCCCCCCCCCCCCCCCATACGACGTCTTCTTTGTTAGCATGTTGTAAATATAGCAGTGGCTAGGCTTAGTCCTCACTAGCACAGCCGCATGTAGCGTAGCGCGTCTATCTCTATGCCGCTCGCGCATCCTGTATGCATGCATTGTATCGTGTATATAAACACCAACAACAATGCAATACATCACCCATTCCTGACCAATCCTTCTCTTCTAATATGGTATGTTCGTGATGCCCTGTCAGATCCCAATTGGCGCTCAGCTATGCAGGCTGAATTCGATGCCCTGATGGCAATAACACCTGGAGCCTAGTGTCCCGCCCCTCTGGAGTCAACGTGGTCACCGGCAAATGGATTTTTCGGCACAAATTGAATGCCGACGGTTCGCTTGATCGCTACAAGGCTCGCTGGGTTCTTCGGGTTATTCTCTCCTTGGCTCTCTCTCAGGATTGGCCCACTCATCAGTTGGATGTAAAGAATGCATTCTTACATGGCACCCTCAAGGAGACAGTGTATTGTGTACAGCCTACTGGTTTTGTGGATTCCTCTCGTCCTGGCTTGGTATGTCGTCTCAACAAATCCCTCTATGGACTGAAGCAAGCACCTCGTGCCTGGCATCACAGATTCGCCTCCTACTTGTTTTCCATTGGTTTTGTGGAAACCAAGTCCGACAACTCGCTGTTCATCTATCGCCGGGGATCTGACATCGCTTACTTGCTGTTATACGTGGACGACATAGTTCTCACTGCCTCCTCTGCTCAGTTCCTTCGCCAGACGATTGAGGCACTTCAGCGTGAGTTCGCGATGACAGACATAGGCCAACTTCATCACTTTTTGGGCATATCTGTGACTCGTTCTGCTAAGGGTCTGTTTCTCTCCCAACGGCAGTACACTTTGGAGATTTTGGAGCGCGCCGGGATGAGTGCGTGCAAACCGTGCAGCACGCCTGTGGATCTTCACTCCAAATTATCCGAAGATGGAACTCCTGTTAGTGATGCCACCCAGTACCGCAGCTTAGCAGGGGCTCTTCAGTACCTAACCTTCACACGGCCGATATTGCTTTTGCCGTCCGACGGATCTGCCTTTATATGCATGATCCTCGAGAACCTCACCTTGCTTTGCTCAAGCGCATCTTGCGCTACTTACGGGCACTACGACACTTGGACTCGACCTTGCGCCGCTCCCCTCCCGTTGAGCTTGTTGTCTACGAGATGCAGATTGGGCTGGATGTCCCGACACTCGACGGTCGACTTCCGGTTATGCAATCTTCCTTGGACTTGGTGTCTTGGTCCTCCAAGCGACAAGACACCGTCTCTCGGTCCAGCGCCGAGACCGAGTATCGTCTTTGTGGCGAACGGCGTCGCTGAAGCTACTTGGTTACGACAGCTACTCCTTGAGCTCCGGCGCCCCCTCGCCGTGCTACTTTGGTCTATTGCGACAATGTCGTGTCTTTTTTATCTCTCCAGTAATCCTGTGCAGCATCAGCGGACGAAGCATGTTGAGATCGACCTCCATTTTGTTCGAGAGAAGGTTGCCCTCGGTCACGTTCGAGTCCTTCATGTCCCCACGACATCACAGTACGCCGACGTCTTCACCAAAGGGCTTCCCACTTCCTTGTTTCAGGAGTTTCGGTCCAGCCTTACCGTTAGCGATGCTCCCGTTTAGACTGAGGGGGAGTGTTAGCATGTTGTAAATATAGCAGTGGCTAGGCTTAGTCCTCACTAGCACAGCCGCATGTAGCGTAGCGCGTCTATCTCTATGCCGCTCGCACATCCTGTATGCATGCATTGTATCGTGTATATAAACACCAACAACAATGCAATACATCACCCATTCCTGACCAATCCTTCTCTTCTAATATTCTTTAAATCAAACCTATGATCATCTAGGGGTGCTACCATTCTTTGGTATACGCTCCCGAACCTTACTCTCCGTTTGCAATATCTTTTGTTAAAAAATTCCTAATGCAAATACACACATAGACATATACTCTATAATTTTTAGCTGTTGTTATAAACTCTAGTTGCCAATACTCATGGTGTTCATTCGTATCATTAGTTTTTTTCATATCTGCACTACATGTGTTAACCATGCGTCCTGACAAATGTTCGGTCTCATTTGTCAAGACCATAGAGTGTTCCACCTCTTAGTCAGGACTAGGTAGTTTCAATCTTACCCTCGTCGGTCAAGGAAAAGGTATAACTAAATTATCCCAGCCTCGTTAGTATGGGGTGGTAGTGACAGAGACTTTTGACAATAAACATACCAATGTGAACGATGTCGAAAGTGGATATTGATTATGTGTCTTGATATAGTAGCAAATTTTTGCTCTCTGAAATCATCCACACAGCACTTAGTTGATTGCTGATTTTACCTCTTGAATAGTAGGAAGCTGATTTACCCGTAACAATCTTACTACTACTAATTAGAGGCTCCAATGGAGGCTCCACGTAAAATCAACATTGAACTTTAAAGTAGGAGTAGAAACACTAAAATCCCTAAAAAAAACTATGTTTCAAATCTAGGAATTAATAGGATAGACTAGGACCTAACTCTTTCAATAAAATATTTTTTTTGAAAAAGGGATAAAATAAGCATTAGAATTTAAAATTAATATGTGACCAAAAGTTGAAAGTTAAAATATAGATTTTTAATATATCACATAAATTGATATGATTTTATATTTTAAGTTTATGTTTCAAATAAACACATCATGCTAGAAAATAAACACATTTTGCCATCAAATAGGTAGACTATAATCACCATTGTGAATAATAGTTGTTGTATCTCGAGCCATTAATAAGGTCAACATTTTTTTTAAAAAAAAAGAAACAAAGTTTAGGTTCATATCTCAAAATATAGACCGTACCAAAAGATATCATAGATTAAAAATGTTTCAGCTAAATATACATTGAAGATAGACACAAGTCATTTGCAAAGAAACAACCGATGGATATAGACACAAGTCATACTGGCAACACGGGTTTGCTGATTTCTTTGATACCGTTACATCCCTCGAATGCTATTAGGGCATCTCCAAGAGTTTTTCAAAAATTACTTGTCAAATCTTGTGATTTGGCAACTCTCTAAAATATATGCCAAGTAGAAAAACACCCTCTCTCTAGAGTTTTGCATTATGCACTTGGCAAAATGAAAAAAGAGACCCACTTTTGTTTTTTTTGAGACAGTCATCTCCTTCTCTTATCCCATCGGCACTCGTCACTCAGGGCATTCGGTTCCAACCGAACCGATCGGTTCGGTTCCTCAGATCCTAGATAAATTCGGTTATCAGAAAACAGCAACCGTTCGGTTCCTTTCAAAAATGAGAACCCACTGAATTTGGCTTCTTCCATGTCCAAGCAGTAAAAAGAAAGGAAATGGAGCTTGTCCTGGAGGGTTGCGCGCTGCCAGGGGGTCGGCGCGCCGCCGTGTGCCGCTGGCCTGGCCACCACAGTAGGTCGCGCGTGGGGGGAGCTTGGAGGCTGCGCACCGCTGGGAGCTTCGAGTGCTGCGCGTCCCAGAAGGCCGCACGGGGGTAGGGCCACCGCTGGAGGCCGCGCGCCCCTAGGTGCCTGGGACCTCGCCGCAGCAATGGCTCGGTGAGGGAGGGGAGGTGTTTGCCCAGTAGATTTCAGAGGAGTGAGGGAAGAGTAAGGTGCCGCCCCTGTGCTTCGCTCGATTGGGAGAGGACCGATGAGAAAGGAAGCGGTGACGGGTGTCGGGTGAATGGATGATGCCTAGTTTTGAATTTCGCATCAGAGTTGGGAAGGTAAAGTTTCTACCATAGCAAAGCCCTTGCCGTTTAGTTATGAAATCTTCCTCTGTGCTATACGCAATAGACTTCAGAATATACAAAATGGTTATTTGCTTACATCATCGATGTGGGATGACGTCGTAACAAAGACGGTGCAGAAGTAAATGGAGCCAATGTGAAATTTAGCATCAGCATCTGTACTAGTAGGTCTTGGCCTCTTGAGAGAGAAATAACATCATTACCAGTTGCAAAGCAGCTGCAGACAGCAGCGTCTATCTAGTGCGGAAATAGATGGAGCCGATGTGTGCAAGTTCCAAACTAAAATCATTACTAGTATGTCTTGGAAGAAAACTAACATCATTAATTACTAGTACCAAACAGATGAAACAATTCAAACACTAGAAGATTTGAGCAGTGGCAGCCAATACGGCATAAGGTAATCTTCGTGGCATGCCGAGACCTGCACCAGCAGTGGCGTACAGAGAGAGGCTATGGGCACGGACGCACAGACAGAGCAGCAGGCAGCAGCGTCAACTAGAAGCGGGCTGGATTTCACTGCCGACAAGCAGAGAGAAGAACTGTGAGCATAAAAACATCATTTGCATAGACAAATTAATTCTGCTGAAAATAAAGGAAACGAGAAGGTAAAGCTGCTACTGCACAGGGTTCGCTGACCTGTTGGTCGTCGTTGGTGTGATCACTTGTGAGGGCTCTTCGGCATGGTCAGGAAGGGATTCTCTTGCTTCCGCCTCCACATTGGATCCTTCAACATGGTCGTGACAGCCGCAGGACAGGACGATTAGGGTGTGCGTTCACTTCCTCTTCCAGCATACCGAGTCTCGCCACGTTAGATCCATAACCGAGTGAAATCACCTTGAGCCTTGGAAGGTGCTTCACACCAATAATCCCTGACTTTAAACTGCAGAGCCAGATTTCTATCTTTTCCATCAGAGGGGAGGTGCCCTCCTCAAATCTCATCTCTTTCAGGTTGTCCAAATAATCAATCAAGTGTCCTGAGGTTCGGGAATGCTCCGGTTCCAAACAGTAATTTCTCCCCAACGTATGCACAGCGGTCAAACTGAAGGAGCATGAGTTTTGGCAGTTCCCCAAGTATCTCCATGGTTTTGTCTTCCTTTAGTTGGCTATATTTTAAGGAAATCTTAACCAGCTGCGTAAGATTCCTGAACCAGTCGGACATCTCTCCTATATATCAGGACAACTTGAGGCTCCTCAGGTGGGGAGGAGGGGAGGAAGAAGAAATCAACCATCCAAGTCCTCTATCCTTACGCTTGTCGACCTCCACACTGAGAGAACGAAGGGAAGAAAGCTTATCAATGGATGCACAAAGTATCTTACACTTTTTCTTCGAAGCCCCTTTTGTTCCAATGGCTAATTTTCTTAATTGGGTCAGCTCCCCGAGCTCTTTAATTGCTTTGCTGCTAGTTCTTCTAATGTGCACAGACTCCAGTATCTGCAACTCTTTTAAGTGGCCAATCCCTCTTGGAACCCTCATTCCAATTCCACCAGTCTTGGGCCAACCACTAGAACAGCCCATGTGTATATCACCAATTGCTGTGGCACGACTGCCTGAATCAGCTAATAGGAATGGCAGGCGCAATGTGTCAAACAGACAGCGCACTGGTCTATCTGGATCCAAATAACTATAATTTCTCCTATAACAGCGGATGATACGGAGATCTTGAAGTTTAGTGATTTCCGTTGGTAGAGTTGTAATGTAAGTGTGTCCCATGTCCAAAAATTGTAGGCCTTGCATTTTTCCTATATCACACGGAAATGAATAGATTTCTGACCAGTAAGCCCTGACATTCAGATATTTCAAGTGACACAATAGCACTATCTTATTTATACCATCTTGTGTGATTATAAATTCTCTACCCACTAAATCCAAAACTCTTAGCATCCTCAACTTAGGTGAACAAATTGATGGTGTGAGATCCAGATTCATAAAACCGCCCCCTTCAGTAAAAAAAGTTAATGATCGAATATGTCTCCAATCCATGGCTTTCTTTTGGCACTTGCTGTCATGGTATGCAACATGACGAAAGTTTTCATCTGGTAAATTATTTTCGGTACTCTGAATTAAGTAAACAAAATTTTCCTCTCTAGAAATTGAGACTATGATATCACGCATGATGTCATGAACTCGGCAAGTTTTAAGAGTACTTCCCTCTAGACCCAACCTCGACGATTGAATCATACTCCGGCTGATTAGCTCATAAAAGTACTCTTTCCCAACCTCATCAATGGTTGTCCCAACCTTTGCTCTTACAAACCCTTCTGCTATCCATCTATCAACCAGATGACTTCTTCTGATTTCATAATCCTCAGGGAAAATGCTGAGATATAGAATACATGGCTTAAGATGTGAGGGCAAGTGGCTGTAGCTGAGGGTCACCACCCTACGTACTGCTTCAAGGCTTGGGTTACTTTCGAGCTCTGAAGGGAGTTTATTATAGAACTTTTCCCACTCTGCTATCTTCTTAGTGGCCAGAATGCCTCCAATTGTGAGTATTGCCAATGGTAAATTTCCACATTTCTTCACTACTTTTGTAACTAGTATTCTCAAATTCTCATCATTGTTCATGACATCATCAGTTATCTTTGTCTTCCTTTGTAGTAACTTTATGGCTTCAGGTATTTCTAGGTGCTTCAGGCGGTAGATGTACTTTTCTGATGAAGTACAGTGCATAGCCAAGTCAAAATTTCTGGTAGTAACAACTATCTGGCTACCTCTGTTATTTGACATAGGAAGTGCAACACGAATGCAGTCCCAGTGATCTATTTCCCATAGGTCATCAAAAACAATAAAGAATCTCTTATCCTGAAGAACTTGCCCGAGCTTGTTAGTAAGGTTCTGTTCCAACACTTTTCCAGCAGATTGTTTTAAGAGGTGGTTCAGTGTATCAACACCACAGAGTTTACTGATCATGTCTTGGAGTATCACCATCATAGAAAATGACTGTGACACGGTGATCCAAGCTCTATAAGGAAAGCTCTTCAGAGTATCCTCCTTGCTTTCATAGATTTTCCTTGCAAGAGTAGTCTTCCCTAAACCACCCATGCCAACCACACATATCACCTTATCGGGACCGTCCATAGTGATGACATCAATCAAAGCAATCAACTCTCTTTTAGGTGCATCAAAGCCCACAAGTTCTGCTTCATCAATGTTGCAAGCTGCATTGTTGCGAATATATTCCATATTGGAGTCCATGTCATCAGTGATGTTGGAGGATTCAGTCTTGATTAAGTTGTAGCGTGCATTCCTGTTGCTCAATTCTTCGATTCTTGATTTGAGGTTGCGAATCTGGACTGCTATTCGATGATGATCTTTCAGCTTCAACAATTGTTTTGACAAGCTATGGCTGGCCACATGCACCATAAACTCGTTAAGGCAATCTTCAATGTCATAGGACAGATCTCGTACTTGCTCTGCCCAAACCTTCACTAATTTATCCTTTTTCTCTGTCACTTGAGGTGCTTGCAGAAATGCTTGCATGGTTTTTAGCTCGTCTTTGATGAACCTGTAAAACAAAGGATAAAATAAATTCATATTCGCGTTGTGGAAAAGAATTAAAGTTATCTAACTATCTTCCACATGGCACTAGCAGTCTCACACATTCATGAAAGGAACTTAAGCCACTCTGTAGTTGTACTCTGTAGAACCTATATATAGTGGGAGGGCCAAATTAACATAAAAGTGGTGCTCGATGTTGATTCGAGGCCTCAGCCACAAACCTACTTAGTTGTTATTTACTTGATCCTTGAAAAATCAGATATCTGGACAGTGAGCTTCCTAGTTATGCTCTGAATAAATCAGCTGGGAATCAGTTACAGCATGCTTACCACATCTCCTTCTGCACGCCCATCAGCAAGCTTATCTCTGTAGTGGCCGCTGATGCCGCCTTGCTGACAGCACTGCCCAGGACCGACTTTGCCATAACTAGTGCCGTCTTTGCCATCTCTGATTGTTACTCTCCAAACAATGCAGCTCGAAGTTTTCCTTGATCACACTTGGGAGCTGAAATTATCAGTACAAGCACTGAATATCTTTGTACATGCTCGATCACACTTCTAAAGTCTTCTCTTGATGTCTTTTATTGTACAATACATCGTAACTAAATTTGCAATAAGGACACGCAATATGGGGAAGTCCCCAATTACTTTGTGGATAAAAAAGGTTTCTTTGTATAAGCTGCTGTTTTATTGGAAACGCTTAATACAACAAACCGGACAAAGCTACGTTGATGTGAAAAGATACAAGTAGAAACTAAAACAAACATCAGATCCAGAGAACTGCAGAGAATGGGTTTCACTTACTCGGCGTCTCGGCCTCTCCCACTGGGGTGATTTCTGATTCGAGAAACTTGGTGTCCGAACTGAAAGATACGGAGTGGTGGTTTCAGAGAACAGAGGTGGGTCTGTAGGAACGCACTTGGAACAATCAAGCCCACTGAATACCAGTTTGCTCAGGGATCCGGCAAGGAAGGATTTCAAGCTTGCAGCGCCGAAAGGTGGCGGAATGCAGTACACTGGAAGGTGGCGGTGGATCTGGATTGATGGTAGCAACTAGCTCCGGTTGGTAGCACATCGCTCTCCATATTGATTTGGAGGTCCGGCGCCAGTCAACATACATCGTCGGCCGCACAATGGATCGAAAATATCTGGTAGGCAGGGCCCTAACAGACAAGAAAGACGGAGGAGCTATAATTTCCGTCTCGCTGGCATGCTGATCCTAAAGCACAGGAAATGCAAATCAGATTTAGAAAAATGATTTAACAACACTGTAGTAAATTTTTTTTCTCGATCACTCCGAACCCATTTGGACGCGTATTTTATTAAGCAGAAAAAGAGTCCACCCTATTATAGAAAATAAACCACGGTCTGTGTTTTTTTTTTACCGGCGGTTAGTCGCGGTTTATCGGTTACCGAGGTTACCGGACCGGGTCCAGTTCCGGTTCGACCGTTCGGTAACCTCCAAATTCGAATTCCAAGTTTGAAAAAAAAATGCTTGAAAAATTCCTAAAAATCGCTCATGAATTATAGAACCCAATGGTGATAAAATTTTTCAAATTTGAGTTCGTTTGATATGAAAAAATTCAAATTTCAGTTCATCAAAAAAAGAAAAAAAAGCGTCCCGGCCCGTTAAGGCCCATGGGGCCATTAGGCCCCAACGGGCACTTAACGCGGCGGGACTCGGGGCAACTCTCGTCCGCGAGGCGTGAGGCCTCCGCCCGGCGACGCCGCGAAACCGCCGCGGTAGGCCGGTTTGCCGGGCGGTTGCGCTGGCTAGCCGCGGCCCCTCGCCGCGTCCCGCTACGGCTCGATCCGCCAGAACCGCTTCTGGGTTTGGGCGGTTTACGAGCGGTTTGGAACCGCCCCCGGGTTAGGTAAGTTTTGTTTTTTTTTTATTTAGAGTAGTTTTAGGTTTAGGATTTAGGTAGGAAATGGCTGTGCTAGGGTTTGTGTTAGGATTTAGGGCCCGATCTATGATTTAGGTAGGATTTTAAGTTGTAGGTTATGATTTAGGTAGGATTTGTGGTAGGATGGATGTATATTTTTGTTATATATTGTTGAGATACATTGTATTTGGGTGTGACTTAGTGACGTAGGCACTTGGTATATATTCTTTACATACACGTTGTGCACTTGGTGTATATATATATTGGTATATATATGTTGTTGTCCGTTTATGCAGGTAGACAATGTCAGGCAGAAACAGAGATTCTGTATGGGAGCATGGTCAAAATATGCATCCTGGATGGTATTGCAATTATTGTAAAACGACGAAAGCAGGTGGTGGTTGCACTAGATTTAAGCAGCATTTGGCAGGGCGCGGGGCGGATGTGTTGCATTGCAACAAAGTGCCACCACCTGTGCGTGAGTTCTATCAGCGAGAGCTTGACAGAGCTAAGGACAAAACCAATGAGCGGGCTCGAGTAAGGCTGGCACAGAAGGCGGCTGCACAAGAGGGAAACCGTCCCCTTGATGAGGATGAATATGAGGCTCAGATGCAGGCAGCAGTAAACATGTTGAGAGCACAATATGACTACGAACAAAATGTTCGACAAAGAGGAGGTAATTACGATCGTGGAGGGGGTAGTGGTAGTGGCGGTGGTGGTGGTGGTGGTGGTGGTTCGCGTGGTGGCAATCCTATTCAGAGGTTGTTTAGTAGAAGAGCTGGATCACAGAGGGAGACTCCTGTGGTGGTGGAGGACTATAATGCGGCAGTAGGTGGGAGTAGAGGAATGTACCAACCAAGGATTGATACAGGGAAGTGGACACAGAAGGGGAAAATGCAAAGGAAGCAATTGGTAAAGCTTGGTCAAAGTGGTTCCATTACACAGGAATCCCGGGAAGAAATGCAGACAATCCCTACTTTATCGGTGCGGTCCGAGAGACACAGAAGTATGGTAAGTACCTATACTTGGAGATTATGGCCTTTTGTATCTTTCCGTATTCTCAATATTTGCTTATGGTTTCAGGTGAAGGCATCGCGTCACCCTGCGGAAGGGATATTGATGGGAAGTACCTAGATCAGAATGAGAAAGACTTGAAGGAAAGGTACGCAAAGTTTCAGAACGAGTGGGCCAACTTTGGGGTCACGTTGATGTGTGATTCTTGGACTGACCCCACTAGAATGAGTGTCATAAACTTTCTCATATATTGCAATGGGATCACATGGTTTCACAAATCTATTGATGCAACTGGAAAAAGTCAAGATGCGGAGTATTTGTACACGGTACCTGCTAAACATTGTTGTCATAAAATCCTTTTTTTGTTTATATACATACATATGAATAATATGTTGTGCTTCTTTTTCAGGAGATTCGCAAGGTGGTGCTGGAGATTGGCGCGGAGCATATTGTCCATGTGGTCACCGACAATGGCGCCAACTACAAGAAAGCTTGCAACGCACTGAAAGATGAGTTTGCTCACATTGTTTGGACACCTTGTCTGGCACACACCATCAACTTGATGTTGAAGGATATTGGTGAAAGGCCCGATCATGCAGGTATGATAAAAACATGCAAGCGAATTTCAACTTGGTTGCACAACCACAATCAGTTGAATGCAATGATGAGGAAAGCAATCGGTGGTGAGTTGGTCAAGTGGTGTGCCACTAGATTTGGGACCAACTACATGTTTCTAGAGAGCTTTCATCGAAAATGTACACAGTTCATGCAGTGGATGGCATCTTCTGAGTTTATGTCAAGCAAGTGGGCACGAACAGAAGAAGGTCGGTATGCTCATGCAAGGTTGTTAAATATGCAGTGGTGGGAGGGATTGGAATACATCATCAACACAGTTCAACCTATTTACAAGTTTCTTCGCTTCGCCGATCAAGACAAGCAGCCCAACATGTGTCAGGTGATGTACGAGTACTAGAACCGCAAACAGGAGTTGGAGTCGTTCTTTGGAAGAAATGAGCACACATGGAATGAGTATAAAGAGATAATGGACCGAAGGATTACTGACGTGTACATAGGGACGTATGTGGGTCCAGATATGATAATGACCTATATTTATTTACCACGCTATAAATAATGAATAAGTTGCTTATTTCAATCATATGTTGCAGCTGCCGTACTAAATCCAAGGCTTGCATATACTTTGGAACCAACTGCAAGAATGTTTGCTGGCCTCAAGGAGGCATTTCTGCAAATGACGGATGTGAACACCGCCATGCAGGCATTGCAGGAGGCTGAGATTTTTTGACAAAAGATTGGTGAGTTTGGCACAGAACTGGCTCATAAAATGGCTTTGGATGCAAGGACAACCCCATGTAAGAGTACTCTCTACACCTTTTTGGTTTCCTATATTGGAATATATAGCTAACTTGCTTTGGTTCCACTTGCAGCGGCCTGGTGGATGATATTTGGTAGAGACACTTCTAATTTGCAGCGCCTTGCTTTGCGGCTTGTTTCACAATGTATCTCCTCCAGTGGATGCGAGCGAAACTGGAGTACTTTTGCCTTGCTGCATACGAAGGTTCGCAATCGGTTGTCCCATAAGAAACTAAACAAGCTTGTTTATGTCCAAGCATACAACCTTCGGCCGCGACTTGCGGATGTGGCCCCACCAAGGCATGATCAAGTAGATTTTATTGACCAGTTCGCCGAAATTCAGCTTCTATGACCGGAGCAATCCGGTTAGGGAATGGATGGAGTACGGTAGATCCAACAAGTGATCCAGCTTCTTGATGAGGATTCTCGACGAAGTCGACGTCCTCCGCCATCACGGCTTGTCGTACGTTATATATATACAACCGTGTGTCCATTATATATTTTACTACCATGACTGATTTGTTTTTGTTGGCAGTGACCAAATAGACCCCAACGATCTACGTCGGGCTACGGGGCATGATAACATCAGTGATTGGGCCCGTAGCAATGTGGGTTCGAGTCACCTCGGGAAGAGAAAGATGCAGATGTCGCCTCGTAAGGGTCACCACAAAAGTAAAAAAAGGAAAAGGTAAACCAGTGACCAGCGACACAGAGACTGAGGATGAGCAGGGGTCCCAGGTGTAACAGAACCGACCAATTAATATAAACATAATGTACTAATAATGTCGCTTAAGCAACTTAATTAGCACATGACGCTTATATCAACCCTAGTCCGTGAAACCACGAAGGATTTCAAACTTTCCACAATACAAACGTAACCGAATTAAGTTCAACATAATACCGTCCATAGTAATACATAAGTTCACAAGTAGTTGATTACATCGGAGTTGCGAAAATAGTTATTACAATACCAAGTTGGAAACAAACTGCGGAAGCAAAATAAAGTGTTGTTTTACAAACGCACACTTAGTTAAAAATAGTGCCTGGTCCTTCATCAAATCCAAAGCAAAAGCATAGAGGAATGAGATATAAGAGATGACCTTGCCCAAGGTCTAATCCTCCCGTAGTGGGATACGTGTCCATCTTGTTGCCATGCAAAGGTCTTATGATCGCAACAAGTGGGAATAAAACCCGAGTACAAGAAGGTACTCGGCCTAGACTTACCCGTCATAAACCAAAAATAAAGTGACACCAAGGAGTATGCAAGGCTTTAGAAGTGGGGTAGCCGACTCATTTAAACTTGCGATAAAAGATGAGCTTATTAAATAATCATTTAGTGATAAAGGACTCTCTAGCTTATCATCTTTTAGGTTGGATCCGACATCACTAGGTTAGCACCGTACTACTCCAACTCCGGGGTATGAGCAAACAATGCTATCCTATCCTTCAAAGTTGAGCATTCCAAGATCAACAACATAGAACCATAACCATCCTATTTTTCGCAATGATTTACGATGCCGCTGCTCTGGCCAAGTGTTCACCGTCCCAGAACGATGGCGATTATAATCGATTGCAAACCGGTGGCGGGTATTCCTCACACAAACCACACTCGCCGGCCGTAACGAGTGACGGTCACCTTGGTCTATTCGGGTGGAAACACGGATTTCAACGAATACGGTTGCACCGGGGCATGCCCGGCTACCCCGGTGTACCTCCGGCGCGACGGCCACCGGCTTTAATACCGCGCCTCGGTGGGCAACACACTCAACTCCGTTGAAATTCCGGCCCAAACATCCTCAAGGCTTCGCGGTCGGATGTCCGCATCCTTCCGCCTATCTCGTGAGGCATTGTTCAACATGATCCGAGGACGCATACAAAGCCATAGTCCCTTAAGTGACATCGCCGGAGTTTCCGTGGTCTAACACACCACAAACTCCGACTAGTCGTGATTTAACAAGGCCACATGGTTATGTTCTCTAAACCAACCTCCATAGTATCAACCATAGGGTAGTAACCACCTACCTCGCGGATGAGGGTCAATCACCCGTCTTCTACCGATCTAATTAAGCAGTGCTAAGCATATGAACGATCCTGAACCTAAAGAGGGGTAACGGTATTCAGGTGGATCAAGGTACTCATAATGCAGTAACGGTTCCAAGTAACGCCTATAAACTTAATGCATCATAAACAATAAAGGACGCAAAGTAAATCATTTTGCAAACCGTAGGAGAAATGCTCCGGGGCTTGCCTTCCTAATACGATCAATGTTGAAGCTCCCAGCACTTGATCACTCCACGTCTGGTTCCTGGTTCTCGATCACCTCACGTGCCGAGTTTCCCCTTGGTGACTCCTCTTTTGGATCCTTGTCCCACGTCACGTTCGTTCTCCTAGCGATCCCGTATGATGCGGGTGCATGTATGAATACTAAGAATACACATGGTATGATAATGCGAATGCGTGCTTGCTTATTCTTTCTAAAGGTAGTCAACATCATCCAAGAACGTGTACCATAAGCACATGTCATCTACTACATTTTCTACTGCAACAATGTAATCTTAGTACGACATCCCTTTCTACTATCACCAGCAAACAAGTCAGTAAAGCCAAAGAGACTACACTCAAGCATAATCATCCTAACCAATTCATTATGATCTACTCATCCTAGTATACTACTTAACCACCCATCATACCACTAATCACCTTGAACACTTGACAATAAGCCTAGCACACAACATCACTTATTCAAGCATCAATACTAGACATGACCATATAACTAACAGATCAGTAAATAAATCATAAATAAATAACCACTGACCCTATGGATATGAATGAAGACATTCTGGAAAGCTTATGAAATTCTCCATCAAACATCTGAAGACATCACAAGCTGATTCCTAGGTTAACTACACCTAAAACACAGAACATCAGGCCTGGTTCTGGCAAAACAGCCACTAAAACAGCCCTGGTGACCATCTTGTCACACCCATAACTCCTAAACCATTCATGCAATGACCATGAAACTTCACCAGTAGATGGTCAAGCTAACACACTAACTATCATCTTAAGACAAGTTAACCAGAAACCCAACTTATGATTAGATTAGCCTAGCATCAATGGACTTAACCCTAATTTGAACATCCAAGAGTTGAACAGGAGCACCATGATTGGCTACTCCTAAAATCCTACAAAAATTACAGTAGGTACTACAGATCAAACAAATTTTATCATCCAAATCTCAACCCATTTGAATGAACCAGTTGACCTATACAAAATTCACAAGTGCCAGGACAGAGGCACTCAAGAAAATACTTTGTACTACCAAATCATGCAAACCAAGAATATCATAGCATCAGGGGCTGCACATTGGTATAAAATGAGCCCACAAAAATTATCAAACTCAGATCACATGCCTATAATTGATTTATGAATTAATTCCTTCCTAGCTCATAAATAGGGCTTGAACTACAACTCTATATTTTTACATAAAACATGACCATGCTAATCATAAAACAGGAATAGCATGGCAATACAAGATGAACAAGACAAAAATCATATTTTTCGAGCACCCTAGAATTACTTATGAATTTCCTAAGATTAACTCATATCCCAAATTTAATTAAATCTATACAGAAAATTTTTACAAACCTAACATATGATATTTTTACTGCATAGTACACCTCATAAGAAAAATATAGCAACTTGAATCACTCAATTTGGACTTAAAATGAGGGAGATATGAATTTTGGAAGATTTTAACCAAAATCTGAAAAACTGTTTTCTTAAAAACCCTAAACCTAAATTGCTATGGGTACGCAGCGGTATCCCCCGCTTTCACCGACGCGCGGCCAGTGTGCGGCTAAGCGCACCCGGCGCTGTGCACCCAGGGACACGCGCGACCGAGACGCTGACAGGCGGGACCCGCGGGTCAACGGGACCCACCGGTCAGTCAAACCGGGGCAGGGCCCGATTTTGACCGGCGAGAACTCGCCGACGGCGAGGTCTCCGGCGGCGAGACTAGCACCATCGTGCTCGTGATGACGACGCGAACACAGGGGTGTATGAAGTGCAAGCTATGGTAGTCTAAATCAACGGCGACGTCGGACGGCGGCGAGCGGCGGCGCTGCGCTTCCTACGCCGGCGAGATGGCGGGCGACTCGGCCCGATTGGCCTTACGCCGGAGTCTAGATACCCCTAGAAACCCTGTCACGTGAAACGGAGGAGGAAGAGCGGGGCTAGGGAGGCGGTGCGAGCTCGCCGGAGCTCGGCGGCTCGGCGGCGGTGGAAGACGGGACCAAATTGGCCCGTACCTGGGCTCGATTCGGCGACGGGTGAGCTCGTGGAGGGGGATGCAGAGCACGGTGTTCACGTAGGCGAAATTTGCGAAGAAAATGACGGGTGGAGCGGTGGCTATGCGGCTGTGGGCTCGGTGGCGGCCATGGCGGCTCTCGGCCGTGGTTGCAAGCGGGTGAAGGGGGAAATGGGATGGGCGAGGGAGGTGAGCGGGTGGCGAGTAGATAAGGCGAGCTAGCGCTCC
Source organism: Themeda triandra (assembly GCA_018135685.1). Classification (NCBI taxonomy): domain Eukaryota; kingdom Viridiplantae; phylum Streptophyta; class Magnoliopsida; order Poales; family Poaceae; genus Themeda; species Themeda triandra. Next base: position 100,993 of record JAENPR010000569.1, read on the forward strand.
CCATCTGGACAGAACGGCCACGCGACCGGGTCACGGGTGAGCGGCAGAGGGGAACAAAGCGGCGGCAATGGCGCTCGACGCCAGCGGCTCAGCGATTCAGCGAGCGGGGCAGGGCGGCAGGTGAGGGCGTGCGCACTCGAGTGCTGGAGGCCGCGTCGCGTAGCGCATGGCGGGACTCGGCGTGGCTCCCCTTCGCCAGTGCTGCAGGCATGGCGACGGAGCGGCAGTTCATGGCACGGCGATGATGGGCGGCAGAGCGGCAGCGGCGCAGCGACGGCCGGCAGGCGTGGTCGAGCACGCGTGCGAGCCTTGCGCGTCGCGTAGCGCCCAGCCCGGCTTGGCGAAACGGCCAGCGAGGCCTGGCGGCAGGCCGGCGCGCTGACGCCCTGGCGCGGTGTGAGCAGAGGAGGGGATAAGGAGGGAGGAGGAGGAGGATGACAGGTAGGGTCAGGTGGGGCCCTCTGTTTTTGTCTCGACTTGAAAAGTTTGACCAGCGATAACTCCCAAACGGTGCCGAATCTGGAAAAACTTTGAACACGACAAATGTTCCTCTCGACGAGTAGAACATTTCACCTATAGGACGTTTCGCTAATTCGGCCTAGATTTAAAAAATACAAATTTGGCTCAAATTCGAATTATAAAATAATTATAAAATATTATTTAGACACTGTTTTTGGCCATTTTGAAGGGCTAAAAAGCATTTTCATGACTCGATGTAAAAACAAAGTTTTCTCGAAATAATTTTCTGCATAAACTTTGTTAAAGCTCCATTTTGAGAAAAGCAACCCAAATATAACTTCTAGCAACAACTTTGAAAACCCCATTTGCATTTTAATACAAGCACTCAACCAATTGCTACCACAAAATGCACATATGATGCTTATGAGATGATTATGCTCATGAGATGCAAGATTTGTTAAGCCTAAAAACTGGAGTTGTTACACCAGGCATACTATTCTCAGGATAGCAGGGGTCGTGCTAGTGGTGACTCTGACAGTACTGACGATGACAGTGACGGTGGCGGTGGTGGTGCTGGTGGGAGTGAAGGTGGCGGTGGTGGTGGTGGTGGGTATGAAGGTGGTGGTGGTGGGAATGAAAGTGGTGGTGGTGGTGGTAGTGGCACTGGTGGTAGTGGTTATGCAGGTCTTTATTTCACAGGTATCCATTGCACCTACATACGCATAGTTCACACATCACATGCATCAGTTGCACCTACATACTAATTATTGTTGATTGCAGGCGAGACCCAGTACACACATGCTACTCAAGACCGTGACCATGGACAACCGACATCGCAGAGGAGATCATATGCACCGACGGACTACGAGACCCCACAGTACTCTTCTTCCTCCTACAGCGATACCTCACAACCTACTTATAACTATCACATTCCTGACATGACCGGGCAGCCACAAACTAAATGGGTGTATGAATGGGAAGACCCCAGTTTTTATAATATGTTAGTTCGGGGAATGGGAGACAACAAGAAGATGGACGGGCCAAACTTGGCAACAATACAAGGCGATTCTTTAGACTCGAAAGGTATCTCTTATGTCCACCGCCGAATATGAAATGTCGTGCCGACATGGGGTCTTCCCATACATCCTTCAGAGTTGAGCATGCGACTATATGATTGTGTATGAGACTATGTATTTGTATGCGACTATTTATTGATGCTTTGGAGACTATGTATTGGTTCGAATTTGTAAGCGACTATGTATTTGTATCCGACTTAATATTGTTGCTTTAGTGACTTATGCTATTTATTGCCGCATTGTGTTGTCTCAGGTACATTAATAGGTGCAAGAAAACCTCCAAAAAATATGTTTATTCAAGCAAAAAAAAAATTTACTCGGTTTGGAGCGGTTACCGAACAAACCGGCCGGTAACCGCCCCAAACCGGCCGGTTTACCGGTCGCTATCACAAGCAACGTGAAACTTCAAATTCAAATTTGAAGTCGAGCGGTAACCGGGCGGTTACCGGACTAACCGCCCGGTTTACCGTTCCCGGAGCGCGGCGGTCGGGAGGCGGCGAACGGTAAAAAAAACACAGACCACAGTAGCCATAGTTACCGCAGGACCTCACCCCTCCGCTCACAGATAGCATAGAGGACTACATTGCAACAAATTTGCTACTGGGCAAGTGAAAACACGGCGATCAAAGATCCTCTTCGTCCAGCCCGTCTAACTCAAGCTCGACCATGCTGAAGTCGAGCCGGCCGCCCAGGAAGGTCTAGAGCATCTTTTTTTTCCGCTCGGGCAGGTCCCCACGAAGAAGTGCCCTGAACTTCGCCTTGACGTCCGCATCCGGGGCGCTCTCCTCCACCGCGACGCCCATTTTCTTGAGAAGCACATTCTGCGCTTGCCTTGCAGGATTAGCCGCCTGCGGCTTGGCCGCGAGCCTGGCGCTCCTCCTTACGACGGCGTAGGCGAATACAATGTAGTAACAACTTGTAGTAAAGCTAATGGCGTAGGCGAAAAAGCAGCTGATATGTTCTTGCCGTCAAAACTTGTAGTAAAGCTGTGATGTTTTTTCTCTAAATATGGGTGGTGCCGGGGTTAGTTTTTTGCTTTAATCTGGGCGAAGGTTTGTCGCTGTTGGGTGGTCATCCGCATACCCTAGACTCATTTAACCGCTATAGTATATACTCCGTACGTAACAAAACAAATCCAGAAGTTTCGGCCAACACTTCACCATTTCAGAGCGTAACCATAGCCCGCATGGCCGCATCCACCCGAGTCAAGGAACTTATTCCCATCCCATCTCCGATTGGCTGCTTCCCTCGGTGCCTAAGGAACCAATCAATTGCGCGAGCCACGGAGTCACAGACAGAGCCTTAGGCCACTAGGTTTGTTGCCTGTTTGAAATGTCTAATTTTGCGGGTAAAAAGCTTATGTGCATAATTATTCATCAATAATTATTTGATTATCAATGAAATTAGGCAAGATCACTAGTATTTGATTATGTTGTAAATTTTACAATTATTTACCAAATTGATAAATGTTTTTTTACCGAATTGTAGATGAAAAATTTTGCGTCGCATACCCTATGCAAAAATCTTAGGTCCGCCACTGAGGACTGGTACAATGTAAAGCTGGTTTTCCCCGCATAAATCTTTGCTTATAAAGCGGGACCAATGGTCTTTTTGATCTTAAAAAAATGAAATGCAAAGCATTCAAAATAGAAAAAAAAATTACGCAAAAAGAGAAGGCTCTCGAACACGTCATGTGGTGCTGCTCTCTACGGTCTGTTGTAACAAAAGAAAACTCATTGCGATGCCTAGGATATGATGCATGTTTTTTGGACATCGAGTTTTTTACCTGTTTTTCATTAAGAGAAAAGGCCAAAAGAAAGGCTAGAATACAAATACAAATACAAAGGATTCACAAGTAATTCAAGGATTACCGGTGAAATCCCCAAGATATAAATAACAGCAAGAAAACACGAGGGGAGGTACAGTCCACCACAACTCCCTCCCTACTTGACTGAGCCTATTACAAGAAGATACCAATACATTGGTAGTCCACAGTGTAGGTAAACCGTAGAGGCGACGAACCATAACAGCGGCAAAGAATCCGCTAGAGAAGAGACCAACGGCCAAGCATCCGTCGGAACACAGCACGATGACAAAGCATCCGCCTAAGACGACCTGAAGCGGCAAAGCATCCGCAAGCAGCGGGCCAAGGAACAATGACGACAAAGTATTCGCCGAGTAGAGGGCTATCATGCACTCAGCAACAAAGCTTCTGCCAAAGTGAGGAGACCGGGGAAACAATGGTGGCAAAGCATCCAGCAAGGAACAATAACGAAAGCATCCGTCGAGTAGAGGGCCATCATGCACTCAACAGCAAAGCTTCTGCCAAAGTAAGGAGACCGAGGCGACACGGCGGCAAAGCATCCACCAAGTAACAACGACGGCAAAAGCATCTGTCTAGGAGAGCATAACGATGGCGGCAACACTAGACACGGTAGACAAACCAAAGTGAAGAGCAAGTTGAGGCATACATAGGCACATCACAGACACTTCGGCGAGAGAAATGGCATGGCAGACGTGCTCCAACAGTGACTTCAAGAAGGAAATGACAGCCTCAGATTCCATCAATGTTGGAGAAGCGCACGAGGACTTCCGTCCTATAACCTGCCCCATTCCTCTGTGTCGAGTAGTATCTTCGATGACGTCTCCAACGAGAATGTGACACACCGCCGCCGGCCTACTGGGCATGGTTTTCAACAGAAGCTACTGAACAACACGCACCAGGAGGGGTCGGCAACCCACACAAGACCCACAGCAGATCCTGGCAGCAGCATGGGGAGCCCAGCCATCACCAGCTAGCTGGGGAAGCCGGCCTCAGTAGACCACCGGCCAGCCATCCCACCGGAGTTGCGCTGCTGCCGCGAAAGTCATGGACCATGAGCAGGAGGCCCTCGCGAAGCGGCACTTCCACCTCCCACCTCAGCGGCCGCATCGCGCGGGTGAAGTACGGCCTGCTCCCACCTCGGGAGGGGGAGGCCGGATCCGGCACCAGGATGCCTAGATCCGCCCCACCGGCCAGCCATCCCACCGGAGTTGCGTTGCTGCTGCTAGTTGTCTTTGACTCCAAAGATGTGGACGCAAAAGTCATGGACTATGAGCAGGAGGCCCTCGCGGGGCAGAACTTCCGCCTCCCACCTCAGCGGCCGCATCGTGCGGTGAAGTACGGCCTGCTCCCACCTCGTGAGGGGGAGGCCGGACCGGCACCGGGATGCCCAGATCCACCCCACCGGCTAGCCAACCCACCCAAGCACGCCGCTAGGAAGTCGCCGGCCACCGGAGGCAGAGACCGTGGCTAGGCCCGCCGTGGCCGCAGATCTAGAGGGGGGGGGGACGGATCCGCCCGCCTACCGTCCTTCTCGCCGGAGTAGCCATGGAAGGGCGGAGAGTGGAGGTGGAAGAGAGGAGGTGGGTGGTTGATGGGAGGACAACACCCGTTTTTGGGCAGCCGCCGCGGGCCGCCGCCACCGCACGCCTGAGGGCAGCGACGGCGGCTGGAGGAGAACGGGAGAGGGAGTTCCTAGGGCGGCGGGCGCGCGGTGGCTCTCGAGTCGCCCTTGGGGGCGCTCGGGGAGAGAGAAGGCTAGGTCCCACATGATCTGAAAGCAAATATTACTCCAGTGCTCCTTTCCTATAAAATGTGCACGAATTTTAAAGCGTACAATTAAAAGAAATTAATTTAAATACTTTTGTACCTGGGTCCCACTTGGGCTCAGCCCATCCAAGAGCAGTCCGAGCCCCGCCCAACAGATGGGAATCCGTCAGCATCCGTTTCACTCGTAGCGAGTTGCACACGATCGTTCTCCCCGATTCCATTTCTTATTGGTTCTTTGCCGCGATACAATTTCTCAGTTCTCATCTCCTCATGGAAAAACTTGCCGATTTGATTCGAAGCGTATGGCCTTCTATCCTGCGAACAAGTCATCGAAACTCCACTGGCTCGCGCGCGCGTGCTCGTGGCCGCCTGTTAGCGTCTGCTCGCAGGCACCGAGGGCCACGCCGGCCACCGCGTGTGCTCGCCTGCTTCGCCCCGTAAGCCGAGGGCAGCAGCCGAAGACAGGCGCGACGACCGCCGGCTCCAGATAGGAGGGGAGAGGATGGATGGCGCTGGCTGCTGCCGATTGGCTTTGCGACCTCGACTTTCTTTCAGGCCCAGGTCGCACGACCACGCATCACATGACGTCCTTTCTCGCTCTCGCGTCTTGCCTTCCAGGTTCCAGCCGCCTTGGCTTCCAGCGTTCGTGATCGTGGTGGTCTCCCTTCATCGATGGGAAAGATGCCTGCCAGCTGCCGCCAACGCCCAGCCATGGTAGCCTTGTGATCTTGTTCAGGCTTGGATCCAAAGCCATCATGGCCTTGTCTTGGTATTGAAGATTCAGACTTAAGAACTGACGTCTCTGTAATGGAAAGATGCTCTGCTGCTGCCTGCGCTTCCGCGACTAACAGCAGCAGAGTAAGGGCATCTTCATTTTCTGATTAGTCAAATTCAGTTGCAGTTAGCTGATTCTGTGGTTAGGCTAGGTGATCCTAAATGAATAATCCAGTCTGATACAATTATTCAAGTTGGTACAAGCAGAGCATATACTCGAACCCATCATAAGTTAAAAAAAAAATACAAGCAGAAGCTTGGTTTTCAGTTATGAAATCCAATGTGTGCTGTAGACATCAGAACATACAAAATGGATCTTTCGGGAAAAAAAAATACAAAATGGTGATTTTCTTAAATCATCGACATGGGATGACTTTGTAATAATAAAGATGGAGCATCTCGTTCTGACTATCTAGTGCAGAAGTAAATAGAGCCAATGTGCAAGTGCAAATTCGAATTAACAACATTACTTGTAGCAAACAGATGAAAAAATCAAACACGGGGTCTGATTCAAGCAGTAGCTGTCAACACTAGGTAAGGTAGTTCTTCAAAAAACACTAGGTAAGGTAATCTTCTTGGCACGCCCAAGACCTGCTGCTGCAGCAGCAGCATACTGAGCGACGCTATGGGCACAGCCACACAGGCAAAGCAGAGCAGAACAGAGCACAGCCACACATGCCACATCAGCAGCAGCAAGGTAGCAGCGTCAACTAGAATCGGGCTGGATTTCACTGTGGACAAGCAGAGAGGAATTGTGAGCATAGAAACATTATCTGCGTTGACAAATTCTGCTGAAATTAAAGGAAACGAGAAAGTAAAAGCTGCTACTGCACAGGACTCGCTACCTGTCTCTCGTCGTTAATGTGATCACTTGTGAGATCTTTTCGGCGTTGTCAGGAAGGGATTCGGTTGCTTCCACCTCCGCATTGGATCCTTCAACGTCTCCCAGGTCATGGTAGCTTCGGTCCCTTGACAGCCGCAGGACAGGATGATTTGGGTGTGCGTTCACTTCCTCTTCAAGCAAGCCAAGCCTCGCCACCTTAGAATAATAATCAAGCGAAATCACCTTGAGCCTTGGAAGGTGCTGGACACCAATAATCCCTGACTTCAAATAGCAGCCCTTGATATCTATCCTTTCCATCTGAGGGGAGGTGCCCTCCTCAAATATAATCTCTTTCAGGTCTTCCATATACCAAATCTGAAGAGTCCTGAAGTTCAGGAATGCTCCAGTTCTAAACATTAATTTCTCCCCAAGGTATGCACCGGAGCCAAACTGAAGGAGCGTGAGTTTTGGGAGTTCCCCAAGTATGTCCATGGTTTTTTCTTCCTTTAGCTGGTTACCTTCTAAGAAAATCTTCACTAGCTGTCCAAGATTCCTGAACCAGTCGGTCATCTCTCCTATATATCCGAACAATCTGAGGCTCCTCAGGTCGGGATCCAAGTCCTCTACCCTCGTCTGTGTTGGCCTCCACACTGAGAGAACGAAGGGAAGAGAGCTTCTCAATGGATGCAAAATGTATCTTACACTTCTTCTTGGAAATCCCATTTGTTCCAATGGCTAATTTTCTTAATCGGGTCAGCTCCCCGAGCTCTTCAACTGCTTTGCTGCTAGTTCTTCTAATGTCCACACAATCTAGTATCTGCAACTCTTTTAAGTTGCCAATACCTCTTGGAACCCTCACTCCATTTCCGTCAGTGGACCAACCACTAGAGCAGCCCATGCGTAGATCACTTATTGCCCTTTCACGGTCGCCTGAATAACCTATTAGGATTTTTGGCAGGCACAATATGGCAAACAAACAAGATGCTGGTTCATCTGGATCCAAAATCTCATAGCTGTACTTTTTTCGATAAAGGATTTAAAATCCGGCCTTTACATCCGGAGATGTACACAGCCCAAATTTACAAAAGCGAAAGAAAAACAAAAGAAAGAAAAAACCATAGTCTTATAGATTGACGGGACAAATACAAAAAAATGCTTCGACCTCTATTTGAACCGAGAGGGTGTCCTTGGCTTGCTGACGACGCCGTTGGTTTGAGTCCCAAGTGTCGGCATGCAGCGGGGGCATGGCTAGGAATATGTGTGCTTGTGTTGATGTCTTCAAGAAGGTAAATGATATCCGCAGACGCCATCATCAACGAAAGGATCATAGCTGTACTTATTACAGCGGATGATACGGAGATCCCGAAGTTTAGTGATTTCTGTTGGCAGGGCTGTTATATAAGTCTGTCCCATTTCCAAAATCTGCAGGCCCTGCATTTTTCCTATGTCACTCGGAAGTGAATAGATATCTGCTGACCAACTAGACCTGACATTCAGATTCAGATATTTTAAGTGACACAACAACACTTGTGTGACTATAATATTTTCACCCACTAAATCCAAAACTCTTAGCATTCTCAACTTTGCTGATGAAATTGAAGTTCTGAAATTCAGAACCCTACCATGGGACCCCTCAGAAAAAAGGTTAATGATCGAATATGCCTCCAATCCATGGCTTCCATTCGGCCCTTGCTGTCATGGTATGCAACATGACGGAAGTTTTCCTCTGCTACATGGTTTTCATTACTCTGGATTAAGTGGACGAAATTTTCTTCCCTAGAAATTGATACTATGATATCACGCATAATGTCATGAACCCTGCAAGTTTTAACACTTCCTTCTATACCCAACGTTGATGACTGCATCATACTCCGGTTGATTAGCTCATCAAAGTACTCTTTCCCAACCTCATCAATGGTTGTCCCAGCCTTTGCTCTTACAAAGCCTTCTGCTATCCATCTTCTTATCAGGTGACTTCTTTTGATTTCACAATCCTCTGGGAAAATGCTAAGATATAGAAAACACGGCTTAAGATGTGAGGGCAAGTGGTTGTAGCTGAGGGTCACCACCCTACGTACTGCTTCAAGGCTTGGGTTACTTTCAAGCTCTGAAGGGAGCTTTCTATAAAATTTTTCCCACTCTGCATTCTTCTTAGTGGCTAGAACACCTCCAATGGTGAGTATTGCCAATGGTAAATATCCACACTTCTTTACTAATTTTGTAACTAGTGTTCTCAGGTTCTCATCATTGTCCATGTCATGATCTGTTATGTTTGTCTTTCTTTGCAGCAACTTTTTGGCATCATATATTTCTAGGGGTTTCAGGTGGTAGATGAGTAATTCTGAAGTACAGTGCCTTGCCAAGCTAGCATCTCTGGTAGTAACAATTATCCGACTACCTTTGTTATTTGACCTTGGAAGTGCAATATCACTAATCCATTTCCAGTGATGTATTTCCCATAGGTCGTCAAAAACAATAAAGTACCTCTTATCCTGAAGCTCTCTTCTGAGGTAGCTGGCAAGGACCTCTTCCGACTTTTTCTTATCTGCTTCAACACCAAAAAATTGATTGATCATGTCTTGGAGTGTCGCCCTCTTGGAAAATGATTGTGACACGGTGATCCAAGCTCTATAATAAAAGCTCTTCAGAGTATCCTCCTTGCTTTCATAGGTTTTCCTCGCAAGAGTAGTCTTCCCTAAACCACCCATTCCAACCACACATATCACCTTAGGAGGACCATCCATTGCAGTGACATCAATCAGAGCAATCAACTCTCTTTTAGGTGCAGGAAAACCCACAAGTTCTGCTTCATCAATGTTGCTAGCTGAGTTGTTGCGAATATCTTCCATGCTGGAATCCATCTCATCAGTGATGTTGGAGGATCCAATCTTGATTAAGTTGTACCTTGCATTCCTGCTGCTGACTTCTTCAATTCTTGATTTGAGATTGCGAATCTGAACTGCTATTCGATGGCGAGCATTGAGCTTCTTCAATTTTTTGTACAATTTATGGCTCCCCACATGGACCATAAACTCGTCAAGGCAATCTTCAATGTCATAGGACAGATCTCGTACTTGCTCTGCCCAAACCTTCACGAGTTTATCCTTTTTCTCTGTTACTTGAGGAGCTTGCAGGAATGCTTGCATGGTTTTTAGCTCATCTTTGATGAACCTGTGAAACAAAGGCCAAAATAAATTCACAATCACTTTGACAGACAAGAAATAAATTTGTCTCATATATATGACCCAAGTACCCAACTCTATATCCAACAAACTTCCACTTAGCACATGCAGTTTTACACCTTCATGGAAGGATTTTAGGGCACATGGAACTATAGGAAAATAGTTGCACACATTTTTGCTATTAATACGAAAATGGTGTTGGAGGCGCTATGTTAGTTGTCATTTGTTCGAAGCATGAAAAAGGACAAGTCTGGACAGTGGACTTCCTAGTTGTGTTGTGATCTGTGAATGGATCAGCGGGGAGTCAATAGTTACAGCATGCTTACCAAATCTCCTTCCGCACGCCCATCAACAAGCTTATCTCAGTACTGGCTGCTGATGCCGCCTTGCTGATGGCACTGCCCAGGATCGACTTTGCCAGGCTGAGCGCTGTCTCTGCCACCTTCATCTCCATCTCTAGTTACTCTCCAAACAATCCAGGTCACACTTCTCCCTGATCACAATCGGAGGCTGAAAGCATCAATACAAGCACTGAATATCTTTGATTCTTTGTATAGCTACTTCCTATGTCTTTTTTTATTAAAAAAAAATCATGATAAGGACATGCAATTTGCAATTCGATCGAAAACTGTACAGTATGTTTGTATAAAAAAACAGTAAATACCACAAACGGTATGGACATAGCTGGTGACGTGAAAAGATACAGGTCGAAACCAAATCGAATATCAGATCATCTAGAGAAGTGCAGGAAAAGGGTTTCACTTACTCAGCCGCGCCCTCTGATGATCTCTGATTCAGGGAACTTGAGGTCCAAATTGAAACCCAGAAAGTTTTCAGAGAACAGAGGTAGGAATGCTCCTGGAACACTGAGTACCACAGACTGGAAACCCAGAGTGTTTACAGACCACAGAGGTAGGAATGACCTCGGTGCGGTCCTCGAACAAGGCGTCCACCACCTGCTTGAGACGCTTCGATCATTGTTTAGGCAAAGGCATTTGCGTGCTGCTGCCATCAATGATCCAGCTTTCTTAGCGTGGGAGGCAACCAGTAGGAATCTGATGCTTGCCTCGCTCAGAAGAACTTTGGTTTTCTGCTATTTGTTTACCACTTAAACCTTCCACTTTAAGGACCTCTTTCTTGAAAGCAGCAAGTGAAGACATTATAAATTCTGTCACCAACCCCAACAGATCTTCCCTATCTCCTGTCCAGCTGCAGTGCTTCATTTTCTATGTGATTATTATTATGGGCTCCATATCTCCTACAGGATAAATAAAAAATATATACACCATCGCAGGTGTACCGTTTCAGTCACCGAATTCACATTTGGGTCTCACTCTATCCTGTGAACAAGTCCCGGTACATACTCTAAATCTAAGAAATCAGTAGTCATCTGATTCCTAGCGATTCTCTCTCAGTTGTCTCCTCTCCCTAGAAAAATTCTCCCAATTCGATTCGGTGCTTGTGCCCTCTATCCTGTGAACATGTCATCGGAACTCACATGGCTCGTGCGTGCGCTCGTGGCCGCCCATTCGATCGTGTCTGCTCACAAGCACCGGGGGAACCACGGCTGCCTCACCTTCGCCATCGCCAAAGACAGGGCTCTTGATCGTCCGTCTGATCGAGGTTCAGCTTCACCGAGAAACAGACTCCGACTCATTTATTAATGCCTACTAGTGCAGTCCAGACCTCTCGCTCGGTCCATAGCGCATCAGAGCCCAAACCTAAGTCCAAATGTCCAATTACGGTGTCCGGACACGTTTCAGGAATCAGGATTGATCAAGAATCATCGAGTACGGGATCGTCGGATCGATTCATCAATCCAACATATCCTAGGTTTTTTCCCCTGCTTTGAAGCGCAACCATGGACGTGGACGACACCCTGGTTCTGATCCTGTACCGGATCAATTCGCCCGTCAGCCTCATCCGCGCCGCGTCCACATGTAGAAGATGGCGCCGCCGCCGCCTCATCGCCGACGCCAGCTTCCTCCGCCGCTTCCGCTCTATTCACGGACTTCCCGTCGCCGGCGACTACTACAACGGCATCCACATCTCCATTCTCCACACACGAGTCACATGCTCCATGGTTTGTCCCCTCGTCATCGATCGACTCCCGCCACTTCTCCCTCGACTTTGCCGTAGGCGCGAGCATATTTCCACATCGAAACCGCTATCAAAACAGTCCGTCATGGGAGGTCGTGCATAGCCGTGGCAGCCTCCTCCTGATGGAGTGTTTTTATGACATGGACAACCCCAAGGCCTTCCCTAACTATGTCGTTTGTGAGCCTCCGACACGGCGCTACAAGATCATCCCTCCACCGCCGGACTATGACGGTGCCCATTGGGGGTTTCAGGGTCCCTACCTTGTCGATGGGGATGAAGACGAGGCCAGAGGGAGCATTGGCATGACAATCATTAGGGTCTTGTGTGTGTTCTATAGTCGTGACGATGCTGCCGTAGTACATACCACCATGCTTACTACTAGCAGCGATACAGAGGCAACGTGGACCAAGAAGGCCGTCCATGAGCACATTGCTTCAAATCTACATTGTAAGTTCTTCAAATCCTACCCCTTGGGTCACGTGCTGGGTTCCTGTTACTATTACGTCCGACAAGCCGGGACGTTGATCACCCTTGATGGTAGCACCAGAGAGTGTTACCATCGTCGGTGTCACCACGGGCCATCAGAAACTGCTGGGATGCCCATATCGGGACAAAAAACTTCATCGTCGATGGTGGGGATGGTGAGCCCCGCATCATCACCTTGAAGGACGACCATACCTTGGAGGTGTTTGCAAGGGTGGATGGGGATTGGAGTTTGGAGACCAAGGTCCTGTTGTCCAAGGTTACCTGCAGCCTTCCTGGCTACCAACCATACTTCTTCAACAAACCTCTGACCATCATGATGAGAGGCGTGGGGTTTGTTGTCATAACACCGTGGCCACGGCAGCGACACTGGCCCATTTCTGTTGACGTGAAGACCATGGAGGTGGCGCCTGCAGCGAAGGGTAATAGGGATAAGATCTCATATCGGTGTGAGATCCCATGGCCACCTATTTTGGAAGTTTGCTTGGATAAATGAATGAATTGACAGCATTATTACTTATATTTAATTCACTTTGTTCATTTATGTGTTCATTGAGCAAAAGTAAACGTGTTTCTTTTGAAGATACATTTATTTTGATTAAACTGAGTATCAAGCGGCTTATGGCTTTAGTTTACAAATTAGTTGAACCATCGGCTGATCTAGATTTTAACAAAAAAAAAAGTTTTGTTTCTAATTGGAACTACACAAAAATATTGGTAAAAATCTTTGTAGAAGAAAAAAGTCAAGGATCTAAAGATTCACTATATTTTATTTTTTATTTAGTTTTACTTATTTATAAAAAAGAGATACTTCGATGGAAAAGAAAAGAAACAAACGTGGGAAAACTGTTATGCTCGGATTAGAGCAGTGTTTTCAGTGAGCGGATGGTTATGCCATTCCCTGTTTCGGCTAGACAAAAATTTAAAGGAAAAACTTTTTTCTATTTAATATTCGGTATATATTAAGGAAAAACTTTTTCCTACACATCTTTTATTTGCCCACTGAAGTCTGCGCCGCATCATCGGTCCTACACGTACTGCACCACGCATTGGAGCCCAAATCCGAGTCCAAGATGTACGCAGCGTGTGGACACGTTTGAGATTACATTAAGCGGAAATATGCCGTCATTGCGACGGAAAGAAAAAAATGCAAACATCCTATTAAACCTATATTGAATTAAAACCAACTTAGTATATTTTTGTTCCGTTGCAAAGCGTATAATTATTTAGATATAAATATGTCAAAACTTTGTAGCTTTTTTTATACTATCCATGTGTTTCTATGACTCACTATCGACCTTTGTAGATTTCTTGACTTATTATATCGACCTCTGTCGATGTATCAGGATTATTCTATCCAGCAATTATAATGATTGTGACGGGTGATCTCTCTTTATTTTCACATCGCAACCCTTACAGGAATTACACATTAGTTTAGATTTTATTAGATAATAATTTTCCCAATATTCGATTCTTAGTTGTACCATTTCTAATCCATATTTTAATAAAAATAAGTTTTATCCATACTGCATCACATGATGTAATATTTCTCATCAAAACTTAATGCGCAAATAAACATAATTAGTGGTGAAAGGTAGGGGTTATGCCCGGGGCTTGCCTAGCATGGCAACTGGATAGTGAAAAGTTGATGAAGGCTTTTGAGAACACCAACCACGAGGACATCCTCCTGGTACTCGCACTCGCCGGCCACCTCTGTGTATTCTAGGTCTACCTCTAGCATGTTCTTAGTTATCAATGAACATGCAACATATGCAAGAATGATTCAATACATCTATAGACAAAAGCACGATCTAACAAGATTCATAACACTCAACGTTTTTTTCAGTTTTTTATGAAACTAAGAAAAGTTGTTTGGTATTTTTCTATTTTTTTATTTTTAATGAATTTTGCAATCTCTATTTTTAGAAAAAAAAAAAAAAAAAGAAAAGGAAAAAAAAACTTGCATGGGTTTGGTCAAGCCAACCAGGAAGCTGGTCCAACTTTTTTTTGAGATTACACAAGATAACGCAGACGCTCATAATGCACGCACACTCACCCCTATGAACACACGTACGCAAATCCTACCCCTACCCCTATGAAAGCACCTTCGAAGGATCGAAAGCACCCGGCGAATCTAGAGGTCTCGAAGTCACCGGCGCCTCATCGTCGACAGGAACGTCGCTTACCACTTACTCGTAAGTAAGAATTCAGTCTTGTAAAAAATGAAGCCCATAAAATAGACCCACCGTAATTCAATCTAGGTCATGTAGTTTTTATTATTATTATTTTCTTCCCTACACTGTTTGGACGGACAACCAGTTTTTTTATCCCGACGGACAGCCGGTCGAGGAGCTTGAGACCGATCCGGTGACCGGACAAAAGCGGAAGAAAAAAAGGCCGGACATAAAAAAGTGCTAGAAATTTTGGTAATTTAGTATATGGTAGTAGTAATAGATATAGACATAGATAGGTATAGAGTGAACCCGATACGGACACGGATTTATTTATAAAAAAGAGATACTTTGATGGAAAAGAAAAGAAACAAACGTGGGAAAACTGTTATGCTCGGATTAGAGCAGTGTTTTCAGTGAGCGGATGGTTATGCCATTCCCTGATTCGGCTAGACAAAAATTTAAAGGAAAAACTTTTTTCTATTTAATATTAGGTGTATATATTAAGGAAAAACTTTTTCCTACACATTTTTTATATGCCCACTGAAGTCTGCGCCGCATCATCGGTCCTACACGTACTGCACCACGCATCGGAGCCCAATCCGAGTCCAAGATGTACGCAGCGTGTGGACACGTTTGAGATTATTCAATAAGACGTACGGGATGAATTCGATCTCAATTCCAGCACTCTAGGGTTTTGCATGGAAACGCAGTCGCAGAGCTAGCAGCCATGGACCTGAACGACACCCTGGTTGACATCCTAGAGCGGATCGATTCGCCCGTCAGCCTCCTCCGCGCTGCGTCCACTTGCAAAAGATGGCGCCGCCTCATCGCAGACGCCGGCTTCCTCCGCTGCTTCCGCTCTCTCCATGGACCCCTCGTCGCCGGCGACTACTGCGTTGACTACGACTCCACACGTGTTGGGTTTGTCCCCTCGTCATCCATCGATGTTCGCCGCTTCTCCCTCGACTTCGTAGTAGACATGAACATAATTCCTCCTCGGGAAATCGGCAGCAGTCAGTCATGGCATGTCCTGGACAGCCGTGGCAGCCTCCTCCTGATGGAATTGGAGTGTATTATTCATGAGGCGCACTTCCCTGTCTTCCCTGTCTTCCCAGCCTTAGTCGTTTGTGAGCGTCTGACGAAGCGCTACAAGATCATCCCTCAACCACCGGATTTCGACGACGCCAAATATTTCATATTGTACGGCCCCTACCTCGTCGACGGCGATGAAGATGTGGCCGGAGAGCGGACATGTCAAACTTTTCAGGATCTTGTGCATACTCTTCAGTCACGACGATCAGGTCGCACATACCACCGTGTTCACTGCCGGCGCCATGGGGTCGACGTGGAGTGAGAAGGCCATCGACCTCATTGCTTCAAGGCTATATCCTAGGGTCACACGCCGCCGATGCTTAGGTCGTGTGCTGGGCTCGAGTTACTTTTACATCGATGGTATGTTGATCACCTGTAATGGCAGCACCGGCAAGTTCTCGTCGTCGGTGCTGTCACAGACCATCAAAAGCTGTTGGGATCGCCACATCAGGACGAAGGACTTCTTTGTCGTCGATGGTGGGGATGGTGAGCCACGCATAGTCGCCATGATGGACCACATGATGGAGGTGTTTGGGAGGGTGGATGGAGAGTGGACGTTGATGAACAAGATCCTGTTGTCCAAGGTTACCTCTGGCCTTCCTGGCTACCCATTAGATTTCTTCAACGGATCTCTGACCATCATGAATCGACGTGTGGGGTTCGTTGTCATACCTTGGTGGGATCTAAAACAACACTGGCATTTTTCCATTGACCTCAAGACCATGGAGGCGTCACCTATGACAGATGATAGTATGAAAAAGATGGCATATTATAGGTGTGAGTTCCCTTGGCCACCGGTTTTGAAAGCTTGCTTGGATAGATGATAAGGGTCCATCTGAGCTCTGTTTCGTCTTCCATGCAAATTGAAGCTAAGAGTACAAGTGGAGCTAGTTATTGATAAAATATGTTCATGTTATGCTTATTCTTCCTTGAAACCGAGGTTGTTGATGGTGTTTTGAGTATGAAATTATATAGCTTATCCACTGTCAACAAGGAGTTTGTCGGGATCAAATATTTTGACCCTCGTTGGAAGTGTCCTGGACCAATTCGATGACTCGATACCAGGGGCGTGGATTGGGCCCAACTTTGGGCCCGCGAGGGGAGACCAGAGGCCTACTCGCAATGGGCCTAAACAAGGTCCCTAACTTGCCCAGTGAAGGAAGGTTATGTTCCATTGCCCCTGAGACTACCCGTACTCATGATTCTTTAAATTTATCCTCTATCCATTCTATTCATCAAGATTCATTCCTCTATACACATTTCTTCCGCGCTCGTCATCCTCTATATCTCATACTCTATACCAACTACCATCAGTGGGGTCTACTTGTAATTTTATCTAAATATATTCATGTGAGATCTTGTTTTGAAGTATTTATTGTAACAATGTAATGGTGTAATCAGAATTGAATTTGGTTTTGTGGTTTGTAAATTATAACATATTTTAGCTAGTTCACCAAGTAGGCCCCACCCCTGCAGCTTTCTGAGCATGCGCGTCCGTTGCTGCCTTGCGCCCTGCTCCTTGCTTTCGCTGCTGTGTGTGGACCCGCGTGGTACATGCGGGATGATGCCGTACGTCCTGCACATGCAGAGGACGGAAGGCAATCCTGTGCCTCCCAGGACCGGGTCCAGGACCCCGCTGCAGCGATTTCATCTCCTGCAGGAGGCGGATCCAGGACCCGGTGCGGATGGTCTGACCCTGAGGAACGGGCAACGCATTCATCCGAGGACTAGGGATGCAAATGCGACCGAACGTGTCCGACAGCGAGGAAACCTCGATATGCCCGACCCCATGGGATGACACGCCGCTGAGGCCCGCGCCTCAGGCAAGACGAGGGCCGAGAAGGGGCTTGAAATGAACCTCAACATGCCTGGGCCCCAACTATTGGATATGACTCGTACCACGGCTCCTAGGGGTGTCTTGGAGGGTCGTGCCGTGACAGCCACAGTGTCGGTCGGATGACACCCCACCCTCATGTCTCGTACGATGATCGACCAGGAGATGATGGAGGGTGCCGCATGGCACGCCGTATGACAAGTAGGAAGAGAAGGTGAGGCCAAGCGCGCGACATGCCGCCGCTGCCCACAATAGGCGCGGCATGATGACGTGAGGAGAGACCCCCAAACCGTGGTGCCCAAGATAGCGGAACACTGTATGAGAGGGAAGCGTGGCTGCCAAGAAGAATTGTCATCCCTCTATCTCAAATCCTCAGGTTCTCCTCTTGAACTATAAAAGGGGGCCTTTGGCTTCTAGGAGAAGAGTTTTCACTGTGTACATCTGCCTTCTCCACACACACGCACACTCCATTGGCACTTAGAGACTTGAGCCCTCCTTTGGCACTCTCTCGACCCTTGTTTGTAATCATTTCTTTTGCAAACCGGATACAAGAGTGGGTAGCACACCAACACCGTGACTGGACGTAGGGACGTTCTGTCTGAACTAGGATAATCCTTTGTGTCCACCTTAGCTAACCATCGAGTCTAAACGCACATCACTCAAATTAACTAGTCACCGGTGTTCAAAACATCATCGAGTTATTAGAGGTATGCTTTTTTATTGAACAAAGTATTAATTTTGAAATTTATTAAACATTTTTTTATTAAAAAGCATCTCTAAAAAATCTGTTATGTTGCATCTCCTATAAGTTCTTTTCTAAGAGTATCGCAAAATCAATTTACGATCTAAGAGAGGTTTGTTATACATTAGGTAATTTTTTTTTTTTTGAGTTTAGCTCCTTCATGATATAATACAGATGCGCACATTGCACACGCATGCACACTCGCCGTCCCATCCTCATAAGTACATGTACACAAATTCTACCTTTGTGAGCACCTTCATAGACCGAGTCATATAGCCAAACCGGGAGTAATCGTACGTGAATGTAATGAACGAATCATAGCCATCCACACTCTTTACGGGAAAAGGACCACATATGTCGGTGTGAATGATCTCTAATATTCCCGTGCTTCGTTTGGCATTCTTTTTAATTTGCTTTACATATTTTCCTTTTATGCAATCGATGCATTGCTCTAATTCGAACTCCAAAGGAGGAAGAATTTCATTCTTTACTAGTCTTTCTATTGAGAATGTCAAAGTCACCACATGCACCTAAATAACGACAGAAACATCGCCTACCAAATGAAAACACAATCGCAGTTAAATCTTGCAAATACTTGCTCCAACCCAGGACCTAAGGTGTTACTTAGGCTCTAATTTCTTTAGAGATAGGAGTGAGAGTGTTGTATCTAGAAAGGGTGCTTCTTTAAGAAAACATCTTCAAAATTATAGGCATAGAAGGTGAGATAGGAGATCTACAAGAGCGCAGCTCGGATTCTGAAATTAAATACTAGTTTTCACGCATGTGATATTTGATATAATATCGGTGGAGATGCTTTTTATAACTTTGTATTTTGTCAAGAACTTGTTCCTAAGGAGATTTCTTAATTTTTCCAGACATATTTTGATTTGTGCCTTGCTACCGATCGAGGAGATTTATTTTCATGTCAAACGCTACTATATTTAGTTATGTTGATTTACGATAAAACTAGAATGATTTAGGATTTGGAACGTAGGAATTGGATGATAAAAAAATCTAATAGGATGATAAATAAAATTAAATCGATATGAAATATGTTTCAGAGAATAGTATTGAATTCGTGACATGCCGTACATCGCCCAACCCAAACTAGCTTGAATTTCTCTATGTGTTTGAGTTTCATCTTATCAAAGAAAAGACTTCCGACACATTATATTTTTTTAGATCAAAGGCCTTGGCCCGGCTTTTATTGAAAGCTTAACAAACACCCTTGATCACGTTCTGGGGACACCGATTTACAATGAAGCACTTAAACCTTCCAAAAACTCGATAACTCTACTTCTAAAACGGCAGGGCTCATTACCCCACAGCGGCAACAGGAAGCGCGCATAAACCACAAAAGTCAAGAGCGCCTGCTATCCTACGCCTTTAAACTTCTCCACATCACTTCAAAATATTACAGTTTTGGGGGACATGAAAAGGTAAAACAAGTTGAAGCTTCTCTCGTCGGCCCCAATCTGCATCTTCTCCTGCACACCCTGGAGAACTCTGTCCACTGCAAATTCGCCATGCTCGCCGTCGGCGGGGCCACAGCTTCTTCAATCTTGGGCTTCATCTTGGGCTTGAATAGCGGCGTCCATGACTTGATGACCGTCGGTGTCTTGAAGACTGCTCTTGCGGCGGCGAGGCAATGACCTTCTTGTTGAAGACAGTGTCATTCCTAATCTTCCAGATCGTCCATAAAGCACCTGCACACATATGAAATATTGCTTTCTTGGTTACACCTCTATACTCCCCAATAATCTCTTGAGTAAAATCTCGAGCTAGTTAAAGGAGCCTTTGCCCACCAAAGTTATCTCTAAACACTGACCACAGAAAAACAGCTAAGGGACATTGAAATAAAATGTGGTCAGTGGTTTCATCTTCACCACAAATTATGCATTTTGGATCCCCTTTCCATTTCTTGGCTTTCAACTGGACCCCTGATTTTATTCTATCATGGAAGGCCATCCAGAGAAAGATTTTCACTTTCAGTGGTATGTTACTCTTCCAAACTCTCATTATCTGCATATCTCTCACTCCCCCAGTAGTCAAAACTCTCTAGTTGTGTATTTCCCAGTTTTTTCCAAGGCCCAAGATACTTTATCTCTGCCTTCCCCTAACCTAACCTCTACTAACCAGTTCTGAAGCTCTTGCCAGTCATCTCTTAGCACCCCTAATAGTTGTCTTCTAAATTGGATATTCCATTCTCCATCCCCATAAGCCTCCAGCACACTCAACTCTTGTTTAGTAGTTATCTGATACAGTCTGTGAAAGGCAATCTCTAAAGGAGCACCACCTAACCATACATCATGCCAAAAGCTAGTCTGACAACCACTCTTAACCTCAACAACTCTCCCTCTTTGGTAATCTTCTCTAATATCCATCAGACTTCTCCAAAATTGTGATCCATTCTTCCTTTTCATCTGAAAAATGCTCTTCTCTCCCAAATATTTCTTCTTCAAGATTGAGCAGCAAAGACTAGAATCATTTCTTTCTAACCTGTCAATCCACTTGGCCATCAGGCATCTGTTCATAACTCTTACATCAGTGAAACCCAAACCCCCAAATTCTTTTGGTCTAGCAAGAGTCTCCCACTTGACCATATGGTATTTTCTTTTTTTACTAGTCCCCTGCCAATAGAATCTGGATCTGATAGTATCAATCCTTTGGTAATTCCCTTCATAAAGACAGTACACTCCCATGGTATACATGGGTATACTTTGGATAAGCATGATTCCAGCGAGTAGATTTACCTCCAGAGGTCAAGAACTCACATTGCCAAGTCCCCAATCTCTTGTCTAGTTTGTCTTCAACATATCTCGGTTGAGCTTTGGTCAATTTGCATGTACTCACGGGCATCCCCCGGATAGATCATAGGGAACACCCCCATTTTACAACTCAAGAACTCTGCTGCTGATTTCTGTTCCTCTGCATTCAGACCTACTGAAAACAACTCACTTTTCTCAAAATTGATTTTCATCCCAGACATTGCCTCATAACATGCCAGAATTATTCTTATGTTATGCAGGTTCTCTTGGCTATAATTCAGTAGAATCACTGTGTCATCAGCATATTGTAAGTGTGTTAGCCCTCCATCCACTAGATTAGGAATTAAACCTTGAATAAAGCCAGCCTCACTTGCTTTAGACAGCATAGCTGACAATGCATCAGCTACCAGATTGAAAAGCATAGGAGACATTGGATCTCCTTGTCTCAAACCTTTGAAACTTCTAAAGAATTCCCCTCTTTCTCCATTGATATCAATACAGACCTTACCCCCCCTAACCACAGTGTTAATCCAACTGATCCAACTATCATCAAATCCTTTTCTCAGCATTACCTCTTCTAGAAAATCCCAGCTTACCTTATCGTAGGCTTTTTCAAAATCTAACTTGAGTATAATTCCAGCTTGCTTAGTAACTCTTAACTCATGCAATACCTCTTGTAAAATGACCACTCCTTCTAATATATACCTCCCAGGAATAAAAGCTGTTTGAAAGGGACTAATTATCTTATTAATCACCCCATTCAATCTGAGTGTTAGTACTTTGGTGATTATCTTGTATATCACATTCAAAAGACAAATGGGCCTGTATTGCTTTACATGGGAAGCTGGTTTCACTTTTGGTAACAGAATGATTACCCCATAATTCAACCTCCATAAGTCTAAAACTCCCTTATGTAGCTCATCTAACATTTCTAAAATCACACCTCTCATTTCTGCCCAAAATTTTTTAAAGAACTCTATAGTAAACCCATCAGGACCTGGTGCAGTATTCCCTTTTATTTCTTTCACAGCCAAGTCTTATATGCCGACTGAAGTCGGCCCACCACGTACTGTACCACGCATTGGAGCCCAAATCCGAGTCAAGACGTACGCAGCGTGTGTGGACTTGGGATTATTCAATAAAGACGTACGGGATCAATTCTCAATTCCAGCACGCTAGGGTTTTGCATGCAAACGCAGTCGCAGAGCTAGCAGCCATGGACCTGGACGACACCCTGGTTCTCATCCTGGAGCGGATCAATTCGCCCGTCAGTCTCATCCGCGCCGCGTCCACATGCAGAAGATGGCGCCGCGTCATCGCCGACGCCGGCTTCCTCCGCCGCTACCGCTCTCTCTGCGGGCCCCTCGTCGCCGGCGACTACTGCAATGACTACGACGTCTTCACACGTGTTGCACGGTTTGTCCCCTCGTCATCCATTGATGTCCGCGGCTTCTCCCTCGACTTCGTAGTAGACTTGAACATAATTCCTCTTGGGGAATTCGACGATCCGTCATGGCATGTCCTGGACAGCCGTGGCAGCCTCCTACTGATGGAGTTGGAGTGTATTATTAATGAGACTTACTTCCCTGGCGTCTTCCCTGACTTTGTCGTTTGTGAGCCTCTGACGCGGCGCTACAAGATCATCCCCCAACCACCGGATTTCGATGGTGCCAAATATGTTATATTGCACGGTCCCTACCTCGTCGACGGCGATGAAGATGCAGCCGGAGGGCACATTGGCATGTCAAACTTTAGGGTCTTGTGCATACTCTTCAGTCATGACGATAAGGTCGCATATACCACCGTGTTCACTGTCGGCGCCATAGAGTCGACGTGGAGTGAGAAGGCCATCGACCTCATTGCTTCAAGGCTACATCCTAAGGTCACACGCAACCGATGCTTAGGTCGTGTGCTGGGCTCGAGTTACTTTTACGTCGACGGGCACGCAACCGATGCTTAGGTCGTGTGCTGGGCTAGAGTTACTTTTACGTAGACGGGATTTTGGTCACCTGTAATGGCAGCACCGGCAAGTTCTCGTCGTCGGTGTTGTCACAGACCATCAAAAGCTGCTGGGATCGCCACATCCGGACCAAGGACTTCTTTGTCGTCGATGGTGGGGATGGTGAGCCACGCATCGTCGCCATGATGGACCACACGATGGAGGTGTTTGGGAGGGTGGATGGAGAGTGGACATTGAAGAACAAGATCCTGTTGTCCAAGGTTACCTCTGACCTTCATGGCTGCCCATTAGATTTCTTCAATGGATCTATGATCATCATGAATCGACGTGTGGGGTTCGTTGTCATATCTTGGTGGGATCTAAAACAATACAGGCACTTTTCCATTGACCTCAAGACCATGGAGGCGTCACCTGTGACAGATGATAGTATGAAAAAGATGGCATATTATAGGTGTGAGTTCCCTTGGCCACCGGTTTTGAAAGCTTGCTTGGATAGATGATATGGAATTGTACGCATTGTAAAATAGATTTGCTCTGTTGATAATTTCCTATAATGCTAATACACACATAGAGATACTCTATAATTTCTATTTTTTTTTTACAAACTCTAGTTACCAATACTCAATTTTTTTTCGTTCTCATCCTTATTTTTTCACATAGGCGTCACATCTACATGTGTTCAATATATGTGTTTTGTTGGAAAACCTTAGCCCTTCCTCTGTCCTATCTACTATCTAGATGACTATAAAACAAGAATTTTTTGCTCTCATCTTACATGCTGAGTACCCGTGTAACTGTGTTATAGCCTGCTTCCACTACTATTCCTAGTAACATTATATTAAAGGAAGAAGAGAGTATATAGAGTATATATATACTCCATCCTCTCTACTCTCAAGATTTCGTTAAAAATATGCAAAAACAGGCTAGTCACAACCGACATTAAGTTAATATATATTTCCTATAACTTTTTCGAAAGGACGGCAAAAGCTTTGCCACGATTTCTATTAGACGAATAAAGAAAAAAGAAGGAAAGTGCCCCGCCTAGTTTTTGAAGTGGAAACCGGGCGAAAACCACGTACAATTGCGGAGGGTACCCTACTCTATCTGTACACCTAGGTACCAAGTCAACTCAACTCCACCACTAAACAAACTCAACTCCTCGCTTGGTCGGATTGGGACATCGACGCAAGCCTCAGAACTCGGTCGGATTGGGTTATCGACACGAGCCTCCACTAGAACCACTAGGAGCTCCACTACTGAGGCAGCAACACAAACTAAGGACTACAAAAACAACTGAGCAACTAAAAACCAAACTAAGCCTACTCCACCACTAGCACCAGCCACGAACACAACGGCGGGAACGACGAACTAGCACTGCCCAAGACATCCAACCTGAGTCAAGTTCCACAACGACGCCTTCAAGAAGGTTACGGCGCCTAGGCGCCGCCGTCGTCCGTCCACAGCAGAACTAGGTCACCCATAGAGTGTGTTGGAGACACGACGCCCTCAACAGGGGAACGGCACCCGCAAGTGTCGCTGTCGCCATGTTTTCACCCAAAGAACCCCAACACAGACATTGGTCAAGATGTCGGGTCCCCGCCAGCCACCAAGACGTCGCTGCTGATCATCCAGAAGAAGCCTCACCGGGTTCGACGCGCCGGCCACGCGAGCAGCCGCAAAGCTGCGCCAGCACCCCACCAGACCCCTGCCGAACACCAGCCTCCTGCCACTGAGTACGTCCACCATCCGCTCGCCGAAGCCGTAGCCGCCGCCGACCACCGCTGTCGGCCGAGCTCCCGTCGCTGGTATCGCCATCACCCTGGAAGTAGCGGGACCGGAGAGGAGCCCTGGACCAACACTTCCAAGGACGCCACGGCCTCCGTCCTCATCATGGCCGCCCCGCGACGGCAGTCGGGGGGCATGGGGGGGAGACGGCATAGTCGAAGACCGTCCCCCAACGCTAGCACAACCCCAGCCACCACCACCAGACGGCCGCCACGAAGAAGAAAAGGAGAGGGCAAGCGGAGAGGGAGGGAACCTCACCGCTGCCCCCTGCGTCCGATGGGCAACAGCCCCACGTCAGCCTGTTGACGAGACCCAACGGAGAAGAGCGGCCTCCATCGCGACCGGCACCGCAGTAGCACCACCATGCGTGCCGATGCCACGACCGGCCATGCCGCATGACATCACCGAAGAAACCGCACAGTCCCCGGAGAGTAGCCCGCCACCAGACCGTGCCCAGCGCGGGTCCAAACCGCCGCACCCGCCCAAGTCAGCCAACTGCAACAGCCAGTCCGCCAGCCGGCGACCAGCCACCGTCGCACCACCACCGCCACCACCTCCTCCACCAAGCCAGCACACCAACCAACCACCGCCGCCTCCACCAAAAGCGCAGCGGCCCGGTAGAGAAAGGCGACCACCTCGCTAACCACTGGATCCGGACCAGGGAGGGCCGGACCCGCCCGGATCCGGCAAGATCCGCAGCCCGCGGCCACCTGCAGGAGAACGGGCAGACCGGCAGCCCGGAGCCGAGCCCCACCCCCACACGCTCCGCCGGAGGGCCAGAGGAAGGTGGAAGGAGGCGCACCCTCACCGGATCTGGGCACGAGCAGGCCGGATTCGGAGCACCGGCGCCGGAACTGCCACCCCCACGCCGGAGTATGCCGCCGCTGCCCGCAGACCACCGGGCAGAGGAGCAACGAGAAGACCCCGCCGCCGCCTTCCTCAGGAGCCGCGCGGGCTTCCGGCGGCAACTTCCGGCGGCGGCGAGGTGCAGGGGAGGTGGTGGAGGGCGGCGCTGTTCGGGCGAGTTCGGTCGCCGCCCGTGTCGCCCCCGAACGGAGAGCGACGCGGGGGCCGGTTCCGCGTTTATATTTCCTATAACTTCAGATATATATGTTCATGCATATTACAACAAAGGTAGACCAGCTCATAGTTTTGACTTTCTTTCGAACACAAGGAGAAGAATTGAATAGAAATGTATTACTCATATGGTTTAGCTCAAACTAGCATTGAAGTCGTCACATGCCGTCCCTACGACTGCAGGATTCACCTCCTCCAGGCGATCATACGCCCCAGCAAGTTGAATAAACATGAGTTACTCATATGGTTTCAAAGAACTAATAGTTTTGAATTCATCAAATACCGCAGGTTCAACTTGATCAAAGAAAGGCGAACTGATCATAGATCAGTTGGTAGGACGGTTGACGCAAGTATACCAAATGGTAACTCTGCAAGCCTACAGAGACCGGTGTAGCACTTCCCTAGGATGAGTAATCCAAGGTTTATATCGAACCCAAGGGAAAGCTTGCTATAATCGGAGGTAAGGATGAAGATCCTATCTAAGCACAACTAGTGTAGTGAAAGTAATTGATATGGTAGTGGAAGGGTAAATGTGGTTCTAGGTAACTCTAAGATAATTAGTGTAGTGTAGCTAGGTGGGAGGACAACGAGTGAGTTAAAGACTCCTATGACTCTACTTCTACTTCCGTGAACTAATCGAATCTAGTAGTGGAAACACACTAAAGCCACTAGTCTTGTATTCCCCTGGTTGCTGGAGATATGTCTGTCAAATAGGAGGTTAACATTCCCTTCTGGGAACTAACTCCTATTCCAGCGATACCTTGGGTTTACGGGGCACCTATCGGCCTACCCGACGCAAATAGATATAACTGAAAGGCTGCGTTCTGTCACAACCGCCCCCGCTAATATACGTTGGGAGTTTGAATGGTACTATACCAATCAGTGAGGCAAACATCCGCCGGTAGGTTTAGTCTGAACACCACGCTCACACTAATGCCTACAACTTAAGCTAAATATACGTCTTAGCCTAAGCTCTAGTCTGTCAGGACCTAATGCAATGGAAACAACCAGACAAGACTAATTTATCTAGTGAACTACTACTACTAAACAGGCTAGAACACTATAATACTACTACTAGAGTAATACTATACCAAGCAAGTACTAAAAGTAAATACTCAGAAAAGTAAAGGAAAAGTAAATATATTAAATGCTAAAGTCTTATAAGAGGAAAGATAAAGAGAAATACCAGACTCTCCAGAAGACGACTCCGGAGACTCCGAGCTTCGCTCGACTCAACTCTAACTCCCACACTAGACTAACACTAACACTATAACTGGAATATAACTAGAGTGGAATCCACATTGATCTCTATATTGATGATGTCTAGAGTGGGTGGATGCGGCGGTATTTATAGGGAGGTGGAGTAGGGGCTACTCCACCGCCACATCATCGATCCGCGTGAAGTGGCTTCTCCACCTTCGGATCCAACCGACCTCAAACCGCCTTGAATCAACGTCCAGGATGTGCAGGGAACGTCGGTGGAGTGAACCGACCCCGAGTGGGCCCACCCCGGTCGGCCAGGCACGGGGGTTCTTCCCTTGCCGACACGTGGCACCTTCTAGAAGCGGTGGAAGGTCGGTGGAGCATGGCGACGGGTTGGACCCACCAACCCCGGGTCGGCCGACCAGGTCCGGGTGAGGTGGGCCCACTGCCTTGTTCCACCTCGGCCCCACGTATTCGGAGTGCTTTCGCTTGCTGATTCGAGTTTGGTTCTTCGGATGGTTTGTGGAGCTTGTTTTCCCGAAATACGAATGTACCCGCAATCCAAATACTAAGAGTACATGTGGAACTTTATTAGTGGTAAAATGCCTATGCTATGCCGAATTTCCTCGACGATTATGCCCGGTTGACGAGATTATGAAGAGTAAAATATGTAGCTTAATCCTCGTCAACAAGATCCCCAAGCTTAACCTTTGCTCGTCCCGAGCAAATAATTAAACTCAGCTCAAGTTGGATCGGGAGTTGCTTTGCAATGTCACATTTTTAGAGTACCGGGCATGCATCATGAACATTTCACTTAAGCATAGAAAATTTAGCTCGATAGATCTCACCCATATTACCTTAGTCCTTCGTGGGGCTTATAGCTCATCCTTTGTCTTGGGTAATTGAAAGATTTAACGGTTAGACATTGAGCACTATTTCTCATTCTTAGCATGCAACATACCGGAGGTTTTGTATTGATTTTCAAAAAGAATTCTTAATGTTCCTCAAATGGTACTCTCATGTCACTCAAGTGGTATTTAAATCCTCACCCAGGCATGAAGAATATTTTGCCTTTTTGCGAACCATCCTATTTCTAATCAGGCTTTATGTGGAGCTCAGATAGGTATGGCAAGAAATAGCATACTTACAGTGCATATATTGTCAAGTTAAGAAAAACTTGGACCACAGCAGAGAAGCGACATATCCCCAGATCAAGATGTTCTTATGTGGAGTGGATGGAGAAGTAATGGTAGTGATAACTGGGTTGCTCCTGAAATGATACTCTCTCTCTCCTACTTCTACTGAGGCATGGCCAGTTTTTTTTTTTTTTTTTTGCCTAGCCTTTGAAATTCTTTTATACCTCTTCTAAGCGATGGCTCAAGAGAGAGAGAGCTTAAAAAAACTGAGAGTTAGGGGCAACCCTATGGATGAAAATGATTATGCGTACCTCCAGTGCAGAAGCAGCATGAATAAAGGTGCGTACTCCCAGTGTAGGAGAAGCGCATGGATGATTATATGGATGATAATGCGTGCTCCCAGGGTGGAAACAGCGTGATAGTGGAAGTGAAACACGTACTCCCAGAATAGGAGTAGCATAAATGATGGATGCGTACTTCCGGATTAGAAGTAGCGTGTTTGGTGATATGGATCTTGATCTTAGGGACACAAAGCACCTCTAGCACAGGTTCTACAAGTCTTAACTAACTCAACACAAAGCAAGTAGCTTATGTAGAAAGTTTTCATCATGGTATATATATATATATATGGCTCTGGTGGGGAATTCATTACCATTGAGGAACAATTAAGTTTTTAGTCAATTTTCAGAATAAATGCTCCGGTAATTATGCACACTTTGAACAATAATATAGCAGCTCTTGTTTCACCATCTCATATCTCACAATCACTTAGACTCATTTTAAGCATTCGCAACCCACTGAAGTTATCAGGTTCATGGCAATTTCCGGTTGAGCCAAGTGATCCATATTTTAGTGAAACCTCTAGTTGCATACTAGGTATTAGAAAAATATTTACAGAGCAACTATTCATCATCTCCAAGAGAATATAAAACAAGCATAATTATACAGGAATTATTTTTTTTAGATGCAAAGCAGTAAATGCATGGAATTAAAATTGCAGAAAAGTAAAAGGAGCAAGAATACTTACCTGAGTGGGGGAGAGAATCCCCCCAAGCTTGTCTCATGCCTCATCACTGGTATGGTGGATATGGTGGGTATGGGTAACCATATGGAGGTTGCTGTGGCCTAGGTGGAGGATATGGTGCTTGTTGTGGGAATGGAGTGTTGTGTGGGTTCTCACTGTGAGTATGATGAAAAATCATATGGGTGCTTCTTTGTGTAGGAGGGGTGTATGATTGCCGCTGTGGTGGAGGAGCTGTTGCTGCGGTGAACCGTGATCACTGGAATGTTGGGTGGCAATGGTCTTTCAGCTCGACCATACCGGATGTTCCACTGTAAATTATTTTGTCCTTTGGAGGTTCAGGATGGCTTGGCGGTTTTGGATTGCTAAGTCATTCATGGCCTCGGTGTCAACACGCAGCAAACCAACTCCCCTAGTAAGTAAGTCCACTTCGTGGCGGTGAGAACGGGATCGCGCATCCTGCAAAGAAGAGACAGACATACGACCACTATGGGTACTGGACATGCGTCCAGAGTGAGACACCTGCATAGAGCTAAAACTGTCTTCATAATCACTTTCATGGTCGCCTCCTGCAGCTCGTGCCTGCGCACGTGTGCGTGGTCCTGCAAAATCCCTGCGTCTCTTGCACAAAGGAAGCAATGGGTTGCCACTATATATTTTTAATTCTTCACAGGGCAGTGGGATGGTTTCATCAGTGTTATGTACTTTAAAAGAATAAATATGAGCCCCTCTTCTCACAAGATGAAGTCCCTGAATATAAAATCTTTCATCCAACTCAATTCTAGGGGTTAAGATATAATTATCAAAGTGGTTAAGCAAGTTCAAACGCAAGCAAAATTTTGTAATGAAGTAAATTCAAGGGGCCATCTCCTCAACGCTCAGAGGCCCGCTCCCAATGCTTAACCATATCAATCACGGGGAGATTTTAATCTTGCGCACCATGGCATAAAGTATTCTAGTGTCTACCTCCCTCATAATTCTAATGTCATCTCGCGGAAACAAAGTTAAGCCAATCCCGGTGCAAGAAAAACAGTGGGGTTGCAAATGTGGCTAGTGCGGGGTTGTACCCCGGAATAATCCTGCCCAGTGATTTCAGCCCAAAATTCTTTCTTCTCACAGCGTTTAGTAGTACGAGCAATATCGGTGTTTGTGGATTCTAAACCCGAGACGGGAAGAGAAAGTCTCCCATGGCATGTTGAATTCTTCATTTCGCACCCTAAAATAAATTTTATTTTTGCTTAACTTCATGGTGCTAAGAAATTCTAATGTAAGAACTCTACTTCCCGGCACATTTGATAGGTCATAAAAACTTTCCCAACCTAAAGCGCTAAAAACTTCTTCAAATTCATCATCTATTCCTGTGCTCTGGAGGATTCCACGGGATATTACCTTGGTGTGCTGAAGCTCTCGGTCGCGAAGTTTTTCAAGTCTTAGCATCTCCGTAGGGGTGAGCCGTATGCCGTTTCTTGATCTTCAATTCTTTCGGCATGGCTTCTTCGTTCACATGTGGTGGTGAAGAAAGTGTGGCTCCCCCGGGACGACCGGCTCCCGACATCATGCATGGAAGTGTCGGAGGAATCGAGGTATGACTGGGATGAGCCACCTCGGAGTGTTGTTTTCACTCGATCCTTGAATTTCCTGAGCATGGTGAGAACACGAAGAACACCACAAGAGCAAGAGGAATGGTTCACCTTGTTTCCTTGTTTACCTCTTTTGCTTGTGGTGTGATGAGCTCTTGTTGGCAAGGGATTATTTTTGGGTTTTTTGAGTGGGTGAAGGGGTGAAGGATGGTGTCGATGTTTTTGGTTGATTGAGTGTGCAAATGGGTGTGTATGAGCTTGTGAATGCGGAAGGAGTGAGCTGGTGTGCTGATGGCTCCATACATAGGTCGGTCGACCTGCCCCTTTGGGGATTTCTTTGTGTGGCTTTAGCAGGAGCAAGATGGGTGGTTGTGTGACAAAAAGCAAGTGCTGGGTGTGCATAGCCTTGGTCGGCCGACCGGGCCTCCTCCTCATTTTCGACAAGCAAGCATAGCAGTAGCATGATGGAGCTCAGCAGGTGCCAGAACATGTGCTGGATGTGAAAATGAGGGGTCGGTCGACCTATGATTTTTCTCCACCTTCACTTGTGCCAAAGCTATGAGTTGGTGGCTGTCAATCCTTGCTATGTGCAGCTCCAACATGTTCCTCTTTCACTTTGGATGGTGGTGCATGGCATCTCTCTTTCTTGGATGAAGTGATGAAAGGAAAGAAAGTAAAGAGGAGGAGGCAAGACAAGACATATGGTGGTTGGCCTCATCCTCATGGTGTGTTCACGGGAGAATTCCCTCTCTAGTGATTAGTTTAGGTCACTAATTAAACTTGCTTAGCCCAAAGTGGATGATTGATTAGAGCATGAGTGAAGTTAGAAAAAGTTGATGATTTATTGTTATTAGTTTTCTCTTGATTTCACTCATGATCCTAACTCCAATTTTTATTTTGTTTGAGCAAGAAGATGAGAGAGAGAAATTGACTCCTAAAATTGCAAGTCGACAGTCCTGTCTTTCTTCCTTGCAACACTCCTCCTAGAGTTTTAAGTTCACAAATACCGAGAGATTGGAGGGAGGTGGGTCCACCCTTAGGTCGGTCGACCCGGGGTTTTCCTCCCCAAGCTCGGGTGACACTCAATCAAAACCTCATAGCGGTGTACTGAGAATAATTTTCTTGTTTAAACCACCAAATTGCCAATCTAGCTTCAAAAGGTTCTTTAGTAGGCATGTGAAGCATTTCATGTCATGGAAGTCAATTATTTCTTTGGTTCGGGCATGAGCATGGTCACGCATGGTGATGGGGCAAAGTTGGTCGGGTGGATCCACGGAGAGGCAGGTCGGTTGACCTAGCCCCGGGCCCCATCTCGGTGCCAAACTTGCTCGGCGGAGGTTAAGCAAGGGTTGATTTTAATGTTCTTATGCACAAATTTGTTGTCGACGGTAAAATTTATTTAAGGGAAATGTGCATGCGAAAGAAAATGCTAAAATTAAATGCTGAATTAAAAGTTAGGAAACTCACCTTGGGTTAACATACCTGGATGTGAAGAGCAGTTCCCTCAGGTCCTTATGTCAGGACCTCCTCCCTGCGGTGATGTAGAAATTTTCTTTGGAGGAAACACAACCTTTTTCTTCCATATTTTCTTGACCTTCGCCCGTGGCTTCGGATTTGCCTTCTTGGTGTCGGTGATGATCGTCATTGTTCCCAGCTCTCTATACGAGATCATTGAGCATTGCTCAATTTTTGGCTTGAAGTTGAAGGTCTCCTGGGCCCCATTGATGGTGAATTGAATTTCTCCGGCTCCAACATCAATGTTTGCTTGAGCGGTGCTGAGAAATGGTCTCCCAAGGATGAGGGGGACCTTTTTGTCGACTTCCATATCAAGTACCACGAAATCCACAGGGATGAGGAAATCGCGTATCTTGACAGGGATGTTCTCTGCTACTCCCGCCGGGTGGCGAATTGACTGATCCGCTAGTTGCAAATAAATCGATGTAGGGGACAAGGTAGTATGATTTAGTTTGTCAAAAACTACCTTTGGCATGACACGACGCTGCTCCCAAGTCGCACGGTGCATGCTCGAAGTCTTGTGTTTCGATGGAGCGATCGATGGTAGGGCATCTGGGTCCTTCTTCTTCTCTCGGGTAATGGTTCAAACAAAACTTCACGCACTCTTCGTTAGTTTAATTACCTCGATGCAGGGCAGCGGTTTCTTGTTGTTGAGGATGTCTCTCAAGTACTTGGCATAGGTTGGAACTTTCGCATGGCATCAAGTAATGGAATATTGACATATAATTGACGGATTACCTCAACAAACTTGCCGGCGTTCGTCGGTCTTTGGCTTGATTTTCGGGGAAATGGCATAAGGAGGTTTGAGTCGTAAAACTCATGTGGTGCCGGTCTCCCATTATGCATGGTACTCTCTTCATTCGCTGGCGGTTCCACTTCTTCTACTGTGTCCTCTTCGTCCTCCTTGTCCTTCCTTGCAGGCTTCCTGGTCATGTTAGGATATGGTGGCTCACGAGTGGTCTTACCCCCTCTCGTGGTCACCGCATTCGAAGAATGGCAAGAATTGACAGAAGAATACACGAGCCTTGATAATTTGAGCAATTCGTGACTCCAACATTTTGTTAAAATTTTGTTGCTCTTTAACGAAGAAGCTAGAGAGTCCATTTTAGCAGTTAACAATTCAAGAGCCCTGTCATTAGCTAAGAACTTTTTATTCATGCTTTCATTAATTTTACCTTGATTAATGACAAGATCTCTAGCGTGGGCCAGCTAGATTTTTGAGTATTACCTTGGCCTTGGAAGCGTGGAGTCGGTCCGCTACGTCGAGGTTGTTCCTTCTTGAATGCAGAGACGGCCTCTGGTTTGGCTTCCTGTACTTCGCACCTTTTAACAACTTCAGCGGCTTGTCTTTGAGGTGGATCGTCGAATGGCCTCTTGATCTTCCTTGAAGCTGGATTTTTCTTCGACTTTCTTCATCAAGAGATCCATCTTCTGAGAGATGCTACTCACTTCTTCGATGGTATGAGTCTCTCTCTTCTTGGGTTTCGGATATTCATCATTCCACTCTTGGTTTGTCACTATGTTCTCTATAAGCGTCTTTGCTTGAGTGACTCTGAGTGATGTGAATGATCCTCTTGCGGCGGCATCAAGGTGATTACGGGCGGTTGGCGTCAGCCCATGGTAAAAACCTTGTATCAGGAGCCATTCCTGGATTCCATGATGTGGACATTCTTGAATGTACTCCTGGAGACGTTCCCATGCTTCGAGAATAGTCTCTCCTGCCTTCTGCTGGAAGCTCGAGATTCTTGTACGCAGGGCTGATGTCTTGCCCATTGAGAAGAATCTGCTGAGGAATGCTGTGGCACACTTGTTCCATGTGTCCACTTCTGCAGGCAAAGCATAGAACCATCGCTTCGCTATTCCTACCAGTGAAAATGGGAATAGGCGGCGACGAATGGCTCCTGCTGTAAGCCCCCTTATAGCAATGGTGCTACATATCTCCAGAAAGTTCTGGAGATGCGCATTTGCATCCTCATGTGGCTTTCCACCAAATGTAATGGTCGCACCATGCGGATGAGTGATGGCGAGATCTCATAGTGGACATCGGTGATCTGCCTGCGGCCCCAATGAAACTTGGGACGCTGACGGAGCTGAGAAGTCCGCTATGGGTCTGTTGGAACTTGACATCCTGACGCTTGGTGCTGATCTTCCTTCCTTGAGTGAATTCAATTGCAAGTTAGATTTCCGAGGACAGTCTAGAAAGATTCTGGACTGCCTTCGGGATAACTTGGCGAGAATCACTTACGCTCTACCGGTCTTCACAAAATAAAAGGAAACACGGGTAGGGGTAAACTTCCTACAACTAGTTGATTTCAAGTCAATGCTATTCTACCGGATCCGTCCTTACTATGAATTTCTAGGCTTAGCTTTCCCCGGCAACGGCGCCAGAAATGCTTGTTGGCAGTTCTTATGCACACCGACTAGAGTAGTTATAGTGTGACGAGGGTGGCGCGGTAGCAATACTCACAAGCAATCTAGGACTACTACTAAAGAGAGGGTGTCACAATTCCTCCTCTGGTAATGACCCTAGTATTACTAAGCAAAGCTAACTCTAGTGATGACGCAAGTATACCAAATGGTAACTCTGCAAGCCTACAGAGACCGGTGTAGCACTTCCCTAGGATGAGTATTCCAAGGTTTATATCGAACCCAAGGGAAAGCTTGCTATAATCGGAGGTAAGGATGAAGATCCTATCTAAGCACAACTAGTGTAGTGAAAGTAATTGATATGGTAGTGGAAGGGTAAATGTGGTTCTAGGTAACTCTAAGATAATTAGTGTAGTGTAGCTAGGTGGAAGGACAACGAGTGAGTTAAAGACTCCTATGACTCTACTTCTACTTCCGTGAACTAATCGAATCTAGTAGTGGAAACACACTAAAGCCACTAGTCTTGTATTCCCCTGGTTGCTGGAGATATGTCTGTCAAATAGGAGGTTAACATTCCCTTCTGGGAACTAACTCCTATTCCAGCGATACCTTGGGTTTACGGGGCACCTATCGGCCTACCCGACGCAAATAGATATAACTGGAAGGCTGCGTTTCTGTCACAACCGCCCCGCTAATATACGTTGGGAGTTTGAATGGTACTATACCAATCGGTGAGGCGAACATCCACCGGTAGGTTTAGTCGAACCCCACGCTCACACTAACGCCTACAACTTAAGCTAAATATACGTCTTAGCCTAAGCTCTAGTCATCGGGACCTAATGCAATGGAAACAACCGGACAAGACTAATTTATCTAGTGAACTACTACTACTAAACGAGGCTAGAACACTATAATACTACTACTAGAGTAATACTATACTAAGCAAGTACTAAAAGTAAATACTCGAGAAAAGTAAAGGAAAAGTAAATATATTAAATGCTAAAGTCTTACAAGAGGAAAGATAAAGAGAAATACCAGACTCTCCAGAAGACGACTCCGGAGACTCCGAGCTTCGCTCGACTCAACTCTAACTCCCACACTAGACTAACACTAACACTATAACTGGAATATAACTAGAGTGGAATCCACATTGATCTCTATATTGATGATGTCTAGAGTGGGTGGATGCAGCTGGTATTTATAGGGGAGGTGGAGTAGGGGCTACTCCACCGCCACGTCATCGATCCGCGTGAAGTGGCTTCTCCACCTTCGGATCCAACCGACCTCAAACCGCCTTGAATCAACGTCCAGGATGTGCAGGGAACGTCGGTGGAGTGAACCGACCCCGAGTGGGCCCACCCCCCAGGTCGGCCGACCTGGGGTTCTTCCCCTTGCTGACACGTGGCACCTTCTAGAAGCAGTGGAAGGTCGGTGGAGCATGGCTGACAGGTTGGACCCACCAACCCCTGGTCGGCCGACCAGGGTCTGGTGAGGTGGGCCCACCAGCCTTGTTCCACCTCAGTCCCCACGTGTTCTGGAGTGCTCTGCTTGCTGATTCGAGTTTGGTTCTTCTGGATGGTTTGTGGAGCTTGTTTTCCCTGAAATACGAATGTACCTGCAATCCAAATACTAAGAGTACATGTGGAACTTTATTAGTGGTAAAATGCCTATGCTATGCCGAATTTCCTCTGATTATGCCCAGTTGATGAGATTATGAAGAGTAAAATATGTAGCTTAATCCTCGTCAACAACGATCCAGTGGGATGCTACCTACCAGGGATCAAATACTGGTGCTCGCACCTTTTCCTGTGATTTCCCAGGATTTTCTGGCGTTATGCATGTAATTCTAAAAAAAAAACTTGATAAAAGAAAGACTTCCGACACTTTTCACGCATGCCGTCTGCAGTAGCACAGGCCTTAATTATCGGCCCATCAATCACCACTCCATAACGCACCAGAGCTTGAATCCAAGTCCAATACGCACGCACACGCGGTGTTGGGACAAGAATGGTACGTGATCAATTTCATATATATATTACCAAATCCCAACGTGGTCATAAGGTTTTCCGGGCATGTAAGCGCCGCCGCAGAGCTAGCAGCCATGGATGTGGACGACACCTTGGTTCTCATCCTGGAGCGGATCGATTCGATCGTCGGTCTCATCTGCGCCGCGTCCACATGCAGAAGATGGCGCCGCATCATCGTCGACGTCGGCTTTCTCCGCCGCTACCGCTCTCTCCACGGCACGGACCTCCCGTCGCCGGGGACTACCACAATGACTGGCCCATACATGATGCTGCAGGGCCCTCCCGTGGCTATGGTTCAATATTTATGCCCTCGTCATCCATTATTGATGAACGCCACTTCTCCCTCGACTTCGTCACAGAGTATTGTTCATGGAACTCCTATCAATCATGG
Source organism: Themeda triandra (assembly GCA_018135685.1). Lineage (NCBI taxonomy): Eukaryota > Viridiplantae > Streptophyta > Magnoliopsida > Poales > Poaceae > Themeda > Themeda triandra. The sequence continues at coordinate 138,154 of JAENPR010000569.1, forward strand.
AATGTTCTGGATAGCCGCGGCAGCCTCCTCCTGATGGAGTGTCATGACCGTGTTGTCTTCCCTGATCATTTAATCGTCTGTGAGCCTGTTACGCAGCGCCAGCGCTGGATGATCATCCCTCAACTACCGGACTTCGATGGCGCCAATTGGAAGCATCAGGCTGCCTTCCTCGCCGATAGCGATGAAGAAGATGAGTCTGGAGGGTTTATTAGCATGTCAAACTTCAGGGTCTTATGTGCGCTCGTCGGTCGTGACGATGATGTCGTCGTGCGTACCACCATGTTCACCGCTGACATAGATATGGATGCAACGTGGAGCAAGGAGGCCATCGACAGCGTAGCGAAAATAGGGCGTATCATCCGTGTGAGTTCCCATGGCCACCAGTTTTCCATGCTTGCTTGGATAGATGATAGAATTGTGTGCAGTGTTACATGGGAGTGTATTTACTTATTGATTTCATTTGTGGGTTTGTTGAGCAGAAGGTGTTTATTTTTCTTGTGTTGGTATATATTCCCTCCATGCCAAATAATAAGTCACTATACAACATTCTTGAGAGTCAAAGTATCTCAAGTTTGACTGAATTAGGAACCCGGCGATAGGGAGTTATTGAAGTTTCGGTTTACCGATCTTTGCCAAGAGAAACTCAATTTTGAAATTGATTAAGGATATTTTGAGATGCTCCAAACATTTTATATTGGTGTATTTTGTCAAGAACAAGAACTTTCCTTTCTTCCAATTTTTAGTTTTCAGCTTCCTGCATAGGAGATCTATTTTCATGTAAAACGATCGATGCCCCAAAGTTAGAATGTTAGGTATAAAATGTTGATTCACGATAAAGTTAGACCAACTTAAGATTTGAAATGTAGGGAGTGGACAGTAACAAAATCGAATAGACATGAATTGGTTTCACAGAATAGTTCTGAAGTCCTCGAATACCGTACGTCGCCCAAACTATAATTCTGAATTTCTCATAACGTTCAGATGGACTGAAGAAAGACTTCCGACACGTTTCATGCCGCCGACTGCAGTCTGGGCCTCATGGGTCCACCACTTGACCACGCATCAGAAAGCCCAAATCCAAGTCCAATACGCACGGGTGCGTTGTGTGGGCACTTTCAGATTATATATATATATATTATATCAAAAGAAGAATAGAACGTACGGGATCAATCAATCCCAACACAAGCCATCATGCTAGGGTTTTCCATGCAAGCGCCGCAGCGCAGCCGCGGAGCTATGCTAGCAGTCATGAACGTGGACGACACCCTGGTTCTGATCCTAGAGCAGATTGATTCGCTCGTCAGCCTCATCCGTGCCGCGTCCACATGCAGAAGATGGCGCCGCCTCATCGCTGACCCCGGCTTCTTCCGCTGCTGGCGCTCTCTCCACGGTCCACCCGTCGCTGGCGACTACTACAATCGGTACCGCAAACATGATGATGATGCAATGAGCAGCCGGCCCATCGTTTGTCCCCTCATCATCCGTTGATGCCTGCCACTTCACCCTCGACTTCGTCGTAGAAGCGACCATATTCGAGTCTTGGCGCTGGAAGTGGGACATCAATCCATCATGGGAGGTCCGTGATAGCCGTGGCAGCCTCCTCCTGATGAAGTGTATCCCTGAGCCATTCCTCCCCGGCCCCTTCCCTAACCTAGTTGTCTGTGAGCCTCTTACTCGGCGGTGGAGGAACAGTGGTGATTGGAGAACAAGGTCCTATTGTCCGAGGTTACTCGCCGCCTTCCTGGCTACCGGGCATCCTTCTTCGGTAAACCTCCTCTCACCATCATAAGGAGAGGTGTGGGGTTTGTGGTCATATCATCGCGGGAGCCAAATCAACAGTGGCCCTTCTCCGTTGACCTCAAGACCATGGAGGTGGCGCTTGCAGCTGAGGGTAGTAGGGAAAGGATGACATATCCATGTGAGTTCCCGTGGCCACCGGTTCTGGAAGTTTGCTTGGATAGATGATGGAATCGTATTCATTATAATATCTATTTGTTTTAGATGGAGTTCATTTATGTGTTCATCAAGCAAATGCGTGTAAAGGTTCTTTTTTTTTTGCTTATTTCGGTATAATAATATAATTTGAGTCATGTTTCCTTTTTCCCTGATATATGAGCCCTCCTTGCTGTACGTCTTCTTGAAACCTAAATATTGGTAAAAATGTTTGTACAAATTTTTTTTGTGTAGTTCTAATTGGAAACAAAACTTATTTTTGTTAAAACCTAGATCAGCTAATGGTTCAACTAATTTGTAAACTAAAGCCATAAGCAGTTTGATACTCATTTTAATCGAAATAAATGTATCTTCAAAAGAAACACGTTTACTTTTGCTCATTGTACACATAAATGAACTTAGTGAAGCAAATATAAGTAATAATGCTGTCAATTCTATTGTCTAACCAAGCAAACTTGCAAAATAGGTGGCCATGGGAACTCACACCAATATGCGATCTTATCCCTATTACCCTTTGCTGCAGGCGCCACCTCCATGGTCTTCACGTCAATAGAAATGGGCCAGTGTCGTTGCCGTGGCCATGGCGTTATGACAACAAACCCCACGCCTCTCATCATGATGGTCAGTGGTTTGTTGAAGAAGTATGGTTGGTAGCCATGAAGGCCGCTGGTAACCTTGGACAACAGGACCTTGTTCTCCAAACTCCACTCCCCATCCACCCTTGCAAACACCTCCAAGGTGTGGTCGTCCTTCAAGGTGATGATGCGGGGCTCACCATCCCCACCATCGACGATGAAGTTTTTTGTCCCAATGTGGGCATCCCAGCAGTTTCTAATGGCCTGTGGTAACACCGACGACGAGAACTCTCTGGTGCTACCATCAAGGGTGATCAACGTCCCGGCTTGTTGGACGTAATAGTAACAGGAACCCAGCACATGACCCAAGGGGTAGGATTTGAAGAACTTATAATTTAGATTTGAAGCAACGTGGTCATGGACGGCCTTCTTGCTCCACATTGCCTCTGTATCGCTGCTAGTAGTGAACATGGTGATATGTACGGCAGCATCGTCATGACTACAGAGCACGCACAAAACCTTAAAGTTTGTCATGCCAATGCGCCCTCCGGCCTCGTCTTCATCCCCATCGACGAGGTAGGGACCCTGAGACCCCCAATGGGCGCCGTCATAGTCCGGCGGTTGAGGGATGATCTTGTAGCGCCGTGTCAGAGGCTCACAAACGACATAGTTAGGGAAGGCCTTGGGGTTGTCCATGTCATAAAAACACTCCATCAGGAGGAGGCTGCCACGACTATGCACGACCTCCCATGACGGACTGTTTTGATAGCGGTTTCGATGTGGAAATATGCTCGCGCCCACGACAAAGTCGAGGGAGAAGTGGCGGGAGTCGATCGATGACGAGGGGACAAACCATGGAGCATGTGACTCATGTGGGGAGATGTGGATGCCACTGTAGTAGTCGCCGGCGACGGGAGGTCCATGAAGAGAGTGGAAACGGCGGAGGAAGCTGGCGTCGGCGATGAGGCGGCGCCATCTTCTACATGTGGACGCGGCGCGGATGAGGCTGACGGGCGAATTGATCCGGTACAGGATCAGAACCAGGGTATCGTCCACGTCCATGACTGCGCCCTTGTATGCAAGAAACAAAAAAAAAGGTTGCGTTGGATTATTGATGATGAGTTGATCCCGTACGTGTTCTTCTTGAAACGTGTCCGCATACACAACGCAGGCGTACCTGCGTAACTGGACTTAGCTTTGGGCTCTGATAGGTGATGATGGGCTGAGGCCAGGACTGCACTAGTAGGAATTATTAAATGAGTCGGAGTCGGTTTTGTCGACGGAGCTGAACGTTCAGCTTTTAGGGGTGTCGCCAGTTTGCCACAGCTCGACGGGGCCCATAGCTGCCCCTCCCGGCGACGACGCGCCAACGCCGCCCCTCCCGGCCTCGCCCAAGCCGCGGCCACATTGCCGCAGGCTTGTCGTCAACACGCTCGTCTATCTAGATCGGCCGCCACGCCGCCGTTTGTGCGCCCCTCGCCGATCCCCTGCCAGGGCAGCAGGCAAGCAGGTGCCCCTCTTCTTCCGCCGCCCAGGCACAGTCACTTACACTTTATCTTCACTTTTTCTCATTCAAGATCTTGCAATCTTCGTTTCCTCAAGTGACTTTACTATGTACTGTAGCTGCCTGTTGACGGCATCAAGCATAGTGTTAGTTAACCACCGAATGTTTCTATTTCCGAAATGAGATTTGCAGAAATCCCTGGCCTAGAAATCCATTTCGTACTAGCACAATAACCGAAACGAAAAAAAAAGTGGTTAACTTAGCTTCCGTTTTTTGATATTTCTATGATTAATAAATGGGCTCCAATTTACCTCCCCCAGTTCAGGGTGGCAAGTGTCAGGTATTTAGGATATATTGAGGTTTTCGTGTTCATCGCATTATATAGTGACATTGGATCGTTTGTTAGATTGCATGATGTTGTTGGCTACCAATGTGATGTTTTCATAGTATGCAATTTTGCATGCAGGAATTGCCTGGCTGTTGCCCTCTGATTTTGTGTTTTTTTCCCTTCAGTCACTGATGAATCATTGTTAGCACTTATAAGAAATCCATCTTGAATCTAGGAATCTGGCGATGAAGAGCAAGAAAACGGTGCGCGCATCATCATGCAAGAAGAAGGGCAGCAAGTTGTTCGGCGGCCTGATTGGTAGGCCTGGTTCTGAAATAGATCCATGTTATAGACTTTTCCTTGAACATTTAAGCAAAGATGGGAATTCCTATGTCCTTGATGCGCCAAAGGGTGACCACGGCTTGCCTTTTTCTGTACGGTATGAGGAGGATCATACGTCCTGTGGAAATACCAAGGGAAAAAGTAGCCCAAATTTTCCCAACCATTCACGGCGCACAAGTTTGGGTATTCCAGATGGCAAACGGCCTGATGTAAAAGCGGTCAAGGCTGCCAGCAGAAATGTGAGTCACTCCTTTTCACCAAAGAGATCATATGTGAAGAAGAAGACCACGACATCATCAGTAGATGAATCTTATGAGTTATTTCTCAGCCTTGTGAAGTTCAAGGATGGTTTCATGGTTATTGAGCCAGAACCAGGTGTCACCATTGTATATGAGCAAGAAGAAGATATGCCAGCTGGATATGATGAATGGAGAAATGGCAGTTCCACAATTGAACTGCCTTTGGTGTCTGCACATGAAAACATGGAGGAAAACTACACCATGCAAAGATATGACTGTGGGCTTGCACCGGCTAACGAAATTGCTTCTTCTGGACATGAAATGGCTCCGCCTTCTTCAGAGAACACTGATGGTCAGGATATTGTTTGCACAGATGAGCGTGGTCTTGTCCTTTATGCTGGACCTTCTGATTTGAATGTAAGATTCTTTTGCATAATTTCTGGTTCTCTTCAAATGATGCTGCCTGTTCTATAGCTGCCTTTTGGCCCAGGCATGTGAAGATGAACAAGCAACACCTCTTGCTATCAGTTATGGTGGTTCATCTACATTTGATGAAAAACTCAATGTTGTTTTAAGTCAACCATATGATCAAAACGAATACGAAGAGCTTTGGAGAAAAGCCACTGACCGGAAGCCTGTTAGCAGACAAAGACACTTGCGAAGTGCATCAAAGCGCTATGTTACAGAAGCAATCGGGCTGTCATATCTCGATCATTACCCAGGTATAATTACAAAGCTTGGTAGGAGAACTTGTTTGTCCTGACGTGTTAATTGAGCACCTTTCTATCCATCTCCAGCCACTATATTCCTGCTATATGTATGAATTGTAACAAGCAGTCTTGGTTTACAAAAGGAAAAGGCAGATTCCTGTATTTTGATCAGGTGGTTGACAAGCATTTAGTGGCCAATTGTTCATATTCCAATGAACTGCATTAGCCAAGTGACATATGTTTTCATCGTATAACTCTTACCACGTAAGGAAACTCTGGAGGCCTCAGTCTTTCCTCCATCGTATGAATCATTTGCATACATTTGGAAATGAACCAAGTTTTTTGTTGTTTAGTTTCATAACCATATATAGCAACCACAGAGAATGAGACCTTGAACTTTTAGGTAGCTTTAGCATCATCCTGGTTTTATTTACCACAGCTTTTTTTATGTTATACATGTAATGGAGATACCAGTGGGCTTTCCTCTCGAAACTGAGATCTAGATTTTCATATATGTGCCTATATCACTCATGCATGCATTTTGTAATGCATTATCTCAAGATTCTATGGCAGTATTGAAGGCGCCAATGTTGTGATGCAGAATTTGTATTTTAATTTATGAATTGATAACTGGCATGATATCAATTCAAGATTGCATTTTAGTAGTTCTCAAGTAAGGTGCAATCTGTTATTTCAATGCTGATGCTAAATTATGATATATGCAAGTTTCTATTTACCAATGAAATTGATTGATAGATTTCATTTTAGTACTCCTCGAGCAAGACTCATCTTTAGTTAATCATGCAGATCTAGCCGTACAAATAAACTCAGCGGACTGTGATAAGAGACTGAGCCTACTACGAAAGTTCTTTTTCTGGTTGGAGGTAATCTAAGTTTACCACCCTTTTTTTAAACTTCCAAGTGCTTATATGGTCTCTGCTGGTGGAGTTGAAAATTAGTGAATCTGAAATTATTCACATGTGCTTTTCTTTTCGGGATAGCAAAATGCTGTGAAGAGATTTCACCCAATTAAAAAAAAAAAAAAAAAAAAAAAAAAAAAAAAAAAAACTGTCTCTTGATGACAGCTACAGTGTGGTTTGAAACAAATCAATATGTTGGTTTAGTGGTTGCCTGCTTCATGGTGCTGTGTAAGGGAAATGGAGGGCTGGGGACTTCAGTATTAAACTATTAGCAGTAATCCATTTCAAATTCACCTCAATTTTTATGCAAACAGGAGGAGGATATTTGTTTGTTTTTTCATTTGTTTTGTGCATCACAATAGTGGCCAATGCCTCATTCTTTCAGATCTCTGGTGACTGACCCATGAATGCCTGGACAGTAGGCAGTACTATGTTAAAGAAAATGTGATGTTCTCCATGCCTTTGGACTAAAGTTAAATTTATTCTCTTTTTTTTCTGCAGAACTTATGCCATGAGGGAGCCTACATGCCCTGGATCTCCAAATCTCTAGCTTGCAATCCCATTTCACCGGATGAGTATGAAACCATGCCCGCTCTCAAGGCACGCGAAGATGAGCCCAGGGGTGAGCAGTTAGCTGAGATTTGCTTGCAGCCTCCCTGCATCTCTGGTGCTACCTGACTGCTCCTTGTTGAGTTGTTTCGATGCATCATGGCTCCTCAACTGCCGTGTGCACATGTCATACTTGTTATGACACCATTATAAAACAGAACAAAGTTGTAGGCCTATTGGGACTTCGATATGCCTGTCCAGGTTTAGCTCTCATTGTGCAGCACTGCAGCTCCATTTAGTATCTTATCTGTTATTTTCTGTTTAGGATTCAGACTAAGCTGAGCTTGCAATCTTCAGTATCTATGCAGTAATGCTGCACTGCTCCTCCGAGGTTTCATGCTCTGTGGTGAATGTTTTCAGTTGTTTGAGGATTAGTTCATTACCATCTCAATCCTTATGGGGAGTGGTTTTATCCACACATGCACACACACACACATGCACATACACACGCGCACACACCAAAAAAAAAAAAGGGCATGTCCTCTCCCTGAAATAATCATGGCACTACACTGACCTGATCTTTTCACGATTGCATCTGGATAAAAATAAAATGAGTTCATGCTAGTGTTGGAGCAGTTATTTTTTTCCGGCTATATTATACAACATGGCAACAAATACAGCATGGATATTGAAAAATTGATACTGCTAGGATTTTTTTTCTCTAATTCGTAAAAGGTTTGCGCATCTTTTGTATTAAGATTGAGAAATTGTCAAAAATTACAACGACGTGCCACGGACATGGCACACTAGGGGGATAGTGTTTACAATCCGTATTGTAGCATTTTATTGTTACAATAGTCGTATGGATGCAGGATTTTAAACAGCAGGATATCTATATGAGCCTTGGTACTACTAATAGTAATAATATAGGATGGATGCAGGCCTTTAAACAGCTCCTTCTGCTCTGGTTGCGTTAGTAACTTCATCAACGGAAATAAGCATCTGCGCTACATCTTCCATGGTAGGTCGTCTGCTTCTATCTTCCTCCAGGCATGAAACAACCAGCATCATCATTATTCTTGCTTGCGGATAGTTGAAATTGCCATTCAGTCTAGCGTCAATAAAGTCAGGGATCCATGATTGTTCAGTGCCATCCAACTGCAGATTCTCATTAAGCATCCTGACTATCCTTCCAAGGACCATCTCCACTTCCTCATCCTCATTATTTTCCATGTCAGAGACACGTGCTCCCATTAGTAGTTCTAGAAGTACCACTCCAAAGCTGTAGACATCAACCTTTGCTGTAATTGGGAGACTAGAAACCCATTCTGGTGCTAGATAACCTCTAGTCCCTTGGATCTTTGAAACATTTATATTGGATCCACCTCTGTTCAGGAGCTTTGCGAGGCCAAAGTCAGTGATCTTTGGCATCAAGTTCTCATCCAGCAGTATATTTTCAGGTTTCACATCACAATGGATGACCCACTCTGAACACTCATGGTGAAGATACGCCAATCCTCTAGCCACCCCTAGCGCAATATCAAATCTTTGCTTCCATTCAAGTAAGATTTCCGAACTCTTTCTGTCAGATAAGAATTTATCCAATGAACCATTCTCAAAGTATTCAGAAACCAATATCCTGTGTGGACCATCGGAACAAAATCCCCAAACTCTCACTAGGTTCATATGATAAATCCTGCTAATCACAGCCAGTTCATGCTGGAATTCTTCTTCACTTTGGTTTATTTCTGCCAATTTTTTCACAGCTACTGCCCTGCTGTCTCTCAAGACCCCTTTGTATACAATGCCCGATGCTCCCCTCCCAAGTTCATCCTTGAACTTTCTGGTCGCTGACACCAACTCTCTGTAGGTGTACCTGCGAAAATGATTAGTTACCATTTCATATCCAGGCTCAGCTGGCCATACCCCTCCCAGTTCCATGCGTTCCCTCCTCAAAATAAACCATCCTAATACAACAAACATTAGCTCTGCCAGAAATATTGCTGATAAGAATCCATAGAAGTACAGAAACTTTGATTCACCCTGCGGTCTCTTAAGCATATCCATAGAATCTGCTATGAAGTTACAGTCAGGACCATACTTGGGACCAAAGGGTTGTGATTGCGGAATTGAAGCCTCCGACACTTCTACTCCCTTGGGAACCTTGATGTACATGGTGCCAGTAGTACCACTGTGATGCAGAGTTACACCACCAACAAGAGCAAACTTTGGATAGCAGTCGCCGATTCCTTCCCAGTATGCAAAACCCTTACAATTGCAGTCATGCAAGCATTTGTTCATGCAAAAGTCAAGAGAAACAGAACGGTGGGCAGCCATATCATACCCATTGAAATCAGTGTGGGGTAGCTTAGCAAATTTCACCTTTTGCGCGTCGCAACTGATGTTAGTCTGTGGTCTGCAGCCTTTGCTCCGCTCGCTTGGGTCGATGACTTCAAAACCAGGGGCACATGCACAAGCAGGCACAGGCGTATATAAACATATTCCATTTTCGCCACACAAACTGCGCACTTTGCAGAGCTGAGGAAACGCCATCCATGTTACTGACCATGTTCCGTCTGCCTTATTCAGACTGTATAATCTGAGATTGCCATCATAATCCAGTGTTAGCCTTCTCATGGTGTGACTACCCCAGTCAGCAGCCATGAAAGATGTGTTATCACTTCCGCCAGCCATGAAAGATGTGTTATCACTTCCGCGGAACTGCCCCAAGCTGTCTAGAGCACCGCTTGCATTGATATTGAATGGTACCCTTAGCTTCTTCCAGATAGTCCATGTGGGATCTGGCCAATAGATGAAAGAGAGTTCCTTTTGATCATAGAACAGTGAAATCAGGATTTGCTGATCAAAATGTAAGCTGTAGCGGCCAGGAACAAGCAATCTATTAATGGACACCAGCTTGCTGGTAACTTTAATTGTCTGAGTGGGTAGCAAGGTATCAGTAGGAGAAGTAAAGCTTTGCCACAGAATGGTGTCACCTTTGCCCTTGACGATGAGATTCCCAGTGTCCAAGAGCTGAGCTTGTTCAGCATCTGAGGAGCTCACGTCGTTGCTCCACACAATCTGGCCACCGTAGTCTCTCAGAACCATGCTCCCATCGAAGCTTAACTTCATCTTTGATCCCCAGGTGTACACAGGACGAAGAGGATTTGCGGTCCAGACGATGGTTCTTTCAGACGCATTGGCGAACCAGATGGAGAAGGTGGCTGAGTTGGGGGAGATGTTGTAGAAGCCACATATGAATGTGCCATCCGGTGAAAGGAGCACGTCGGAGCTGCGCTCTACGGAGAGAGAGAGGAGCCTGACGAGAGGACATTTAGAGCAGAGATTTGCAGAATCAGGTGAATCAGAGTGAGAAGAAACACAAGTTTGGAGACTGCAACCATGGCCATTGCAGCATTTGTGTTGTCTTCCAGTGACCTGGATAGAGGACGCTCTTATAGTTATTGGGCCCAACTTGCAATGCAGTGTGGATCCTCCAGAAGCAATTGTGAGACTTTTCAACAGCAATGAAGTTAGTCACCAGTCGCTATACGAAAAATTTGTGAATGGAGTAGTGTAGTTTTTTTCTTTATATGAAGAAAAAGAACAGTGCTATCTATTGTAGCATATGCTTTGGCGTTACAGAACAGAGTATCTTTTTGGACTCAGAGGGACTGCATTACTGTGACTGGGGTCCTATCATAGTCAGTAAGCCTCCAAACTAGACTTGAAGGAAATAATAAAAGTCGTTAATTTTTTTTCTCAAATGAGCTTAAAGTTGTTTCTCTATATCACTATTCCTGTTTCTTATACATTGCTCATGACCATATAAATGGCAACATATATAATATGAATCCAGTGGTATCAACAAATCCAGTGGCAACATATTTTAAAGAGTTCTCGATCCAGAACTTATTAAAATAGACATAGACGTGGAGTTCTCAACAAATTACCCGCAATGCCACTGGTTACACACTCCAATCGCTATTTTTCATTTTCTCCCGTCCTCTTCCCACTCGTCACCGCGAGGCCGCGAGCCGCAACAGGCCGGCCTGACGCGCCGCAACTTCTTCTCGCGCGACGGGCAACGCGCCGCCGTCCTCCGCCGCTCCACCCACACCGTTCACCACCGCGCCCTCCCTACCACGGCGACCTTGTCGGTCAGCGCCGCCCCCACGGTCTCCCTTCCCTTCCTCCCCTACTCCAACCCTAACCCTAGACTGCCGCCACTGAGGTCGCCTGTGACCCACCCGGACGCCGCCGCCACTGGTTGCGCCCGTCAGCCCGCGTGGACGCCAAGGCCTCGGCGGGCGGAACTCCCCACGCGGATCCATGTCCCAGTCTAGGCGTGTGGCGAGGGAGTGGCCCGTCCCAGGCTACTCAGCTGCCGCAGGCTCCTCGGGATGGAGCTGCTGCTCCTGCCCACCCCCTCACCGGAGCTGGCTGCCTCAGCCGCGGCGGGCTCTTCATGATCGAGGTTGCACCGGCGGGGTTGAGCTCAAGTCGGTGAGATGTTTTTTCCCGTGAAGAGAATGACGGTGGATGGAGTTGTGCTCCTGCGTACAGGAAGAGAACCTGAAAGGGAGGATGACATATGGGTCCCACTTAGAGGGCAGAGTGGGCAATCGACATGATAAAATACGGTTATGGAGCTGGGAGTATCTTCCTAGCCAAACGTCTCTTCAAGAAAGTTCCAACTCCACTCAGAGCCAGCTCCAGCTGAATTTCTGGAGCAAAGCTGCTCTACATGGAGTTGGAGCCATGCCAAACATTAGAAACTAACATGTAAGAGAACATGAAAGCGTAGCCCTTAAACATTTGAACGCGACATGGGGGTAGCTGTAATATACATGTACAATATTTGACTTGATGGTGATTACAGTGGCGCCATGACTAGTTATACTTTTCAACATGCATCCATCTATCCATCGATATCCATATAATTGAGGATCCTTATCAAAATAATGCATATAATAATTGAGGCTAGCAAGTAGGAGGAGACGACCGAGGAGTAGCATGCAGTCGATATCCATACAGCTGCAGGCACACAAGTTGCATGAAGAATACAAAAGCCGGTGACTTGACTTGCCGCAGATTTATCTGTTCCAGACTCGTCGAGTAGCATATGAGCACGAGCGCCTCGTGGAATTGTCGAAAGCCTTCTGCTTTCTGCAAAACAGCAACCCACCAGCAACTTCCTCTGATGCTACAGGCACCACTGTTTCAGGTCAGTCATGTTTAAGTTTCACTCTTTTTTGAGAAACTGTTTAAGTTTAACTGTGAGATACCCCAAGTTTCAGGGAGACGTGATATTTGAGCAAATGTGAGACGTCTATCTCGAATTCTGGATTCCAGACTTTCCAGTCAGTCTGGTGTGCGAAAACGGCACACTCTTCAGTCTTCACTCAAGCGATACGGGCCATGCTTGCAGCCCAGCGCGAAGGCTCAGAATTATCGAGCCCAAAGGCCCACGTGGAGCACATTCCGGTGGCCCGCTCCATTCTGCCTCCACTGTCCACTCGTGCTTCGTCGTTAGTTCTGTCGTACAACTCCCCGCCGGCCGCCGTGCACCGGCCAGTCGCGCTTCCTACAGAGCGCGGGCCGCCGCCGGAGACGCTGGCCGCAGCGCCTCCCCACGGCGGATCAGCTGCTCTGCGGAGCCTCCATCCAGAGCTAACATAGGTATGTGTACCAGCAGCAGCAGTTACATTCCCCGCCCGCCCCTTGCTATTGACCTGACATATGTAATTGTACGAGTTCTTCCCAACCAAATTCGTAGGCAACGAATGTACTATTAACCTGATCATCTGTTGATCTGAGACACATAACACAATACTGGTTTATTGCCTGTTGTTGTTACGATCCCAGCGAGCAGCCTAGCACAGCAACCAGTACCAGCCCCAACAGGGCAACAGTTTATGCATATGCGATGATTTTTCTGGCTTCTTACATCTTTGTCTGCTCATTTGTGATGGCTGAAACTTCACACTAGCGCAAATATGATGATCTGTCGATTATTTGTGCCTTGGGACAAAGAGTCTCTGCTGTTGTTATTGTAATCTTAGATTTTTAAGTTGCTAACAATTGTCAGCTGCAAAAAATTCTGCGCTCTGATTGAACAAATCGTCATGAGATTTTAATTCAGTAACAATGTTTTTATGCTGATTTAGACTTTCCATTAGATATTGAACATATGCTACAATAGCACTTCTTTTCTGTAAAAATTCCATAACCCTCAGCACAAAAGTACCATATGAACACAGACTTTAGGTGGCTCTTAATATTACATTTGCGCCACTGACATCTTCTACTAAAACAAGTATCTGAAGCACATTTTCCAAGGTTGGTCTTCTGTCCCTATCGATTATTTGTGCCTTGGGACAAAAAGTTTCTGTTGTTGTTACTGTAATCTTAGATTTTTAAGTTGCTAACAATTGTTAGCTGCAAAAGATTCTGCGCTCTGATTGAACAAATCGCCATGAGATTTAACAATATTTTTCTGCTGATTTAGCCTGCAAAGTTACAAGAAAACTTTCCATTGCAGATATGTTACAATAGGACTTCTTTTCTTCTGTCTGTAAATATTTCATAACCCTCAGTCAAATGTTAAGATACATTGGTTCAGACTGAATCACACAAAGCCACATAGTCCGAAAAAAAATATTGAAATCAAACTAAATCAGCTAGCGCCTATGACATTGCGTTGGTTACTACCATGCACCATTTACTCACTATGTGTCTGCCGTCAGGCTTGAGCCTAGCTTCTCAAAAGAAGGCTTCATTCTTGCATGCTGACAGCGCTGCGTTCAAAAGTACCATATGGACAGACTTTTAGGCGGCTCTTACCATTGCATTTGCGCCACTGACATCTTCTACTAAAACAAGTATCTGAAGCACATTTTCCATGGTTGGTCTTCTGTCTCTATCTTCCTCCAGGCATGAAATGGCCAACCTCAGCATTGTTGTTGCTTGCAAATTGTCGAATTGACCATTCAGTCTAGCGTCAACGAAGTCGGCGATCCAAGATGGCTCAGCATGATCCAACTGCATTTTTTCTTTGGCCAGCCTTGATACCCTTCCAAGGGCCATCTCCGCTTCCACGTCCTCATTATTTTCCATGTTTGAGACGCGTGCTCCCAATAGTAGTTCCAGTAGCACCACTCCAAAGCTGTAGACATCAACCTTTGCTGTAATCGGGAGACTAGAAACCCATTCAGGTGCTAGATAGCCTCTAGTTCCTTGGATCTTTGAAACATTTATGTTGGCTCCACCTCTGCTCAGGAGCTTTGCGAGGCCAAAGTCTGCAATCTTTGGCACCAAGTTGTCATCCAGCAGTATGTTTTCAGGCTTCACGTCGCAGTGGATTACCCACTCCGAACACTCGTGGTGAAGATACGCCAATCCTCTAGCCACTCCTACTGCAATATCAAATCTTTGCTTCCATCCAAGTATGATTTTGGAACCCTTGCTACCAAATAAGATTTTATCCAATGAGCCATTCTCAAAACATTCAGTAACCAATATCCTGTGTGGATCATCAGAACAGAATCCCCAAACTCTGACTAGATTCATATGGTAAATCCTGCTAATAACACTCAGTTCATGCTGGAATTCTTCTTCACTTTGGTTTACTTCTGCTAACTTTTTCACAGCTACTACCCTGTTGTCTTTCAAGACACCTTTGTATACAATGCCTGATGCACCCCTTCCAAGTTCATCCTTGAACTTTCTGGTCACCGACACCAACTCTCTGTAGGTGTACCTGCGAAAATGATTAGTTATCATTTCATATCCAGGCTCCGCTGGCCATACTCCTCTTATTTCTCTGCACTCCCTCCTCAAAATAAACCATCCTAATACAACAAACATTAGCTCTGCCAGAAATATTGCTGATAAGAATCCATAGAAGTACAGATACTTTGATTCACTCTGATCTCTCTTAATCATATCCAGAAAATCTGCTATGAAGTATTTATTTGTTGTACTACAGTCAGGACCATACTTGGGACCAAAAGGTTGTGACTGTGGAATTGAGGCCTCCAACACTTCTAATCCCTTAGGAATCTTGATGTACATGGTACCAGTACTACCAAGGTTATGCAGGGTTACACCACCAACAAGAACAGACTTTGGATAGCAATAACCATTTCCTTCCCAGTATGCAAAACCCTTACAATTGCAATCATGCAAGCATTTGTCCATGCAAAAATCAAGAGAAACAGAATGATGGGCGGTCATATCATACCCGAAGAAATCAGTGTAGGGTAGCTTAGCAAATTTCACCATCTGTGCATCACAACTGATGTTGGTCTTTGGTCTGCAGCCTTTGCTCCGCTCACTTGGGTCGATGAATTCAAAACCAGGGGCACACGCACAAGCTGGCACAGGTGTATACACACATATTCCATTTTCGCCACACAGGCCGCGTACTTTGCAGAGCTGAGGAAATGCCATCCATGTGACCAACCATGTTCTGTCTTCCATATTCAGACTGTATAATCTGAGGTTGCCATCATAATCCAGTGTTAGCCGCCTCATGATCCCGGGACCCCAATCAGCAGCTGTGAAGGTTACATTGTCACTTCCAAGGAAATGTCCCCAGGTATCAAGAGCCCCAGACGTACTGCTATTGAATGCTACTCTATTCTTCTCCCAGATAGTTCTACTTGGATTTGGCCAATAGATAAAAGAAATATTTTTCTCATCATCAAACAGAGAAAGAAGGTACTGATCATCAAAATGGAAGCTGTAATGGCCAGGAACAAGTAACCTGTTAGTAGAGACCAGCTTTGTAGGAGCAGTAATTCTCTGAGTGGGTAACAAGGTATCAGTAGGAGAATCAAAGCTTTGCCACAGGAGGGCACCATCTTTGCCCTTCACAATGAGGTTCCCAGTGTCCAAAAGCCGAGCTTGAACTTCATGTCCAGCATCCGAAGCGCTCATATTGTTGGTCCACACAATCTGGCCGTTGTAATCTTTTAGAACCATGCTCCCATCGACATCTAACTGGACCTTGGATCTCCAGGTGTACACAGGGTGGAGAGGATTCGCGCTCCAGACGATGGTTCTTTTGGATGACCTGGAGAACCAGATGGAGAAGGTGGAGGCATTGGGAGAGATTCTGTAGAAGCCGCAGGTGAAAGTGCCATCAGGCGAGTGGAGCACATCAGAGCTGTGCTCTACGGACAGAGACGAACCCGCTGAAAGGAAATCATAGGCTGTGACAAGCGAAAGCAGATGAATCAACGTGAGGAGGAAGAGGAGACTGGCTGAGCTCTCATTCATGGTAGATAGATGCTGCAGCTAGTAATGATCAATTGCGTGGAAGCAGATGAATGTTGTTCAGGAGAAGCAGGCTCAGAATCAGGGTTATCTAAAAATGGTGGGGAATGTGCATATGGTTCAGGGTGGAACTTGCAATGAATTAATATCGATCCATGGACTCCTACGAAGGATGACTGACTTCTGGGAAGGTCAGTTTGGAGTTTGGTCATAGTGGCATGTGTGCTCACATGATTGCTTTGAAAAAAAGAAAAGATTTAGGGTTGGTGGTGATATGATATGTTATGGTTACACACCTACTCATGTGAACTTTTGTGCAAGTGTTTATGGAGGATATCTAATATATGATGTAAACCTCATATAAAAATTAGAGAAGGAAAAAAAAACAAGCTAATCAGCTGTGCTGTCAAACTTGTTATGAGTACTTAGTTTACTTACATCAACATCTTCATATGCTGTGACAAGCAAAAGCAGATGCATCAACGTGAGGAGAAGACTGGCTGAGCTCTCATTCACGGTAGATGCTGCAGCTGTTATCAGTTGCAAGGAAGGGGATGAATGTTCGTCAGGAGAAGCAGGCGCACATTTAGGGTATCTTAGAATGGTGTGGGAAGGTCAGGTTTGGAGTTTGGACATAGCGGTATGTTGATCATGAGGCAAGTGCGCACATGAGTCCTTTGGAAAAGAATAGATTTAGAATTCGTGGTGATATATGTTATGGTTACACACCTACTCATGGAATCTTTTGTGCAAGTGTTCTATGGAGTATATCCAAAATGTAACCACTTGTGCAAACTGAGTATAGGGTCCTTGTGGTGGAACCGTTTACTTGACGTAGGTGATCTTATTTTACTGAATTTACTCTAGAATTTAACGATGTTCTTTTAGTGATTCAAGAAAAATGTAACCTCTTTGCTTCATAGAGCAGCTCAATTATATATAGATAAAGAAAAAAGAAACTATCAGAAGCGGGCCAATTCTAAATTAGATGGAAAAAACTAATTAGCTATGTCTTCATACTTGTCACGAGTACCTAGTTACTTACATCAACATCTTTAGCTTCGGAATTATTCGATGCTTCGGCATGCTCTCAGCAGGTCAACACGCCGCGTCCACGAGTATTCTTTAGTCTTGACCAATGTCCGCCTAATCCCAGGCTGGTACCCACCACTACACAACAACAGCTCGTGACAGAGACCGAAAAGCGACTGATCTGGACTCCGTTCCGCGTCTCTGAACTTTCCACACAGCTTCATATGAAAACCAACGGCTCTACTCAATAAAACATGGTGCAGGTGGGGTATGAGGCATTGTTTAAGTCTTAAATGTCTGCGTACCTTGTTTCCTTTAGCCGAAAAAAGATGACAGAAGCTGGAATGGTTTGTATCTTATCTCGACACTCAATTCCTGACGTTCCTGTTGAAAAGAAGCAAGCTTTACCCATCAAGATCCACTGATCCAGCATGGCATTGGCGTCGGTTTGCATTGGCGCGGCGTGTTGACTGACCTTATATAATGATGTCCTATTGAAGCATTTCAAAAGTCTAGTGTTGTCCAAAAAAAGCACTGAAAAATCTCACCTAGCAAAGCATCACATACACAGATACAACGGACCATCTGGCCCATTTCCTGCATATTTCCCTCGTCTCTTTCTTTTTTGAGTCACATATTATGTTCTTCTAGACAAAACAGAATATATTTCGAGACAATTCTATTGCAGCTTCTCTTCTCTTTTGTCTCAGAATCATACAAAATGGAGATACAAGAGAAAACAAAAAAGAAAACCCAATGCCATGTACTTTCAACATCCTCTATGTTCTGAGAAGCGGCAAGAAAATCTCCACACCAAAGAATGAGGGGGTACAAAGTGGCTAGAGGGAACACATTTTCTAAGGAGATCTACAGGTGCAGGCGCTGCAGTAGATACGTTAAACGAAGCCAACATGCTGATTACAAAAAGTAGTCTGGGGTCTTGCGCGTCATGTCCGGCTCAATTTGCCGCGGAGCTGGGTCGAATTGGAGGAAGTTCTGATCCATGTTCTCACCGATTTCGAGGATGGCAGCCATGTTCCCGCATCGGTAGCAGTAGTTAGGCGCGCTGAACACTGTCACAACGTTCTTATCCTGCATCACACAACACAAAAAAGATCAAGATTATATTCCATTTAATAAGCAGTGGTTTGCCTAAGCCTGTGATGGAAGGAGAAAACGAACAATTCACATAATAGGAAAAAGAAAACATATGTGCTAAGAAAGGGTCTGCTTGGAGCCTTGGATAGCATGTATCTTAGGCTAGTGCAATGCAGTCAACCTGTGTTTGGTTGCCCAAAGATTCTTATGCGGTCCTTGCACGGCAGATTTGGTGGTACTAAGAAACGGAGCACAAGTCAATGGACATACCAAATTAATATTGTCGCCTTCCCTACCTTACCTCTATTAAAAACATGAAACATTTACTGGAGCATAGAGACAACTACCTACAACACAATGTAACCAAACACACCATAAGGTAATGCAGGCTAAGGCTAGTGCAAGCAACCAATCACACCCTAACATATTGCATATGTTTGTGATGTCTTGGGTGGTTGTGCCACGTAAAGCCTAATGCAGGATAAGACTGGTTCAAGCAACAAATCAGACACTTAGTGCATGGGGTAATGCATTGTCCCTTATCGCTTTTCTAATACATGGATAAATCATCATTTTTTGCAATATGTCACTGTTTCTGAGCAATCTATACCTTATGTAATGGAGTGATCCATGTCTTCTCATAAATAAACACTTCATCAATCTTTTCTTTTGGGAAATAATTATGTCCTCCGTTATTGAATAAATTATGCTTAGAAACCATGCAATCTAACTGCTAAAACTTTGGCCACTAAGATGGTGTTTGGTGATGTTAAGTCACTTAAATGGAAATGGAATCAGATGACACTAAATCAGAGCTGGAATGGGTGATTGTGACCTTTGTTTGGTTTTTAATGAAAACAGTATCACATTCACATGTGAAAAGTTGACGTACCTACAACTGCCTGCATGCAACTGGACTAGTCAAACCCACTTTATGCACCTTGTGATTGGAGATGAGGAAGATGAAAGAGTGATTTAGGGCATGTTTGTAGAGCTCCTCCTCCAGATTCTCTATGGAAGCTAATTCTCGAGAGAAGTGATTTTGACTGAGAATGTTTCTCTATGATAAACTTTAAGCTTATAGTTTAGTGAGACTGTGTGGACTGACTCAGAAAAAACTAGTTTTTTTCAGCTCCTATCCCCCTAGCTCATTTCAGAGAATCACTTCACAGAGCATAGAATCACTTCTAGGTAAAAAAAAAACTATTTGGCAGGGCTCCTAGATTTATCCAGGAAGCTGCTCTGTGAGCCCTGCCAAACAAGCCCTTAAGATCATGCCTGCCAGCTACCCGTGGGATACCTGCTACTGACAGCCCTGCCTCAGCGGCTAGCCTTGCCTCTGCATTTGACACATCACTTTTCTGATGTGCTTCGGTCCAGAATCTCACTCAACCAGCCTACAATGTACCTGCATCTCGTCTCTACAACTGCAAGCAGAGTTTTGACTCTTCTAGCAAGAACAGCATCCTTCACCATAGGGAAGGCAGAGCAAGCCATAGGACACTTCGCTGAAGGGAGGAGTCAGTGGAGCTCTGAACTGAAGGCATGAGCACAGGACAGGAGCCGTTGGAGGGCTGTTGTGGAACCTTGGTCCCAGACAACAGTGCGGGGCCCTCGAGTTGAATCCAACTTTTGAATCTTCAGGCGTACCAAAGGCACCACCAGGGAATAGGGGAGGGTCTAGTGGTGATTTCACTTCCAAATTGATGGAGTACTACTCTATTAGGATCAATGTTCTTAATAATTAGGATCCTCAAAAACTTCTGCAGGAATGGGTTCACGTACTTAACAAAAATGCCATGACAGTTTGGTAAACAGAACTCTGAATTGAAAAAAAAATGGGTAGAATCGAACATGCTGGATACTAACCTGGCACCAATTGAACCCTTCCATTACAAGTTGATGAGCCCTTGAAATAAGACTTAGCCCATTTGTATGGTTGAATTGTTGTGCAATATCTTGGCCAAATGTGTATCCAGCACCCCTTGGTGAAATTCCCCACCCACATCGGTCATCCGGGTCAGACCACAAAAGATCACACATAGGTCCTTCATGTGGAACCTACAGCCATTTTTAAATAACAGAGAAAATATTAATCAAGGACAGCAAAATGCATAATCAACAAAATATTATATACAAGAACTATGATATTTATACCTTAAAACCTAATTGAGATATTGTTTGTAAATCATTTGAGATCAATCAGTGTCAAGAAACTGAATAGCTGAAATATCATAGGCTTCTACAGCAAGCAACCGAACAAAGCCCCCTCTTGGCCTCTACTCTACCTAAGCATGGCTATCCCTAGCTGGTCCAAAATCCAAGCCAGGCAACCAAACAGCCCTTAAATCTCTTTCTCAGTGCAACTAACTAGGAGGTGAAGTATCATGCAAAGTAGGAAATTGGATCCGATCGTTTCTGTTTTTCTCTCAGAGTGTATCATCTGGTCAGAATAGGAAACCATCCAACTGCAACAAGGTGAACAGATAATTCTGAAATCTGGACTCATTGTTTCTAAGGTTCTTCTCACAAGAAGACAAGAATGTGTTCTGGTCCATGCAGATGCAAAACAAAAGATTCAATCTCCCGAGCTGACCAATAAGACATAAGGGGATCCCGCATGCACTCTTCTTCCTTACTTACCTACCTACCAGATATATCTAATTTAATAAACAGAACTATCTATGTCTTGACAACCAGACCTGTTATGTCTATGCAGACATCAGCAATCAACAGAGAAACGGGATCCTTAACACCAATTCACAAGAAAGATGAGCACAGAATAATCTACAGTTCAAAATGTGTGGCATTTATAATTATCCATAATTAGTTAGTAACTACTTCGCAGAAATGATGGAGAATTTGTTGCCAACCTCCTGTATGCGATCAAGGGCACGGATATTATCCAATGTATCCAGTGATGGAGAGAGACCACCATGTAGGCAGAAGACCTGCAAAATGGAATTTTCAGCTTTTGTCAGGTATAGACAGAAAAGAATCACAAGTTCATACTAATGAAACATAACCAGAGAACAAACCTGGTTTTCTATAAGAGCTGTGAGAGGCAAATAATCAAACAAGTCTGTAAAGTATTTCCACACATTTGCATTTCCATATTTCCGCAAGCATTCGTCATAGAAGCCATACCTGTAGCCAAACATTTGATGTAAAGAGCACCCTAGCACTTTGGGTGCGTTTGTACAGTTGCATTTCACAATGTAGGACAGCTGAACCAATGTATGCCTCATGGGAAAAATGTGATGTATTGTAAAGTAAACTTTTCTGTCCGTTTTATATACTGAAGTAATAATGGTCTCAGTAGTAAGCATGTGATGCCATGACCCAAAACATCCTTTCCAAGCATTGATACCTGATTAGTCCATTAAACATCACCCAGAGAAAATAGATTGTGTCTATAAGATGTATTGACACTCGCCTTCCATGAAGAGGTCAACAAATTAATATCAAACAATTGTTAAATAAACTAACCAGAACACTATGCAGTTGGTCTGGTAGTTGGAACTATGAAACAGAAATCTATATTGGGTTTTCTTTTTTCTCCAAAAAAACTAAATGAGCTAGCAGAATAATTCAATTCACAGTTTTTTTAATCTAGATACTGGTTTGAAGATTAAGGACTGACAGGCAAGCAAACATGGACATGGGTTGGAAGGATACTGTCCTTCATATTATGTGGGGAATGTTGTCAAGGGTTTAAGCCCAGTTAGGAAACCAGACCCGGTGATCTGCAGCTGCAGGTTCGGAATTCTATATCCTGCCACTTATCCACAGAGTCTAGAAAATTTTTCATCTCAAATCTACATTCACTCAACTAAAATGTGGATAGAGGCAGAGTGCATGTTATATTAAAATCCAATTCTCAAGAATCGAGATATAGAGAGAAAAACCTGTGTAGCCAACTTTAGTATCAGCTTATGACTCTCTGAAGCTGAAACTAGGTTATGGAGGTCATTAGACCCATTTCTACTATAACAAAATCAATAGGATGCTCAAGAAAATAATATAAAAATGGTTTAATTTCACATCAGTTAATTTACATGATCACATATGTAGTCCAAATGTCCAATTATTATGATGCCCTTGAAGGATTGAACATGGAAGTAATGTGTAGTTTATCTTAACACACATCGTTAATGAAAAATGAAGTAAACAAGGCTGAAATGCTTTAGGAACACAAGTATTGAGAAGAATTAATGATATGGCTGGAAACAGAGAACGATTTCCCTAATTCACTTGACAGTAGAACTCTTAAGTTTTAAGTCCATTGTAGAATTCATTAGTACGGACTCAGTGTCCAGGAAAGCCATTTTGAATTTTACTCCATTCCAAATTGTAGAATGTTTTGACTTTTCTAGATACATAGTTTTTGCTATGCACTTAGATATACACTGTCTATAAAGATAGTGAAAGTATTGTATCTAGAAAAGTAAGAACGTTTAACAATTTGAAATTAAAGTAGTAATAATTTAAGGGAAATTACTTAACAATAGCCTCATGTTTTCAGTGACTGCGAGAGAGAAACAAAAAAAATCTTATGCTGAAATTAGTAATTCTGTACTGCTGTAGAGTTCAGCTAAGGAACTCACACTTGAGTTATTTGTCTGCTCTCATGATTTCCTCTCAATATTGTGATTCTGTCTCTATAACGTACTTTTAGAGCCACTAACAAAGACACAGTCTCCACTGAGTAGTAGCCACGGTCTGCAGAAAAAAACCGCAGTCAACTCAACTGTGTCATAGAAACAAATAAAATTATCAAAAGCAATAGGAAGCTTCCCAAGTTAACTGGAAAGGTAACATTTCGTGAAACACGTCTAATATTGCACAGCAGTAGGACGCAACACATCAAAAATTGCACGGAAGTATAATTGAACCTCGTCCTGTTTGGGTGTATGCACATATGCTAATGCTAGGTGACCTAGGTCCATAGAAATTGCAGGCATAACAAGCATGTTTTGCAGACAAGGCTCTTACTTGAAAATTCATCATAACTATTCAAGAATGCTTTACGTGTACAATTAGTGTGAGCAATAGTGTAGTGTACAACCAGTAGAGAACACAAATCTATGCCATAAAATTAAAAAGATTCGCGCTTTGAACTTCTTGTACACAGAAAACATTACCAGAAACATTCTCTAATTGCTAATCCGCAGAAGTTTTCTGAGTCACTTAACAGATACCTAATCTACTAATCCACCACATAACAACGCCCGAAAGAATATTTTTTTTATCTATGCTGATATGAAGCAACAGTGAGTAAGCCATAATCAGCTTGAAAAATCCACTTAGCATCAACAAACCCATCCATTTATCCATAATCAGCTTGAGCACCTCAGTTCCAACGCACGATCTATCGAAATCAATACTCCTAACTAATAACAGTCTCCAAAGAACCAGATCGAACCACCATGCAAAAAATCAACAGATCGACCGGAACCAAGAACGAGTCGCGAGGGACTAGGAGGATAGGCGGCAACAAGGACTGACCGACGTAGTCGCCCATGAAGAGGTAGTTGGTGTCGGGCGCGTCGCCGCCGATGCGGAAGAGCTCGATGAGGTCGTAGAACTGGCCGTGGATGTCGCCGCAGACGGTGACGGGGCAGCGCACGGGCTGCACGTTCCACTCCTCCATGAGGATCGCCTTGGCCTGCTCGCACAGCGCCTTGACCTCCGCCTCCGGCAGGAACTTGCAGTCCCGCAGCTGCGAGATCTGGCGGTCCAGATCCGCGTGCGACGGCATCGCCGCTGCCGCTCCCGCTCTACCCCACACCTCCCCTTCCCTCCCCGCCTTTACCTCGTTCCCTCCGCCGCCGCCGCCCCAGCCAGCACAGCCGAGGAGGAGGAAGAGGAGGAGCGCGGGACCCAGCAAGCCCGCCGGCGAGGAGGGGCGCCGGGGGGTGGACGGGATCGAAGAGGACGGAGGTGGGGGACGAGGAGGTGCTAGTGCTTGTGCCGGAGGTCCATCTTCTTCCCTCTCGTTTCGAGGTGTTTGTTCTTGGAGGATGGGGGAGCTTTTTTCTTTTCTTTTTTTTTTTTGTTTGTTTTCTTCGCTGTCTTGGTATCTGGTTTCGATTTGGCTTTCGGCTTTTTTGTTTGGTTTGGTCAGAGTAGTTTTAAGTGTTGTTTATTTATGGAAGAAAAGGCAAGGTGGTCGTGTACTTTCCAGGTGGAGGGGAATGATGCCATGATGTTTCGTGGTGGGCATGTCTGTGCGTTCTTCTATGATTGTTAGAGTTTTGGACGAATTCACTTTAACCTGCCTCTTCTATTTATTTAGGTTACTACTCCCTCTATTTTAAATTATAATTTATTTTGATTTTTTAATATATCTATTTTACTTTTTATCTGGATCTTATATATGTCTAAGATACATAGAAAAAATAGATGTATAAAAAAATTCAAAGCGCCTAAATACAGAGGGAGTATAACATTTTTGAATTGGAACCCTAAAGTTTTGACCTGGATTATTGTTTGTAAGAAAAAAGTTGGAGTGGTTGATTTCATGCAATAATTCAGTCGTGACTTTCATAGAACACCCTTGGCTAGACCAAAATTATTTTATTAGACTCCTAAAAACTCAATTCATTTTTAGTTTTTATTGTCGGGTTAGGTGACACTAGAACAAGTTAAAGAAACGAGGATTTCTTAGAGGAAATAAAACTCTCTGGTGATTAGTATCTTCTGACGTCGTTGGGCACTAACCGCCTCTCAGCTAGCTAAGACTGCATTTGGATCTTACTAAAATTCTGAAAGTTAATCCCGCTCTTTCAATTTATAAGTCGCTTTGACTTTTTTAATACATTCATTTTACAATACATCTAGATATAATAATGTGGACTTTTTAATATATTTATTTTACTATATATCTAGGTATAATAATATGCCTAGATACATAGCAAAATGGATGAATCAAAAAAGTCAAAGCGACTTATAATTTGAAATGGATAGAGTAGCTTTTAAAAGCTAAGTTATTACAAGACATATTTAAAGGTGGAATGGTAGGCTATTTTGATTCACAGCTTTGAAAAGCTAGGACAAGCTATATTATATTACACCCTCCTTCTAAATTGTAAGTCGCTTTGAATTTTTTGTTATATCTATTTTACTCTTCATCTAGATCTTATATATATCTAGATACATAGCAAAATGGATATACCAAAAAAAAATCAAAGCGACTTACAATTTAGAACGGAGGGAGTAGTAAATTTACTAAAATATTATATGTTCCACTACCAATGTGTTCGAGTTATTACTGCATTATTTGATGTAATAAAATGGCCTCTAATTTTCTACTGGCCATACAGATATTCAAGCAACAAAAGTAATACATACCACTCCAAATTACCCTTACATCCAGATGCACTATTTGGTCTTACAAATGTCTCTAACTTTCTACTTGCCATACAAAAGCCAAAGACCAAAATCCATATTCGTACGTTTAAGTACCGGTACCTACATATTTAAGTAACAATTCCTTACATACTTAACTAACAATTTGTACACCCTTCAGATTGACGTTAAACATTTGCCACTTCAAAATAGGCCCTTCATTTCCTAACACCCCGTATAACATATCCCTACAAAATAGACTCATTTAGTTTCTATCATCCCTCATAACAAACAAAGCATTAACAAGGGCTATCACAAAATGCATTCATATCATTATCAGCATCACCTAAACCACTAGTAACACCGCCAAGATGAGACGAAGACACGATCTGTATTGCCACGTAGGTCTCATCTCTCATTGCATGTTCTCGTGTGAAATTATGCAAAGCTATGCACGGAAGTACTATTTTAGCTTGCTTTGTCATTGGAAAACTTGGTCATTTTAGTAAAATCCTCCGCTTCATCTTTAATTAAAACACAAAAAATGCTTGCTTAGTGACATTTTGAAGTGACGAATGTACATGGTTGAATACCTCTTGTGGCTCTTTTGTGAACGCGAGCAAACAACACTTTGTTTCCTTGTATGACACAAGTTAACCTTGTCGGTTAGGGTATCCACAACCACAAGGTAATATTTTTCCTACAAATAAAATATATTAGAGCAACATGCAAAACTTTGTAACAAATGAGACAAGTTGTTAAAAAATTCAGTATACCTTAGAGGTTATCTTGAGAGGCTAAAAAACCAATATCTATCCGACGGGAAAAAGAAAGAGAAAAAAATGTTAGGCCTCAAAGCGCTGAAATTCTTGACATGTTGTGAGTTGTGATAATATTTGTCCCTTGACCTTAGCTTGCTTTGCGACTTGATGGATGACCACAAAACCAAATACCTGTAGAATAGAGCAGCGGAGCCTCTTAAGGGTTTGTTTGGCAGGGCTCTCGCTCCTCTCAATACAGTTGTAGAAGGAGTGGCTTGTTTGAAGCCCTTTTGGAAAACATTTAGATACTTATGGAATTTTTTTTGACACCTCTCATCTGAATACAGTTGTAGCATCTGTTCGTATACATACACACATCTACACCACACACACGCACACCACACTCACGCCTAAGTATATGAACAAACCTACAACTATACGCAGATACATACGCGTTCTTAAGGAGATCACTAGAGGCACAGGTTCTGTAGACGACGGGCACGTCGTTGTCCCTTTGTGGCTGCACGCATCGAGAGGCTCCACTGGAGTATAATTAGGTGGGTATCGAAAATTCTGAGTCCACTAGGTCCGGTCGGCCAGCAGTGGCCACAGGCCAACTCTGCTAGCCAATGGAGCCAAGGCTGTCCAAAGTGCTCTACTAATTATTTGACTTATTACTCGTATATAAAATATTGCATCACTTAATTATAATATTGGTTAAATGGTTATAATCAAGGTAAATCATATTTAAAATAATAATTTCTATTTTTATAGGAATTTAAATTTTTTTGATAGAATTTAAAATAATTTTCTAATGAAGAAATGAGCAAGGCCCCTTTGGGCCGAGCCCAGACGACCTGCACCATCCCACCGCCGGTCTTCCCTTCCAAGCAAGCAACCAACTCAGCATCTCTTCCCCCAGAAAACAGATTGCAGTGCCGCCGCCGCCGCCGCTCGCTCCGACCGCCGCTCTCGGCTCCGACATCGCTCTCGGCTCCGCTTGCTCAGGCCACCGGCGGCGGCAGCAGGCTCGCACCCAGTGTCCGTGAAGAGGTGTCTGGTGGAGCTCCTGCAAGAGCCGGAGCCGGAGCCCTTGCAAGAGCCCTGCTAAACAGGGGCTAAACCCCTGATGGACGCGCCGACGAAGCGGCGGCACCAGCCCGGCGGCGCGCACCCCACACGCCGCAAGGTCGTGGAGGAGCCCTTCCACCCCGCACCCCCTCCACCTGCGGCGGCGGCGGCGGCGTCCGCGCCCCGCCTCGTCGGCGCCATCGTCGAGAAGGGCTTCTCCGCCGCCGCGCCCTCCTCCGCGCCCCGCCCCTCCGTCCTCCCCTTCCCCGTCGCCCGCCACCGCTCCCACGGCCCCGTAAGCCGCCGCCGCCCCCTCCCAAACCCTAACCCCCTGACCCCGTTTTGCTTCGTTGCTTTTTGATTGATTGTGCTCCCCGCTGACCAACTACTTCCCGTTTCGCAGCACTGGGGTCCCGCGGGAAAGGACGGCGCTAAGGATGGAGCTGCGGACGACGACGGCGACGAGATGGACATGGACGAGACAGACTACCGTCATGTGGCGGCTGGTGCGGCTGGTCCTGTGAGAAGGAAGGAGAAGAAGGGCATGGATTTTAGCCGGTGGCGTGAGTTTGTTGGCGACGCTCCCCCCAAGCGGAGGCAGGGGAAGCCAGCGCAGGCCAAGAAACAGAGCGATCAGAGAATTGATGCTGGGGCTGTGGCTTCTAAGGTAGGTGGTGTGGCAGGTACAGGGAGAGGATTGGGGGGAAGTGCTATGCAGCTTGACAGTGGAGGATTGGATGGAGGTGCTATGCAGCTTGACGGTGGAAGTTCTAGGGAAGGACCAGATACCGTGCTTTCAGTTTCTGATATGGTGTCCAAGAAGCCGATGAGCCAGGCTGAATCGAGAGATGAATTGGTGAAGGCAGGTGAGGTTAGGAATTCGGCATCACAAGCAGAGAGTATGGACCTGGATGGCAGGGAGTCATCGATTGAAGCAGAGATCAGTGCAGAGAACATGGCTAGGTTGGCTGGGATGTCTGCAGAGGAAATTGCAGAGGCCCAAGCAGATATTGAAAATAAGCTGAACCCTGCATTGGTGGAGATGCTGAGGCGGCGGGGAAGGAAGAAATCTGGAGGCATCAAGGATGTGGGTAAGGACAAGGGTCTGGAAAACTCAGAGCCACAGAAGACTAAAAGCGCTACACCAGGGGATTGGTTGACTGCTGGTGAACATAGTGGGCACTCTTGGAAGGCGTGGAGTGAGAGAGTGGAGCGGATCAGGTCTTGTAGGTTCACATTAGATGGAGACATATTGGGGTTCCAATCTTCTCACGAGCAACAAGATGGTATATCACATGGTTTTGCTCATCTGAGCTACATTTGCTTCTGTTGATGACTTGATGTGGTATCCTTTGGATGACAACCTATAATCTCCCACTTTCAGGCAAGAAGATGAATCCAGAAAGTGTTGCTGAGCGTGATTTCCTTAGAACAGAAGGAGATCCGGCAGCTGTTGGGTACACAATCAAGGAGGCAGTGGCACTTACCAGGAGCATGGTTTGTTTTTTTTTATACACCCTCTGTTTCTAATATTAACTTTTCCATTTACTTGGGATGTTTTTTCCTGTCGAGTACGGAGCTGCGTATCAATATTAAGAAGAAAACCAGAATACAATGAACCCACAACACACGCCACACCCACACTCCAATCACTCCTAGTTAGAATCGCTTCAGTTACATCAAAAACATGAGCCAACCCTTAGTGCCAGCAAGGCACCAAAGATGAGCCTCAAGGACATTTCTAATCACAAGCTGAATGCTGAGATTGGATCAACACACAGACACAGTCATTATGATGTTTCCACAGCATCGAAGCACTTAGGACAATTAGCGAGTTCAAATCTTTCTTGACTTTCTTCACAACATACATCCAACCATTTACTTGGGAAGGGTTATCCAAAAATGTCTTCTCAATAAGAAAACTAAAAGTGTGACTATTACGAATTTAAGATAATTTCCACTTTATCCTAGTGATGTAAAATAGGCCCTGGGTTTCATCATGGAATAAAATATGTATTACTTCTTGAGTTTTTGTGGCCTTTGTATTATGATTTTGTGTGGTACATATTTTACTTGTATATTTTTTCAAGGATTGGTTCTTATTTTTTTCGTTTCTTGATTTGTGGATCCCATTCAATGTATGTTTTAGGTGAAAAGAGGCCTTTAATTCTTAGTTTATACCATGTATATGTCATGCTTAATGTCGCAGTATGATGTCTAAAGCTGTGTTAGCCTGTTTGTCCAGGCATGGGTCCAGGTTCATTGTGTCAGCAGATTTTCATCTAGTAGTCAAGGAGAATAATATACAATCTTAGGAGTTATGACTGCAGTACTTAGGAGGATATCATGGGCAGGTGTATCTGCTATATATATATGTATGAGAAAATGGTGAGAGAGAGGATTTCCTCGGGTGTGTTTGGTAAAATGTGAGAGACAGAGGGAGTTGTGTTTGGGGCTTGAGTGTGTGTGTGTGTGGGGTGTGTTGTGTTGTTTGGGCTCTTGCCCTTTATTCTCTTCTTAATATAATGAAGCGCAGCTCTCCTGCATTTTCAAGAAAAAAAGAGACAGAGGGAGTGATTTCCTAGTGTATGTTTGTGATAAACACTGGAGGGAGTGATTTCCTAGTGTGTTTGTCATAAAAACACTGAAGGTGGTGTGATTTCCTAGCGTGTTTGTGATAAATAACACTGAAGATAGGGAGTGATTTCATAGCGTTTTTGTGATAAATATTGAAGATAGAGGGAGTGATTTCCTAATGTATGTTTGTAATACACTGAAGAAAGGAGGGAGTGATTTCCATCAAGGTGCTAGGTGAGGTAATGAGTGTTTTTTCACAAATTTGGTTTGTATAGAGCATTAGCTATTGAACTGGTTATCTGGCAAGTTCAGTGTTCTAGTCTATTTTATACTTCTGTGTCAACATAGGAGTGCCATGGTGAGGTAGTAAATAGTAACCATCATTGCCTCAGGTTTCAAAGAATGCATTTTTTACATTCTGTTAAGAAGTAATTTTTAATTTTTAAAAGTTGCAATATGATAACCACTGGACATGTGATATAATTCAGCTTCCTCAAATTATAGGTTCCGGGGCAGCGTGTGCTTGCACTGCAACTTCTTGCTTCCATTCTGAATAGGGCATTGCAGAGCCTTCATAAGACCGATCTAATGGATAATGTTAAAGGAATGAATTCTGATGAAAAATTCAATGACTGGCAAGCAGTTTGGGCATATGCCCTTGGGCCTGAACCAGAATTGGTACTCTCCCTAAGGTAAAAATACCTTTCTTAAATACCCCCTTTGTTATCAATGCAAACCCATTTTCTGGGAATTAGCTTCACAATTTTATCTACTGAGGAAAAGACTGGAGCTATTTCATGGTTTCTACTCTTTACACATATCTTCTGCTGGCACTGGCATGCTATCTACCGAGTGTTTGTGCTATGTAACTTTGTGTCTTTCCTTATTTTTTCGATTCAGTTCTTGTTACATGCAGAGAGTAACAATATGCATTCAGATTCACAATGCGTATAAATGAAGAGAACCATGAAGCGAATATTTGAATAGTTTGATCGGTAGTAAACATGTAACACAATCATGGACCTCTCATATTTGTGTTGTCCTTTGTATTTTAAATTTAAAGGTGGCATGCATCTTGGTGTTTGCGTGTGTATCCTTGTAATCTAAAATACATGTTTGCATTCTTTCTGTTTGACCCAAAGGCAACTATTTGGATTTGGAACCTTGTGATGCCATTTTCTTTTCTTTCCTATTTTCTACTTTGCACTTTCTGTTACTAACTAATGCATTTGCAGGATGGCTTTGGATGATAACCATGATTCTGTAGTTTTGAGCTGTGCTAAAGTAGTCAATGTTATGCTGAGCTGTGAGTTCAATGAATCCTATTTTGAATTTTCAGAGGTAACTTTGTCTTTTTGGGTGGTTCTAGTCTATCTTTGTTGCTAGTTTGAGCCTCAATTTGTCATTGTTATACCTGCAGAAAGTAGGTAATGGAAAAGATATCTGCACAGCTCCAGTGTTTCGCAGCAAACCTGATCTAGATGGAGACTTTCTTGAAGGTGGATTTTGGAAATACAACACAAAACCATCGAATATACTCCCACATTATGATGATAATGATGAAGACGATGCTGATGAGAAGCCTACAATTCAGGATGATGTTGTTGTGTCTGGCCAAGATGTTGCTGCTGGTTTTGTTAGGATGGGAATACTTCCACGGATCTGTTTTCTGTTGGAGGTCAGTTTTTTTTTTTCCTTCTGTTATTTGATTTCTTGTCGTTTCTTTGAAAATACTTCAAACATGTGCAAGTTACATTGACCTTTGTGGTTTCAAACATAGCCCAATTGATGCTATTTACACACCTACAAACCCACCAACTTGCCACTGACAAGTAAGGCTTAATTCAGGTTTATTGAGTGATGTCAGAGGAGGTTTGAAAGTTTGACTGATTTATCATGTCCAATGCCGCTAATGGACCACCTGGTCCTCACCAGAAAATATCATATCATTTGTTTTGGTCACACCATGTCAATATTTGTTGCTAGTGAAAGTGTAATGAGATAATTATGATTAGCTTTTGAAATTTTAGCACTAACCTTGGGGATTGAGATTCCTTGGAACATATTGTGGTGCTGGCCTGCTAGGTGTCCTATACTTATGACTCCGTTATCAGTTAGTCACTCGAGTAGAGCTTTGGTGTTGTTGCTTGCCTTATCCTGTGGGGCTAGTATCTAGGATATTTCTCTTCTTAATTTATGCTTGGAGCTCCTGCCATTTTTCTTATAAAAAATTAATTGCTGTACAATTTTAATGGGATGTGCCTATTAATTTAGTATATCTTTTATTCAACATCTGCATATAATTTTGAATATATCCCCTGGCTTCTGTTCTGTTCCTTTGAACTCAGTCATGATGTTTGTCCCACCAGGTATTTTGTAGTGATAACGGTGCATCGCACTTGTGTACATTTTTAGTGAGCCTTGTATCAGCTAATGGCTAGTTGACTTATTTATTTTTTTGCTAATAATTTTGTTCTTTTCTTTCAAAAAGTGATTGCAATAATCATTAAGGGTGTTAAACTGAACACTTTCTTTTCCATTGATTCAGATGGACCCATCTCCTGCTTTAGAAGATTATCTTGTATCGGTTCTTGTCGCACTAGCCAGGCACTCCCCACATTCTGCTAATGCAATCTTGAATTGCCCAAGACTTATTCAAAGTGTTACTAAGCTGTTGATAAATCAAGGATCAATGGAAATTCGTTCCTCACAAATCAAAGGGGTTACTCTCTTGAAGGTATTTATTTTGGTTCTTTCTCATGAATTGGTTTCTTTCTGGTTAATGATGCTCGCTCCTTGTCTCCCTCAATCACACTGCCCTCCACATTTTATGTACCCACATATACTTCGATGTTCCAGTAATACTATGCTTAACAGGACTTCTTTTCAGCATCTAAAGCCACATATTCTGTTTTGATCAGGTTTTGTCCAAATACAACAGGCAAACTTGCTTGAATTTTGTGAACCATGGAGTTTTTCAGCAGGCATTGTGGCACTGGTACAGAAAAGCTGGTACTATTGAGGACTGGGTAATATCTGGAAACGAAAAATGCAAGCTTAGTTCAGCAATGATGGTTGAGCAGCTGCGGTTTTGGAGAACCTGCATCTCCTATGGGTTTTGTATAGCTCACTTTGCTGATTTCTTTCCTGTTTTGTGTCTGTGGCTCAGTCGTCCTGAGATTAAGAAACTAAGTGAACACAATGTTCTTGTTGAGTTTAGTTCTGTTGCTAGGGAGTCATATCTTGTCTTAGCAGCTCTGGCACAAAGGTTACCTCTCCTTCATTCAATGGAGCAGCTTGCCAATCAAGATCTGGGAGTTTCTGCCAGTTATACTGAGACATGTTCTTGGAGCCATGTTGTCCCGATGGTAGACTTGGCGTTATCTTGGTTACATCTTAATGATATTCCCTATGTATGTTCATTAATCAGTGGGCAGGATAGGAATACAAAGCACATGGTAGAGGCAAGCTGTTTGATTTTGGTGATTGCTTCTGTGCTAGGCATGCTTAATTCAATTTTGGAAAGAATATCACCAGATGTCACTCCTGAGGATAAAAGTTACAGCTTGCCCTGGATACCTGATTTTGTCCCCAAAATTGGCCTGGGCATAATTAGTAATGGATTTTTCAGCTGCTCGGGCACTGTTGCTGTTGGAAATGCAGAGCATCAGTCTTTTCCTTCTGCGTCTTTGGTGCAAGGACTATGTTATATGAGATGCCATGGTAATGTTGATGTATCATTGTCTTCCATAAGCTGCCTTCAAAAATTAGTGCAGCTATCCTGGTCTGTTGACCGAGTGATCCAGGGAGCCAAAAAAAGTTGTTCTGAGTGTTTCAATGAGTCTGGAACAGGTGTAGCTGGCAAGCTACTAGGAGAAGGTATATCCAGTTTATGGCATAATGATTTGCTACACTTGCTGAATTCACTATTGCCAATGATTTCATCACAATGGTCCATATCGCAGAACATAGAGATGTTTGGTAGAGGAGGACCAGCTCCTGGTATTGGGTTTGGATGGGGGGCATGTGGTGGAGGGTTTTGGTCTCTTAAATGCCTACTTGCACAACTGGATTCGCAATTGGTCGTAGAATTGATCAAATGTTTCTCTTCAGTTCAAGGAAGTCCTGTCATCCTCAATGAAGGTGTGAAGTCAGATAATGTGACTAACGCAGTTGTAACAGCTTCAAATTGTATCAGTTCTTCCCTAGGGTTATCTTTGATTGCCGGACCTGGACAAATCTATATGTTGGAGAAAGCTTTTGATATGATTTTTGAACCTTCCATTCTGAAGTATCTCAAATCATCTATACACCAATTTGCCTCTGACATGGGATTACTTAAACCTTTTGAATGGGACATAAATGAAGATGAATATCTGCTCTTCAGCAGTGTTCTCAATTCACATTTCAGATCCAGATGGTTAGCCGTCAAGAAGAAGCATTCAGATAAATACGCAGGAAATAATAGCAGCACTAAGATTTCGAAAACACCAGAGACATTGGAGACAATTCAAGAAGAAACAGAGTTGACAGAAACTGTAAATAAACCTTGCAACACATTAGTGGTAGAATGGGCGCATCAGAGATTGCCTCTTCCTATCCAATGGATTCTAAGTGCAGTTTGCTGCATTGATGATCCAAAAGGCACGCTCTCAACATCAGCCAACTATATTCTTGATGTCGCAAGGGCTGGTCTTTTCTTCCTTTTAGGTCTCGAGGCCATTTCAGCTACCCCATTCCTCCATGCTCCTTTGATCTGGAAAATTCATGCACTTTCGGTCTCTATCCGCTCTAGCATGCATTTGCTACAAGAAGACAGAAGTAGGGATATTTTCTGTGCTTTACAGGAATTGTATGGCCAGCATCTGAACAGGTTATGTAAGAAATTCTGTAAATCTAACTCTGTCGAGGAAGTGAAGGGTGTTACAGTGTCCACTTCAGAGGAAGCAGTGGAGATCAGTAGCCTCGAAATTCTCAGGTTCCAGGAGAAAATTCATGGAAGCTATACTACTTTTGTTGAGAGCTTAGTTGATCAATTTGCAGCTGTCTCATATGGAGATTTTGTTTTTGGTCGGCAAGTGGCCATTTATCTGCATAGAAATGTTGAGCCAGCAGTAAGGCTTGCAGCATGGAATGCACTGTCTAATGCTTATGTGCTTGAACTGTTACCCCCGCTAGACAAATGCATTGGCAACGCCCAAGGATACTTGGAGCCTCTTGAGGTACATTTTCTTTAATTTATTTTGCATTTCTTTTCTAGAGAACATTTTCATGGAGTAACTATGTGAATGATTTACTTTGAACTTGACCTTTGTACTGTCTTTGTGTATTGCACAGCCTAGAATATGCAGTAGACAGCGCATGATTTATACTCTACTTTGCTGACATTTATTTTGGTTTTTATTATATGTATGATTTCCATACCATCATTTAGCATGATTAACTATTTTTGTTGGCTGCTTCTCCATGTTCAAAGAACATAGTCTCACTGTTTCAGTTTTTTACCATACTTGTGCAGGATGATGTAAAAATTTTGGAATCTTATGCTAAATCATGGACGTCTGGTGTCCTTGACAAAGCTTTACAGCGTGATTCCATGGCCTTCACATTGGCAAAGCATCACCTTTCAAGCTTTGTCTTCCAGACCGGCGATTCTGGCAAAACGCTGCGAAACAAGCTGGTCAAGTCGCTTATCCGGTGCTATGCACAGAAGCGGCATCATGAGGTAATTGCTCGCTCATGTTTCTTTGAATGCTTGGGACTGGCAATTCCCACGCATAAGCTTGACCTGTCCTGAGTGTCTGTTGAATTCTGTACAACAGGCTATGCTTAAGAGCTTCGTTCTGCAAGGCATCGCACAGGATTCCAAGGGCAGTGGCAATGAGCTTGATCGGCGATTCAAAATCTTGAAGGATGCCTGTGAGATGAACTCCTCCCTCTTAGGTGAAGTCCAGAGACTGAAGTCATCTCTTGGCCAATGAAGGCCAGAAACTTACATGTGTCATTAACTAGGCAGCATTAGTTAGGAAAACTATAGGGCAAATCGTCCTGAAATATGCAAGTATGAGCAAGCTCACGATTGACGCTTCGGTGACTCTCCTTCCTCATACTCGGTGGCGTTCAGCCATCTTCAGTATCTTGGTTTGACATCCTCAATGTTGCAGTCGTGAGATGGCGCTATTCTCTCAGGTCAAGTCAGAACGAACGCATCACATGTATATAGTCAGTGAAAGACAGAAGATGGGGATGCAATGAACTTGATAGGTGGTTAATCAGATCTACTTAGGTTTCAGTTCCAAGACGTCTAAGGGACACCGAGAGCCTAATTGGCAGCAGGGCACACGCTGCTGTTGTGGCTGATCCACTAGACATCGATCGACGACGGCTTTGACTTGGTACTTATATTACTCCTCTAAATTGTGACAAACGCGTGTACGCCGGGTATTAGTAGTAGTAGAGGACTGCACTTTCCAAGCAGAAAAGAAAAGGCCATGGCATGCTCGCCTGCTCATATACTACGGGACGGCTCGTTGCCGAAATAACCAAATAGGGAGTCGTGCTGCGCGTACCAGAGGAAATAACTTCTCTTGAACTTTTGAAGAATCTAAATTGATCAAGCAATTACTTGAATGGGCGAATTCCGCATGAGATTGGGTTCATGCAATCGTTTCAGAGGAGAGAAGCCGCCTAGGCTGTCAGAATGTACCATATCTGAGCTACTTGAACCTGTCACACAACAATCTATCAGGAAGAATAGATCACAACCTGACAGTCTCTACGTAGAACATCCATATATGCATGTATAGTGACAGCAACCGGCAGCCATCTCTCCACCCTCTCCCGTCCCGTGCGCTCGGCAACTGGCGAGCAGCGCCGCTGCTACCGGCAAGCAGGCCTGCAGCGCACGAGCACAAGTCGCTGCAGTGCCCAGCACCGCGAGTGCTGAGTACCGCCTCCGCCGTCCCTCGCCTTGACATGTCGTGGTCGTGACTCGCAAATACCTCTAGCCACCAATGTCTCAGCAACGCCTCCAAGATATGTTTGTAACTTTGTCCCCCCTCCCCAAAAAAGTGGATATGTTTCTATGGTTGGTATGGAGTGCTGTTTTCGTTGAACCTTGGTAGTATTGCCTGTCCTGGTGTTGCCTGGCATGATCCCATTGAACAACACGCATAGAAGCCAAACAACCAATGCCGTGGGTCTCTGAAGAATGCATAAAAAACAAACAATCATGGACATCTTACAATATGTGTTCTGATCTATAGTTGATCTCTTTCCACTATGAAAACTTATGTAATGGTAAATTTTCAAAGTTACATGAAAGTAAACTAGTGGCAGTGCACAAAAACTAATATTGGTATTAATTCAAGCAACAATGTAGATCAACAATGTAATTCAAGACTCAACAATGTAGATCAACATCATCAGGCTGTTGTTGCCTGCAGGCGAAGCATTGTAGATATAACTTGGCTCAAAGAAATATACCACAAAACACATGCATATTCATGTAATCATGCAGAAGGGATGTAACCAGTATATCAGGATTTTTCACATACCTAACGTTCTGAGGAGTGAGGACAATATCAACACACAGAATCCTTGGTTTGTAATATATTTTTGAACATAAGGAAACTAATCCCCATTCTCTTGGGAGAAAATATATTACAGGGAGCCCACAAAAAAGACTCACGATAACAGAACAACTAAAGACGACTCAGAAATGAACATAACAATAGAATCAAGTTCAGAAGTTTTTATACCAACATTGAAAGGTGGTAGCTGGATCTAAATAAATAATAAGCGACCAGGATAAAAGGCAGTTACATGATAGACTAGAGACTAAAACTTGATTGGGCCCTTCAGCATGACGTAGCTTCAAAGAACAAGGTTCTATAGACCCTACCCCCCGGCAATGCTGATTTATATTCTCTCCTTCCTCCTTTGAAGCTTTGAAGACACTTAATTCACTTCATACCAACATCAAGTGGAGAACTCCCATTGTGAGCAACTAAACAAGGAGGCCATGCCATAACATAGGGTTGTGCAGGACCGTCAAATGTCCTCTGAAACAAATTCTCCAGTTTCATCGTTTCCAGGCAGAGCGACAAGAACCAACTTGGTTTTGGGGAATCACTGATCTTTTCGGAGGTTACCAAGTACACAAAGCCACCCCTGAATGCCACAACCAGGAGCTCATTATAGTTGCGCTTCTGTTCCTGAGAACCCCATCAAGTTGTGTGTCTAATGGGGTGGCCCTGTCCAGCATCCACTTCTCAGTGCCATCGCTATCTGTTCTTCGCAACATCACACCAATGGTGAAGTTGATGGCATAGACAATACAGCGCACACCGTTATTCATTTCCCCAACACAGAAGCTGCAGCGTCGATCCTTCAGGAATTGAGGCAGCTCCTCCGCGGAGAACTCCATTGTCGCCGTGTTCAGCGTGACCATATACTTGTGATTCTTGTAAACCCAGTACAAGAACCCATTGGACTGCATGTTGCTGGTCAAAAGCCACGATTTCGATCGCCGTGGTCGCCCTGGGACATCAACCCAGGGATGAACTTTCCACTCACAGGTGTCCGAGGAGAAGACAGTAGCCCGCACCCTGGACTCGTCGTGGGCAAGAAGCACCACCCGGAACGACGCGGGCTCCTCCTCGGAGCAGAGCAAGCAGGCGTTGAGCAGCTCGGTTGTGCCATGGCAACCTTGGAAGGTGTCCACATGGACACAGTCAAATAACCGGCACTGTCGCGCCAGGGGATTCACCACCACCATATCTTGCGCACTTGGCTGGTTAACACTGCAGAGGAGGACGTAGCCGCCGCGGCAGTCGAGGATGTCCCAGGAGTGGGCTATGCAGGGGCGCTGCTGGAGGCATGTCAGGAAGAAGTCGCCGCCGCGGAGGGCGACGGACAGGTCCCTTTCGTCGCGGCGGCGCACGGGAAGGAAGGAGGGGAAGCCCGGGAGGACCGGGTCCTGGACGGGGATGGGGGGCTCGAAGAAGAAGCCGAGGAGGGGCGCCGGGTGGAGCTCCCGGAAGCGGCGGCGAAAGTCCGGGGAGGAGACCACCGCGCGACGCCACGCCGGGCAGGCGAGCGCGGCGCGGACGAGCGTCGCGAGGGAGGGGAGGCAGAGGAAGATCCGGAGCAGGAGGTCGTCCGTGAGGGAGTGGATGGTGGTGGTGCTTGCGGGGCTTGAACTCCTAGGGCGCTTCGCCGGCGGCGGCGGCGGCGAGTGGGTTGGAGAGCCCTCGCGCTCCATTGCGGCGGAGATGAGGGGATCGGAATGAAATTTTCTGCGTGCCAAATTTTCGTACAGGCGTCCACAACGGTTGATGGGCCTTGTTTTTTTTTTCTTGAGACAAGGCCTTGTTTTCCTTTCCTTGGTATTCGGCCTTTCAGCCCAGGTCAGATTTTTATATGTAAAAGCATGGTAAAAAATGGTTCTATAGCAATCTAAAAAAAAAATTCTATAGCATTGAAAGACCGTATACATCAAAAAATATCACTCAAAAAAACTGTTATGTGAAATAATGCTAATTAAAGGCATAAATAAAGAAAAAGGAAAAGGAAAAACAAATCCACTCCGAGGCCTGTCATCTCTCGAGGTCCCTCTCAGGCTCTCAGCCTCTATTAGGGGGGTGCTTGATCCATCTCAGCCTCTCCTGCAAATATTTTTCGCAGCATATCTGAGACAAACAAAGGCTAGTAGACAAATCAAGGTACATGGCAATGGCATTAAGCTTACTAACATTTGATGATTTCAATATTGACTTGCTTTTGTTACCAAGCAGAGTACTCTCCATAAGAGTATAACTTTTGTTCATATATTTCTCCTTTACTAGGCGCATACTACTTTCGTCAGTCAAGAAACTCGATCAGTGGTACAGTGCGACTGTCACTAGTGCTCCCGGACCTACTCCAGCCTTTGTTCACCGGTTCCCTCTCCGTCTCCATCCTTCTCTGGTTCTGATGATCTTTTCAAGTTTGTTTAGGTTTCACACTTTACATTCCAAACTAACTGCACTGCTGCATACTTTATCGATACAGCAATGATCACCCATCTCTATCCAACCGTGGTAATTCTCCTGGGATTATCATATCAAAGCGCGAGGTGTGAATTAATTGAAATTAGAAATCTGAACTGAACGCCCTAGCGGCGCCTCCACGGCGCAGGCAGGACCAAAGCAGACGCCAGTGGCCGCATGTGTCGTGCCGGTGCCGGACTGCCCGCCGGTGGTTGCCGCGTGCCACGGCCGGAGCGATCCACACCGAGGCGGGCTGCCCCCGACCCTGGCCTCTTCTGCTCGTGCGGCGTGGGAGTTTGTCCCGAGCGGGAAGAGACGACGAGCCGTGTCGTGTCATGCTCGTGCAGCGTGGGAGCGTGGAAAGGGATGCCCGTAAAGGCCGGCCGGGTCCAAGAGACAAGCGTCGTGTGTCACGCTATGGGCTATAGCCAGTAGGCTATGGCCGGCCTCTCTGTTGACCGTTGTTTATTGTTCCCTGGAATATGCTCTCGGCAACCGTGTAGGGCCGGTCGTCTCCTGCAACTGGTTGACGAGGCGTTGACTAAAAGAGCTAGTGTGACCTTTTTTTTTTTTTGAAAGATCTAGTGTGACCTTATCGAGCAGCTACCTCCTGTCCTGGAGTCCTGTTGGCCAGTACTACGGAGTATTGTACTGCCATATTGTATCCATGAAACGCGGCGGGTCATGTGGGGCGTTTTGCTCGGAAAATGCTAGGAACCAGATGGTGCCGCGTACCACGACGCAGACTGCCAGACCGACGAGAAGGACATGTTGCTGACTTCGGCTGTCTCACAGGCTCTCAGCGCGTCCGAGCTACTTCATGAAACCTGCCATACTGAGTGTTGCCAAACAGCCAAAGCACGTACTTAGGAGTATATAGTAATCACGTTGATCCATCCATCGCTCTTCGATAGATCTTTTTTTCCCCAAAATATCAAGGTCTACCGATGAGAGCCAGTATATCTAAATACTCTGTTACCTCTGCCTTAAATATAATTCAAGCATCATTTTAAGTTAAACTATCTCAAGTTTGAATGAATTTATACAAACAACTTCAACTCTTTGTTTATATATATCAAACATATGCCATTAATCTCAGCTTAAAAATACAATATCATCATAATATAACTGATTGAAGTTGTAAATGTTAAATCTTTTTTTCTACCCTTATAAGATAGTTACATTTGAAATAGATTGACTGATGACCCACCTAAAGTTGGATCTCTTCTCTGTTTCTTGGTACCACTTCCAAGGTTTGGCGCGGCGTTGACGCCAAGTCTACGGTCCTGGTCTTTTCCGCCATAGCTTGGCATGACTCGAGACTGCGATCGGTTCTCCTGTTATTATATTAGCATGTGCTTGGTGCCGATCGGTTCTTGGAAAAAGTATAATTAGTACGTATCCCATGCAAATATATATAAACAGTGCCATTGCTTCTTGCTTACCTATTTTGTCTTGTTCTAGCCTCGCTGCCTTCATATCCTTTCTTTAATTTTCCATTTTCTATTTGTATTAAGAGCAACTGCAATAGTTTAGCATTTTTTTTTGTCAATTATTGTTATTTGTCAAATCCCAAATTGATATGGGGTGGGAAAAAGGCCATCTCCAAGTATTTGACAAAATTGACTTGACAAAACAAAAAATTGTGCGCGCGAGCGGGAAATATCTCGGAGGAGTAGCACGTGAGAGCGATTGCCAAGCGAAGCTTAGTCTGGCATATATACCAAATATCACCCG
Source organism: Themeda triandra (assembly GCA_018135685.1). Lineage (NCBI taxonomy): Eukaryota > Viridiplantae > Streptophyta > Magnoliopsida > Poales > Poaceae > Themeda > Themeda triandra. Next base: position 180,213 of record JAENPR010000569.1, read on the forward strand.
GTGTTTGACAAGTTGCTAAAATGCGAATCTCATTTGCCAAACTATTGGATAGGTGATTTTGAGAATTTTGCTAAAAAATAAGAATGCCAAATTAATTTGTCTAACTGTTGTAGTTGCTCGAAGTGATGCCGCGGAGATGCACGGTAATAAGTGTTAAATAATCACGGCCGCGGGAGTGCTGCTTGACATCGCCAGGGAGGCAGGAGATTGGGTGCTGGGTGGTTGTGCGCCTATTGCAGCTATTCTGAGTTTGTTGTCGCACAATAATTCGCTTTTGTAATTTCGTTCCGGGTGTATCCAGTAGAGTAGGAAGTGTGTACTAGCGATCGGTTGTTAGCATCTTGCGAACAATGGAGAGCTAGCATGTAAACTTTGTTCCCCTCTTACTGAAAAACCGGTGAAGTCCGGGTCGCGAAAAAAATAAGTATTAAATAAGGGACCCTGTACGTACTGGACCTCTTGCGCGTAAGGTCAACCTTTTTTTATTTTTGACAAGAGCGTAAGGTCAACCTTGAGCGACCATTCGGAGATCACGAAGAGTCCGAATATCGTTTCTTTTTTAAATAGAGTGTATATCTTCTTATTATCTCTTCTTGGCTCATGCATGCATGCCCAAACCGATTCCGTGATGTCATCAAAAGATATTTTTACGTCCTGGTCAAACATCAAACTGGACAGTGAAACTCGAAATAAGTGATATCGAGATCCACGATTTTTTTCCACTTATTACAATTTCCTCAAAAACATCTCCCAACAAACCTGCTGCAATCCCCACCGTGCATCAGTGCATGCAAGAGGATAAAGCTCATCAGCATCCCGAAACCGCCGACCAAACGAAACGACCACTCCGCTGCAGCAGCTCCACCTTTCATCCGGATCCGGATCTCACTCCTCACGAGAACAACTCCCCTCTCCCGGTCCCACCGGCGGGCCCCGCGGAAGACGCCCCGGCCTCCACGTCGCCATCCGGGGAACGTCACAGTCGCGGTGACTGCAGGTTGCCGCCGAAACATCCATTGAACCAACGAACGAGCGAGGCAACGAGCTCATCATTAAACAACGCGAACCTCCGCGTGCGCCCGAAGGAACCCCGCGTCCCTGCCCGCGCGGCCAGCCGTTGCTTCTACGCCGCCGGAGACCACAGCAGCTCAGCGGAGTTGACTTGACTTCGCCAGTCGCCACCGCCTCTCCTCCGGCCGGCGGCAGCCGCAGGGACAGGGAGGGATGGAGGGCTCGTCGTCGTCCTCGCCGGGCGACGCTGGCGGGGGCTTGCAGTTCCAGTCGTCGTCGGTCCAGGTCGCGGTGGCCGTGCGCGGGGACGGCCGCGCCAGCCGCCGGGCCGCGCGGTGGGCCGCCGCCAGCCTCGTCCCGGCCGGGGGCCGCGTCGCGCTCGTCCACGTCATCCCGCCCGTCTCCTTCGTCCCGTCCCCATGTAAGGATCACCTCCCGTTCCTCTGTTCCTTCCTTTGGGTTCCAACTTCCAAATGGCAGCAGCGACCTGACCTGACGATGGGCTCCTCCAGCGGGGGAGAGGGTGCCGGTGGACAGGATGGAGCGGGAGGTGGTGGAGATGTACGCGCAGGACCGCCGCGCGCGCGCGCAGGAGGTCTTCCAGCCCTTCCGCCGCCTCGTCGCCCGCGGCGGCAGAACCGTGAGTTGTCTTCATCTTCACTCCCCTATCGCAGCTCTGCTGGTACTGCGTCGTCTCTGAATTCTGATCGACTGATTCGAGCATGACTACCGAATTCGCAGGTGGAGACGGTGGTGCTGGAAGGGGACAGCGTCGCGGAGGCGCTGGCCAAGTACGCGGCGGAGTCCAGCGTCCGCAGCCTCGTGCTCGGATCCGCCTGCCTCACCTGGTTCCGGAGGTGACGATTTGATTAATTCTGTTAACATTTTCCCCTGGTTCTAGTACTAGTACAGAAGGTGGCTGGAATTTCACTTTTGAAAATAGAGGACACGAGGAGCAAAAAGGAGTGTCCCTTTTTTGGAGATAGTGAAATGAGCTTACCTTCATTCTGTCGGGCTAACGCTTAGGGACACAGGATCTTACACTGAACAAACATTTCGTCAGGTTTGAGCGTCGCGTTTCTGTCGAAGGCTAGCACTTTTTGTAGTCTTTTTTTAGACCTACTTTTCGTATATCTCTCCAAGCACAAAGGCTAGAATTTTGCTTTTGAGAACCCCAAAAGTGATGTGATGGATCATGGGCTATCAGCTGTTTAGCCTTTTTTTTTCTATTTGAAACAAAAAGGAAAGCAATGAGCAAAAAGGGGATAGTGACTTGCTGAGATGTGTGCGTGCATTTGGCATAGTGAGATGTGCGCAAGCAATGGCTAGGGAACAAAAGGAAACAACATTCGAAATATAAACAAACGAACCTTTTGAGATAGTGAGTTGTGCGCGAAGCAGTTGTCTTTGGAAAGCTGGGTGCATGCATGTACACTGGAATTGATCTTTTTTATGAAGACCAAACATCTTTTAAGCCCTTTTATGTTTTTGAGTAATGTTTGATAGGACTAACCTATTGTCCCTTGGGCCACAGTGGCAGCAGGTATGGTCCTGTTTGACGCTGATCTGTGCCATTTATGTAAGACCTGTACAACTGATCTGTGCTTTTTGTTCCAACTTAGCAGTTGGTTGAAAATTTTCTTGTTGACCGCCTTTGGGAAAGCATTGGAAAAAGATAAAGAGTGCCCATTTTGGGATATTTTCCACAAAAGGCTCAGCATTACTTAGTTCTTATCCTCCTTTTCTAAACCTGTGATCACCTCCAAAGATGTACATGCAAAGATGGAAAAGAATTGTTCTTGGAAGGCATAAACCACTCCCCTCTTCAGTGTCACACATCAGACATCACAATTCACAACTCACATACCTTTGCTAACAATTCTTTTTTGTGCAAAGGTTGCCTTGATTAGTTCTCATAAATCTATTTCTGCGAAACTAGAAGATGTCATTTGCAAAGCAGGATCAGCAGCTGGTTTCGTTTTTCCTTTTCAGTTGTATAGTTTGGCGCATTATGTGCCTCAACTGCCACATCTTTTTGGTGGATCTACTTTTGTTGCTTGTGGTAGCCTCCTAGTCCCTTTCTCAAGTCCTGTACCCTTAATATATATATTTTTTTTCTCTTAGCCTGTCCTTCTAATGATTCTGTGCCAACTCCTATCAAACTGAAAAACTAAAATTCCAGTTTAAACCCTGTACATGCCATGTTGCGCTCTGCGTTTTCAATATGACTCTATGTGACATTTGCATGTATAGCCGTGTCAGTATATATTACTTGGGAATAACATTTCAATGTTGCTTGGCTGAACCCATTATCTACTTCAAATGCATAATAATAACTGAAGTAATAATAACCCAGTTTGAAAGAAGAGAACTAAAATAATGGGTTTGTCTGTTTATATTCTGAACTTTGTCGCCATTGATTTTTAGCCAATCATTGACAATGGTGCTATTGTTCCCTTTTCAGGATTTTAGGGCTCCAAGATGTGCCTTTTACAGTTCTGAAAATTGTGCCTAGTTCCTGCAACATATTTGTCGTGTCCCGGCGCAGATTAACAATGAAATTTGCAAATCAGGCTCGAAATAGCAGTATGTATTGCTCAGATTCTTTTCCTTCAATACTTTTGTCCTTGTTTACTATTCATATTGAGTTTCTTTTCTACCCAAACATATGTTTGTTTACAGAGTCGAATGCTTCTATTCGGATTCAGTCAACAAGTCATAAAGCATTTGATCAAATACAGAGGGACTGGCTGCAGGACAAACAGGCTTTGAATAATCTGGCTGATGATGAGACACCAAAATATTCTGGAAATTCTAGTTCAGGCTCATTCTCTCAAGTCTGCAGTTCTCTAAGCACTTCTTCCAATGCCGTTAAAAGTTCAGAAAGTCATAGAAGAGGTTTCTTAGGAAGCTTAGGTCGAAGGACACCAGGGAGAGAAAGGAATAAAGATTTTGATGCTATTGGCCAATTGAAGGAAGTTCATTATGTTGCCTTAAGCTCAGTTGAAGAGGTAATGGCTAATGCTGACTTTCAGCAGATACACCAAACCATTTCTGGACTAAAATTTAATACTGCTGACTTTGTTTCTGGCTTCGTTTCCAGTACCAACATATAGATGAAGAAGAAAAATTGAGGAACGAGCTGAAGGATACTTTGATGATGTATGACAGAGCTTGTGGAAATCTGGCCCATGCTAAGAAAAAGGTCAGTGATGCATGATAGTGGACTACCTGGTCCTTACAAGTAAATTTTTATTTTAAAAGATGTCTGTTGATTCACTATGAGGCATTATTGTTTACGCTTAACTATCAAAGGTTGATAATGATCTCATGATTTAACTGGTACTGTCCCAACCTAAGGCTTTCATTTAGTATCCTTGGTTCCCCCTTCAACAGAAGATTTTTACTTATATGCCCTAACTAATTTTTACTGTTTCAGATTCAGCTACTTTCTAGTGAATGCTGTGAAGATGTGAATAAGCTGCAAGACGCACTACAGAGAGAGGAAGTGTTGAAACAAACGGTTTCAGATGAGAAAACCAAACATTTAGAAGCAATTGGAGCAGTTGAGATGGCAAAAAATGCATTTACACATGAGACATATTCCAAGCACCAGGCTGAAATACTAGCTAACATGGTGTCTACTGAGAATGCTAAGGTTGTGGATGCCCTTCTATCATCTGGCAAAAGTTGCAGACGGTATTCGAAACATGAAATAGAGCTTGCCACTGATTACTTTTCTGATGCAAAGAAGATTGGTGAGGGTGGCTATGGGAACGTATACAGGTGTACTCTTGACCACACTGAAGTAGCTGTAAAAGTTATTCAACAAGATTCCAACGATAAGACTGATGAGTTCTTGAGAGAGGTAAGTTGATTTATATGTTTCTAATTTTTCTCACTGGACCTAGTCAATTACTCTTTTTGTCTAGGTTTTGAAACCTCAAATTGCATGTGTGGTTAAATGATTCATTACATTGATCTGTCGTGTGACAGGTGGAGATTCTCAGCCAACTTCACCATCCCAACTTGGTTTTACTGCTTGGTTTTTGTCCTGAAATTGGATGCCTTGTGTATGAATATATGGAGAATGGGAGTTTAGAAGATCTACTTATCAACAATAAAGAGCAGCCACTCCATTGGTTTCTTCGATTCCAAATTATCTTCGATGTGGCTTGTGGGCTTGCTTTCTTGCATGGGACGAAGCCAGATCCTATTGTCCATCGTGACCTAAAGCCTGGGAACATCTTGCTGGACAAGAATTATGTAAGCAAGATTGGTGATGTTGGATTTGCAAAGCTCATATCAGATCTTGTGCCAGAAGGGTTCACAGAGTACAGAGACACTGTCATTGCTGGCACACTGTATTACATGGACCCCGAGTACCAATTAACTGGGACAATTCGACCAAAATCAGATCTTTATGCTTTGGGTATTATCATTCTTCAACTATTAACTGGCAAGCGTCCACATGGGCTGGTAAATAGCGTAGAAGAGGCGATTAAACGTGGGATATTATCAGATATCCTCGACAAATCTCAGTCTGATTGGCCAATTGCTGAGGCCAAGATGTTGGCAAAACTTGGGTTGTGGTGTACAGCCTTAAAATGCAGAGACAGACCTAACCTTGAGTCGGAGGTGCTTCCAGAGCTCGAAAATATCCTAAGCAGGGTTACTGGTTCTCTCAAACTCGAAAATATCCTTGCACCAAGCCACTTCTTCTGTCCGATACTGCAGGTAAAATTAGCTACAGGTACTTTAAATCAACAGTTCCATTTACCCGTTTGTCACTCTTGCTAAATGGAAGAATTGTGATGCAGGAGATAATGGAAGATCCTTATGTTGCTGCTGATGGGCACACCTATGAGCACAGGGCAATCAAAGCTTGGCTCGAAAAATACAAGATATCCCCAGTGACAAATCAGAGGCTTCCACATTTATCCATAATTCCCAACCATTCCTTGCATGCGGCAATACAACAATGGAAGTTAAGGACATCTTAACAAAGGCATGAGATGACTGTTTTGCTTGTTGTATATAGTTTGATTCATCAGTCTTTTTGAGTCAAGATGTAAATAAGACCAATAGTTTTATAGTGAAAGAAGATAATATTGTAGGAATAAGTTGTGTTACTAGTCTAGATTTGTTGGAGCTGGTTTGGGCTAAATGGCCTATATCTTGTACTCAAACAATTGAAATTAAACTGAATTCAGTATTGGGACGCTGTATTTTTGTTAACTATAGTCTACAATATATTTTTCTTGGAGGGTCCGGTTACAATTTTCAGTGTGATTTCTCTGAGATCAGTATCTTGGTTGAAGTGTTGTTATGTGTACCTTTATCAGTATTCAGTAGCTTAAACTCAGTTATTGCACATTTTGTACTTTTTATCTTAATAAAATGTAACACAACTCTCCTACAATGTTCGAGAAAAAAAAATCCTCAGTTTGAATTATCCAAACCATCCTTTGTTTTCTGGCAAAAATTAGCCTAACTCTACAAAACATCTGAAGGCATAAAATATGGAACAATAGCTGGAACTGTCCAGGATGAAACTTCACATTGTGATTCCAAAGTTTATTTTTGAAACCACTACGAAGTATCTTATTGGGATGGGATACAACATACAATTGTTTGTCGAGGTACTTGACAAAATTACTCAAAACATATTGACTTTTGAATGGGTGCTTGGTTCTATGCTATACTGCCAGTAGTAATGACCTCTACTTCTTTCGGAACAAGTAATGTGCAACCATCCATTCATCTCCATTGTTGTATCCAAAAAGTTCAGCTACAGAGATGAAAAATGTCCGCCAATAAGCTATCCATTTGGTAGTTGATTCCTTCCCATACGTTTTCTCGAAGATTGGTCTTATTGAAGTGATACTCTTGTCCATACGTTTTAGCCACTCCTCACTGCACAGAAATGACCCCATGTGGTTAATCAATATAATGTACTGTATGTCGATTCATTTTGAGTGTTAATCTAGATAGCATTTGTTGCCTGACATTTTGTCCTTGTACAGTGTAAAACTTGACAGTGCAAATGACAAAAATGAGAAATTCTCTACTTACAAGAAAAAGGCTTGAAATGCAACTTTTGCATTTTCTCACCAATAGTCACAGGAGTTAGTGACTAAAAAAATCAATTTAGAATGCACGAATTATTACAGCGAAGATAGTTTCAAGCTTGGAAGGATATACTCCCTCCATCCACAAAAGAATACAATTTTAACATAGGACCAAGTTAAATATCTTGAGCTTGACTAACTATAAATAAAAAATATCAATGTTTTTAGTATTACTAGGTAAGCATCGTTAGATTTGTCATGAGCTTTAGTCTCATAAATATTAATATTTTTACATTGTTTAGTAAAAGTTTTGACATGTTAACTAAGAATGCATCGAGAATTACATTCTTTTGTGGATAGAGGTAGTACCTAGTTCTCGCATAATGCGTGCCACTGACAAGCCAATGATTGACCACAGATACATCTTCCTGCAGTAACATAGTCAGTAAAATATCAATATCCGCATGTCATCAGAGTCTGTAAATATAAACATTCGCAAGAGTATTGATTGATAGCCCATCAACCTATATTCATATTTAATGAATGAGAGCACTCCTCAAAAAAGAAAGAATGATTGTACACTACCTGAAAGTAGAGAAGTAGGTTTGCAGATGGCATTGTTCCTCCAGTGAAGAAATATCTTGTGATCCAATCATCATCATTTTTATCCTGTCAAATTGTGAGGTGATGAAGATTAACATAATTGTTGAAGCTTTTAGATTAAACTGGTCGGTGCATGCAACTCAATATGGTATCAAAAGATAGTTCTTGATCCAGTTCGAATCCTGGCTAGTGTATTTTTTTCTCAATCACGCAAAAGACTTACGTGTTTTGTCCATTAAGAAGGAGAGAGTTTTTACAAACGGGGCTTTACAAAGATTTTCAATGAAGCGCGCCCCTCCAAACCAAGTGTTCTACGCTATTACTCGCGCTAGTAGTCGATCGTGGTTCTTTGTGCCCGTGGCTAGTGTAATTAAATAAAAATAAAAATAATTGTTGCTCACTCCTATTCCTTGTCTAACAGTTTACATGGAATGCTTTCAGTATGGATCAGATTCTGAGAACTTAAGTTCACATGGAATGCCTTAGATATTGAAATTAAAACTATGCTGCGAGCATCATCTGACAGAATACAGGTACAAGCCTTCAGTTTAATAGGTGGTGGAATGCACCAAATGGCCAGTGAAAATGCAGATCATTAATCTACCTCAAAATGATATGGAAATGTTTTGTGGCAGAAGAAGTGAACAAATAGTAGGCCGTCCTCTTTCATCCACCTGGATATCTTCTTAAGAAGTGACTTGTAGTTTTTCATGTGCTGCATAATGTGCCATGACAAATGATCATTTGCCTTGATGGATATTCTAACAAGACACCAAACTGAATCATACCTCAAACATCTCTATAGATAAGATCCTGTCAAAAGAGCGCTCCATCTCAAACTTGCTGATGTCTGCTACAATTATCTCAACATTTGACAACTCATTTTCCCTGAAACAGAATTGAAGTGGCAATGTGGCATAGCAAAGTATTATGGAAGGGAAATCAAAGTTAGACCAAAAGATGATAGATCTGTCTGCATATCTAGCAAATCTACATGCATGTGAACTGTCAATAGTATGGTTGAAATTCTCCAAAAAAAATAGTATGGTTGAAATAATAGAAATAGGTCTTGGAAAGTTATATCCTTAAACAGCTCATGGTATTTGAACTTCATTGTTTGCAAGTTTTTGTAACAGCTGCAGAATTGATAGCAATATAACAGCATGATGTAAATGAAACAAATTGCACTGACAGGAATAGGCTGCATATGGTCACTTAGAAGGGTTACATGGAACATAAGTTAGCACTACATGTAAAAATAATCAACCGACTCCACATACCACTGAAGCACTGAAACCATTACACTTACCTACATTGCTCTTCTATAAAAGCCTTTTGTGTAGTAGAGTTGCATATCCCTGTTACACTGCAGTTTCTATATTTCTTTGCAATGTACAGTGAAAGGGATCCCCATCCACATCCAACATCTAGGATGCTCTGGCCATCTTGTAGTTTTGACCTCTCACAATACAGATCCAACATTGCAACCTCAGCATCTTCTAGGGTGCTTGAATCATGAGGGAAGTAGCAGGAGCTGGAAGATTCAATGTATTCGTGTGGATTAACCAAAGAGAATATGTCTTATGTTAAAACTAAGGAGCAGGAGTTTGAACATTGCACTATCAGAAATTCATATAAACTGACCCGTTCCTAGTATTACCATCAGCCAAAGAGAATATGTCTTTTGCTAAAAGTAAGGACTGCGCACAAACCTGTATTTGAGATTCCTTCCAAGGACCAACTTAAAAAATGTAGTTGGCAATTCATAGTGTTGGGCTTTAGCTTTGTCCGTTTCAATGGCAATGGGCATCTCTTCAAGAGCTGTATCACGAAAACATGCAGCACAATAATGAGAAGTTTGATTCCTAAAAGATCAATAGCATAACAAAACAAATACACATTTTTTTTTGCAAGGAAAACAAAACACATGACATCTGATTGTTTAATAGTTTTGTGATGCTAGGTAAACAAATACATATGACATCTGTTAGTCTTCATTAGAGCCTCAGAGAGTTATAATGCAAGGGTTATGGTACTATGGGCCTGTTTGGTACAACTTATAAGCTGCCTAACAACCAAATGGCAAACTTTTCTGCAGCTTATTCTGTTCTCATGATCCCATTTATACTGAAAAGCAGAAAGTGGCAAACATGCTTATTCTGAGTTCTGACTGCTTATTTATTCCATTTGTCGACCTTCTATGGGAAGTGCTTCCAAGAAACTGTCCCAAAGAGGGCCTATGTAGCAACAGTATATGATAATTTAATCCCCCTCTCAGTTGAGTATGAACCCTGACTTACTACTAGTCCATGAAGTCACTAGAAACCACATTTCATCTCCGCTCTCCCATTCGGCAAAATCAGCAATTCAACACACTCCGCCCGTAGCACAACACCTCAGTGGGCGAGTTGCGGTGCATCGACTCAGAAAGTCAGAAGCGGCGGCGGCCATCACTCACAGCGCAGCCAGCACTGTCCTCGCTCCTCGACCCCCTCCCAGCTTGGTTGTCAGCTCAACTCGCCCCCTCGCTCTTAAGGCCGGCAAACAGTGTCCAATGGCAAAGCGGACTGTGTTGAAGCAGTTGGCGGTCACTGCAGTCACAGGAGCGCACGACAGCATCCCTCAATCTCCCTCGGTGGCTTGGCCCCCCTCCTAGCTTTGCTCGACTCGGCGTCTCCCTCTCCCAGATCCCTCTAACAGGCTTCCAGATACATATTCCATTTTCTTCTAATTTATAAAAGAAATTTAAATAATCTTGATCGATGAAATCTAGAGTGAAACACTGTAATGTAATATATTGATCGATGAAAACAGTGTAATGTACTATATTGCATACATGCATAGATTTGAATACCCAGCTACAAAGTTCAGGCTCCACTATTGGTACGGTGGCGCCCATGTACCGTACTCCCCCAATTCCAAATTATAAGTCACTTTGACTTTTTGATACATTCATTTTGCTATGTATTTTGATCTAATGTACCTCTAGATAAATAAGCAAAATGGACGTACAAAAAAAAAAGATAATTTCGAACGGAGGGCCGTTGGGAGTTGACTTGACACACTGTACTCGGTAGTACTTACAACGAACGAACTGGAGGAGCAGGACCTGTACTGTACTGGGTACTTACAGCGGGCGAACTGGAGGAGCTGCTGCAGCTGGAGCGGCGCGGAGGGGAGGTAGCCCTGGCGGAGGCGCTGCGCGAGCAGGAGCCGCGTCAGGCGCCGGGTCACCGCGTCCGGGATGAGGTTGCGCTCCAGTGCCGCCAGCGCGGACCGCGTCGCCACCTCGTAGGCCCGCTCGACAACGGACGCTGCCGCCATTGCTGACCGTCGCCGTGCGGGTGCGCGAAGGCGGCCTGCTTGCCGGAGCTGGAGGGAGAAGGAAACGACGATTGACGAGGCAGGAGAGGCAGAGGTTTCGCTTTGCGGCGTCAACCTCTATCGGCTGCGGTGGGTGGCTTTCCTTTCCTGTGAACGCAAAACAGGCCACGTCGGTCGCTATTCACATTCCAAATTAACATTAAAACCATATTAGTATCAACAAAATTTATAGTGTTTATCTGCATATTGCAATCACACATAACACAAAAATATATAAGGAATCAAGTTACTGTTTGTAAAGACACTCACAATACAGACTCTATTATAAGGACTAAACATATTTATTTCTTAAATATATCATAAACTTAGAGTCTACTCCCCCGTTCTAAATTGAAGTCATTCAAAAATATTAGAAAGTCAAACCATCTTAAGTTTGATAAAAAAATTATAGAGAAAATTACAAAGATTTGTGACATCAAAATAGAGAAACTATAAAAATATAATTAATGAAGAATTCATTTATACTTGGCATCCTAATTGTTATTATCTTATCACTAGTATAATGCCGTCTTTACGGTTTTATCTTGAGGATGCATGTTTTTTTTTTCCATACTTTAAATTTAACATTATTGTATTTGAGTATTTATACATTCCAAAAAAAAACTTTAGCACTGAAAAATGGCCTATTTACTTGCGTTGTCTTGCCAGCTTTTTGCACCATAATTGTACTCTGATTCAAACATAAACAAAATAAAAATGTCCAAGTGAATTCCTGATAAATTCATCATGCCCTAAATTCATCGTGCTAACCATAATTGTACTCTGATTCAAACACTTCGTCTCACAGATTGATAAATTCTAGAATATTGGATCAGATCATGGCAAATAACACATGAACTGATGGATTGAAAAAAAATAAACCAAATCTCACCACCGGACGACAGTAATCCGCCAGAAGCCTATCATGGCCTAGCTGCTTGTCTTAACCATCTAATCCACCAGAAGCCTATCATGGCCTAGCTGCTTGTCTTAACCATCTCACAGCTTGCTATACCACCGCCATATTTGGGCTGCTTGCTCTCCACATGAGCAATCATCAGTTCTTTTGACTCGCCATATTTGGTCATACTTTAAAAGTTTTGACTCTCCAAGATTCTTTGAATGACTTATAATTTCAGACTAGAAAGTAAATAATACTTCAAAAGTCTTTTTTCTCTCTCTCTTCAATAAATATATTGCCACATTATTAATAAAATACTATAAATAGGAGGGTAATAAATAGACTTAGGCCCTATTTGGAAACTAAGTATTTTTTAGAGTTTTAGAATAATACCATGGTTTTGTGAAATACTTAGGTTTTAAAGGGTCACGAAGCGTTTGGATGCAACAAATTTCATGGTTTCGAATACCATGGTATTGCTTAAACTATAATATTTTTGGAGTCTAAAAAACTTGACCCCAACCCTCTTTAAGCTCTTTGGTTTCTAAATACTATGGTTTTACATGCCTACAGTCTTCAAAACTATGATTTTACAATACTACAGTTTTAGAAAACAGCGGCACCCAAACAGGACCTTATGTATGGTAGAGATTGTATTGTGAGTGTCCTAAATGCATCTAGCCTTTAGTAGGCTTTGGTGGACTAAATGACAATATGATTAAAGGTTCAACAAGTTTGCTAAGCATTGAATAGAAATTTTAGTATATTTTATAAACATGAAAAAAGAGAATTATGATATGATTAAGTGTATCAAAGGTTGAACAACAAGATAAACCTAATGTACTGCGTTGAAATGAAAGCCAGAATGGTGTATTATTGTGGAATACCATGGATGAATAATATAAGAAGATAAGGGCGTCATTGGTTGGCTGCATATATGCCAACCCAGGCTCACGATATCCAGGTGTGATGATTGGTTCGCTATATGGCTCCTTGGGATCCCCCAGCTCCGTGTCGTCCCCGCGGGGCGACTCGGGGCGACTCGCCCACCCCACCACAGAAAAACGCCGCCGCGAGCCACCACCGGCCGCCCCCGCCGTTGCTCCAGCCAGCGGCGGTGGTGGCGGCCCGCTGCGGGGTGCTCAAAAAGGCCCCTTCGCAGGCCCCTTCTCCTTCCCTCGCCTCCTCCCTCTCTCTCTCTCCATCCCCAACCTATGAATAAATGGCGCCGGGGAGATGGCCGCCGGCGGCTCGGTCGTCGGATCCGGGCCCCTTGAGGGCGGATCCGAGTCCCCACCCCCGGATCCGGTGTTTGGTGGTGCGGGGCTGCGGGTGCCGGCCGGCCTTGCCGTGGTGGCCGGCGCTTGGCCACGAGGCTGCGCCCGACGGTCGAGAGGCGGCGGGAGCGGGGCCGGAGCCGCGGCTCGCCCACTCCCCGTGTCTTTGGGCGAGTTCCTTTTCCGGCCAGGCTCCCGGGCACCTCCCGGTGGCGAGCAGCGCGCGGCCAGACGAGGCCCCACGCCTCCGGCTCGGTGGTGCTTGCCTGTCCGCCCGGGCCGCCCGCCCGCGGCGCCAGATCCGCCCGCGACGGCGTCCGCGGGAGCTGCTGGGGCGCGCCGCTCAGCAGGTGGTGGCTGGGGAGACGGCGTCGCGCTGGACCCCATGGTCCCTCCTCCTCTCTGCGCCACGGACGCTTCTCGTCGCAGGAGGCAGCTGGGGTCGCCATGGTCGGCGATCTCCCTGGATGCGGGGCTCCAGCTGCAGAGGATCCGCGGCCCCAGCGGCGGCGGCAAACTGCATCAGCAGCGAATCTGGATGGAGCGCGTAGTTCGGCCGCCGGCATGCCGACGGTGGGGCAGCGTGCTTGCATTCTTTGAGTTTCCTACGGGGACCCCACGGCGACGTGGGCGCACGGTTTGGCCACGGGCTTGCCGGCGGTGGGGGCGCGCGCCGACGCGTCGTTGTGCCTGGGGCTCGTTCCTGGTTTCTGAGTCGACGAGCTATGAGCCATGGGATTGGGGAGGCTAGGCGAAAGCCATGCACATCTGGTTTGTGCGGTCGACGGCGACACCATTGGCACCGTTACCTCGTTGGAGGCGTCGACAATGTAGTCCCCCACCCTATGATCATAGTTTTTGTCCTCTCTCCTCCGGGTGAAAACCCAGCTCTAGTTCTCTGGAGCCAATGGCGGCGGTGTTATCGACGTCGTAACCCTCTTGGGGGCGCCATTGTGGAGGACGGATTCCAGCACCATCCCTAATGTCGCTGTGAGCTCTCTCCATCCTCTCCATTCCGCTTCTTGTTCCCTGTTCCCTCTCGGGTCAGACTGGCTTGGCTGCTAGCCGTTACCGTCGCTTCGACGAGTGTCTTCTTCTGGCGCCTCTGCTCCGTCGGCGCTCTCCTTGATGGTGGCATAAAATCAAATGCCGGGTGGAGTTCCCACCACTGTCCCCATTCCCCTTTACGGCTTCCTCCCCATGGATGGCGTTGAATGGCGATACGTGGGCCCGGATGTGCTGGAGGTGCCTTCATCATTCTCAAAGGAGGTCGTCGTGTTCGGTGATCCTGCGCTTGCGGGCTCAAATCCACGCTTTTAGTCCTCATTCCACTGTTCGTTCCCAATCCACAATTTCGCTTCTAAGAGGGAGGGCAGCAGCGGAGCGGCGTAGCTACGAGGAGCGGTGCAGGGCACAAAGGCTATGGTGAAAACGACGAGTATGTTGTTCGGCAGGAGCACAAGTTGACGCTCGATTGGCGTCTTTTAGCTCTAGTCTAAGTTTAGCTCGGTTGTATTTGTTATTTGTTTCTCTGGTGTTGTTGTTTTGTATTCTCTCTCGCCCCCTATTGTACCTCTCAGAAAATTGTGTGGAGGATTGGCGCTTGCGCCCTTTCACCGCTCGGCTTGCCGAGCACCTGTGAATGAAAAGTAGGTGGGAATCGTTGTGATTCCCCCCGAATTCCCTCAAAAAATATGGCTCCTTGGGTTTGGCTCTGCTCAAGGAAAAAAAAACTCTTCTTAGCCCGTGATACACAAACTTTAGGCATCTGTCTCACTAGATGCGAACAATATCAGGTAACATTATTAATACATGATTAGCATATAGTAATTGATACTAGTCTTTAATTGTAGGTCATTTGATTTTTTTTACCACAACTTTAACCATTCGTCTTATTCAAAAATTTATATTAAATATTATTTTTTTTGTTATGACTTGCTTTTCTAACAAAAGATCTTCAAGTGTGACTTAAATTTCAATATATTTGTACAAATTTTTTAAATAAGACGAGTGGTTAAAGTTGAATTCAAAAAATCAAACAAACTATAATTTAGAACGGAGAGAGTGTTAATGTATCTCAAACAATATTAAGGACAAATAAGATAAGAGGATAAAAATGGTTGCATAAAATAAATATTGTGATCGTGTTTATTTATCTAATTTCTCGTGCAAGTAAGCAAACACCATCTTAGCTCCGCTATAGGCTATCTAGATGCAAGCAAAGAGACATGGTAGTACTATGTGTTTGGTCAAAACCTGTCCCCCGAGGAGCCTTGCCCCATATACGAGCCAAAGAACTCTAGTGTACAAAGAAACATTGAACTGAAGGCTCTTATCACCCCTCTCCTTTCGCAATAGTTTCAGGCTGTGTTTCACTTTTCAATTTGTGTATACCACTATGTAACAAACGCTCTGTAGGGGCGGCTGCCCAGCCTCTGTAGGGGCGGTTGGGGTAGCCGCCCCTATGCCCCCTATGCCCCTATGCCCCCTTACGGTGCATTTTTAAAAATTTCGAAAAAAATTCAAAAATAATAGCAATTTTTTTTAAATTCGGGAAAGGCTCCACTAGTCAACCACCACGCCACTCTATTCACACCATATTTTTTCAAGCATTTTTGGATTTCATCACCCGGGATTCGAACCCACGACCTCACCCTCGCGGTTCCTCCCTTAACCACGCACTACACACCCTCGCGGTTCCTCCTTAACCACCGCACTACACCATCACACGTGCCTCTATATAGTTTTGGTTCCCATATATCATTCTCCAACCGAAAGTAATTTTACTTATTTAAGACCTAAACGATATCAAATCAAAAAGTCGTCAACTACAAACTTTCATATCTTTTTGAGATTTACACTTTTCGTTTAGAAAGTTTTTTCATCCGAGGTCATTTATAAAATTTGAATTTCAAATTTGAGAAACTAAAACGTAGGTTTCGCATGACTAGATGAAGTCAAACAAAAAAGTTTTCAACTACAAAGTTTCATAACTTTTTGAGATGTACAAACTTCATATAGAAAGTTTTTCCATCCGACATCGTTTATAAAATTTGAATTTTAAATTTAAGAAACTAAAACGTAGGTTTCGCATGACTAGATAAAGTCAAATAAAAAAAGTTTTCAACTACAAAGTTTCATAACTTTTTGAGATGTACAAACTTCATGTAGAAAGTTTTTCCATCCGACATTGTTTATAAAATTTGAATTTTAAATTTGAGAAACTAAAACGTAGGTTTCGCATGGCAAGATGAAGTCAAATCAAAAAGTTGTCAACTACAAAGTTTCATAACTTTTTGAGATGTACAAACTTCATATAGAAAGTTTTTCCATCCGACATCGTTCTACAAAATTTGAAATTTTTTAAACCCGCTTATACACCTACAGACCCCACTGTAGGGGCTCAATCACCGCCCGCCTTACAATCGTAAGGGCGGGCTGGTGATTGAGCCGCCCTTATAGTGACCCTGACCACTGTAAAAGAGGAAGCGCTTTCTTAGTGCTTTTTTAACGTAGTGTACGGTAATTCATTCTTTGTACACTACATATATGAATTCCTCACATTTTAAATCTCCGCGCTAACAATGGCCATGGATGAAACGAGGCGACATGTTCCTGGTCTATGGCAGCAGGGTCGCTGCCAACATTGCCACGCAGGAGAATATCAGTGCGCATGATAGAGTGCACGGCAACCAGCTACGCGCTCTGCGCCTCCAAGAACGCGTGGAACTCCGCCCTGGCCAACGCCAGGCGCGGCGTGATGCACGGCGACGATGGGCACGACGCCGACGCCGCGTCCGCCGCCACGGCCGTCGAGAACCTCACGTGCCTCTGCGACGACGACGTCGACGGCCTGGCCGAGTCGAGTCGCGACGACGCCGAGTTCTTCAGTATCCCCCTCGTCGCCGCGGGCGGCTCCCCGTCGAACACGAACGCCATCTTGACCGGCGCCTCCGCGTCGTCGGCCGCGCAGCTGGTCTTGGCCACCTCCGTCGCGTGGCAATCGACGGCGTCGTGCAGCTGCGCGGCCACAACGGGCGGAGGCGGAGGAGCGCTCCACGACCCGCACTCGAACCTCTCCAGCGACGCCACCCGCGACGCGCTGCTGCGGCGAGGCCTCAAGGCCGACTGCTGCCTCTGCATGCTCAACGACGACACGGCGACCGTGCCCACGGTGGCGGCGCCGGCGAAGGCGGTGGCAGCGGGCTTCCTCTTGGAGAAGCCCGGGAAGAGCATGCACAGCGCGCCGCACGTGAAGCCGTCCTCCTCCGCGGCGGCGAGCGCCTTGGGCTGGACCGCCTCCTCGTCGTCGTCGTGCGGCGCCATGGTCCTGCCCTCGGCGCGGGACGCGGACCTCGACAGCGTGGACGGCGCGGCGACGAGCCGGGCGAGCGCGGCCGAGTGCTGGCGGGAGAGGGAGCGTAGCACGGAGGTCGGGCTGTGAGTGGCAAGCTGCTCCTCCCACTTGGGCTTGGCGCCAGCAGCTGGACCACCTGGGCGAGCGCCGTGCACCGGGGAGGAGGCCGCGGAGCACGGCAGGCTGGCGCCGACGAACGTGGGCCGGCGGAGAGGCGGGAGAACCGGGGACTGTACCACCATCTCCGTGAGCACGGAGGGCGCGGAGATCGGCGAGTCCTCGTCCGCCACCATGCCCAGGCGGCGCAGCGACGCGGGGTCCACGGGGATCTGCCGCTCCTTCACCGTGGACGGCGACGCTGGCGGGGCCGGGCTCGGGCTCTTGCCGCCGCGGTCCGCCGGCGTGGAGGCTTCTGCTCCTTCTCCTTCCTGTGGCGTCTCCTCCGCCACTGGCCGCGCTTCGCTCATGGCGTCGGGCTCCGACGCCGCCGCTGTTTGGACTTGCATCGCCGTGCCCGTGTACCACAACGACGTGTACAGACTTGTGTTGGCCGATTTGTGCATGAGCTGACGAAAAACTGATCGTGGGATGCAATCTGAGCGCGGGCTGCTTAAAACAAATGGCGGTTTGACAATTTACAAGGACGGTGGATGGTGGTGGTGCGTAGTGGAGGGCATGAAAGGAGAGAGGCATCACGACGTGGTACGTGATCATCATGTACATGTACTCCTAGTATTGGGGCCTTAGTGCTTCACCATACACCTTGATAAAATAAAAAATACAATAAAAACTTTAGTCGAATATGATAATCACACCACGATCGAAGTCAGATACTTCTTAAACTCCATGGCTGCTTCGTGTTGAGAGTTCATATATATGCTAGCAAAAAAAAAAAAGTACTTAAAGTAGAAATTTTTCCAGTTGGAATAGATCTCAATTGACGCTTTTAGATATCACAGGTGATCGCCACCACATATGGACATACCTATGTGAATCACTTCTTTTGTAGCAACACACAAGAAGAAAGCACCCAACATTGCTCCATACAAGACAGTGGCGGATCCATGACCTAAATTTACCGGCAGCAATGCTATCCTTGATATGCCCAACTAAGCTCAATTGTTCCAATTATCTTAAATTTGACGCACTTGAATGTTTACAGTTAGCATCCATCAGATCAAATAATCGTATTATGACAAAAGGGCAGTTGGGTACCTTCTTAATTGATAACGTATATGCTACCAGAATTTATGACGAAGCATGATTAGACAATGCTAGAGGAATGTGAAGGGGAACTAGCCAATCCAACATGAGCTCTTAACAAACTCAGAATTCAAAGAATAATTGGTAACACTATGTTTAATAAGATATCAACTAGCAATTAACCAAATTTCTTTTGTAGGTTGCTTATTGGCTTTTGACTTACAATATCGATCAGACCCATCACTGAGCAGCTACACCATGAGCACTACACCACGCCTTTCCTTTCATTGCAATATCAGGTCACGATAGTTTCGAGGGGTACAACTTGAGGAAGATAGAACACGTAGTGATACTATCAATGAATATAAAATGAGCTTATATTCCTATGTTTATATAACGATATCAGTCAAAACAAAATGTTGCTGTTAATATTGATATACTTCTAATATGCTTAAGAACAAATAAGATAAATACCAGATATTAGGCACTCTTTTTAAATGTCTTTGTACGTTATTGAAAAAAAAGGAAGAAACTACCTTACACGATTACACTTTCGAATAGCAAATTACACGCTGACTGGCACCTGGGCCTGAAGCAAAAGCCTCCGTCGGCCCGTCCTCTCTGCACGCGGCTGGGCTGTTCCTCCGCAATGGACTTCACTTCCTCCGCGTAGGCTTTCGGCTGCCGACTGCCGAGTGCCAGACGCGCACCGCCCAACCCGTCTCCGGGGGCGCGGGTGCCTGCCGAGATTTCTCTCCGCCAGTCATGGCCAGTCATGCCGCTCAGGCTGAGAGGCTCAGCAGCACACGGCAGAGATATTAGCCCCGTCCAAATCCCAAAAGCATATCAAATTATGTGATTCAAAAAGGAAGAATAACAAAAGGGTTGCAACTCTTTATCTAAAAAAAAGGGTTGCAACAAGATGAATGCATCTAATAGTAAATTCATCTGTGAAATGCCAACAGGGGAGTGCTGCTTAAAAAAAATGTACAAACATGATCCAGCAAATCTCTGAGAAAATCTAGGGTTGCATCGACAAACGAAATGCAACGAATGGTTTCGAATTCAGTTTAACTATTTTATGATTGACTCCGCACACAGGTCCGCATCCACTGAATCACAAAGTCAAGCTAACTGCAATGATTACTCTGACTTGAAAGAGATCTCAAACCTGAGATTTCACTCCTCCCAATATCAGCTTTCGTTACCATAGCATGACTGGGGCAGCAAGTGTAGTTATCTCAATAGATAACAATGCATTAGCATTACCACTCATTTTTATATGGAAGTAAAACAGAATAAACAAGTAACAATCATGCTGTGCTCATAGGTCAACCATGTTGATGAGTTACCAAGGATGCCACATAGGTTATCTTAGCTAAACCACATGGGAATAGTGCAATGTATTTGGACATGATTCTACACAAAACTCATAAAGAAAGCAAGGTTTCCTTCATTCTCAAACAACATCATGTTAGTGATTTCAAAAGGGATATTCCCAACATTCCTATCTAGGGATCAAGGCCACTATAAATACCTGGCTTGCTGTAGATGTAGCGTACCAACTTGAGAAGAGCAGACAGCACATCTGGTTAGACTGCAACTCACCAGTGTTTCAGGAAATGGAGATTCCAGTGATAAAGATGGATCAGCTGCATGGCGAGAAGAGGTCAGAGACACTTTCACTCCTCCATAATGCCTGTGCGCAATGGGGTTTCTTTTGGGTAAGTAACAAAATATGCATCATTGTCTAGACGAGGAGAATTTCTTTCTATTTTCTAACATATTGCATGTTAAACTGCATGGCAGCTTGAGAATCATGGTGTCAGTGAGGACCTCATGAACAAAATGAAGGGCCTGGTGAACAAACACTATGAACAAGACATGGAGAAGAGCTTCTACAGTTTGGAGAAGGCAAAAATCCTAGGTTATGAGAAAGTTTCATCAGATGTTGACTGGGAGTGCAGTTTCATGTACTGTCATCAGCCAAAATCAAACAGTCATGATATTCCTGAGCTGTTTCGGTGAGTGTAAAGTTTAAATACAAGAAAAATATTTTACCAAGTTTAGTAGTCATGTGTTGTGATCTGTAAACTATAAAAAATTGTAAATCAAACTAACATGATGCAATGAACCGTGCAGTGCAACAGTATGTGAATATGCAGACGAAGTAATCAAATTGGCTGAACGGCTTGCTGCAGTTATGAGTGAAAATCTTGGGCTGGACAAGGATTATATCGAGAAGGCATTTTCTAAACCTTCTGTAGGCATCAAGGTGGCAAAGTATCCCAGGTGCAGTTATCCAGAGCTTGTGATGGGCCTCAGGGAACACACTGATGCTGGGGGGATCATACTTCTACTTCAAGATGAGTTAGTCCCAGGTTTGGAATTTCTGAAAGATGGTAAGTGGATCGCAATACCTCCAACACAAGGCAATAGAATTTTTGTAAACCTTGGAGATCAGATTGAAGTGATGACCAATGGAATCTACAAGAGCATATGCCATCGGGTACTTCCAAATAAGAATGGGAGCCGCCTGTCTATTGCAACATTCTATAACCCTGGTGCCGATGCCATAATCTACCCAGCTCCAAAGCTTACATATCCTAGCCAATATCGTTTCCAAGACTACCTTAATTTCTATTCTACTACCAAGTTTAGTGATAAGATATCAAGGTTCCAGACTACAAAGGCAATACTGAAGTGAATGTGAATCACATCAGAAGCCTGGAGAAAAGAAGTATCTTGTTCAGCAAGAATACTGCATCAGTGTGCAGATGCATTTGTATGTAGTACTCCTAAGGAACAGCAAAGTGTTAATTTCTGTATTTTACTTTCAGTTGTTTATCTGTTTGAAGAATAAACAGCTTAAACTACTTGTACTTAATGTAATATATTACATGTGGGTTTCTTCAGACAGTAAAATGTCATGTTAGCTATGAAGATGCCAATCTATTATTGAATTAAGAAACTTATAAACACTAAGAATTAACATATACACAATAATAAGTTAGTTGCTTTGTATATGAACCAATCTTCAGTTTGTATGGTTTAAAAACTAAGAAGCTGTATGTTTTGAAGTCAACAGATATTAAAGCACCACACATGCATAGGAGCACTTCTATTAAATTGTTAAGCAGACCTTCCAAGAGAATTAAACATTCAGTTAATCTAAGTAGAAATGTAGACTCACAAGTTCGAGTTTAAATGCCTTAGCAGTATAAATTCAACTTGCAGGGCGCAGTTTTGCCAATACAGCTTTAGTCAGGAAAGTGTCGGTTCGCTCAGCGGCTCTCTCGAGTAAACCCCTCTGATGCTTACATTCATGCCAACACTTTGACACAAGGCACTTCATAAAGTTGCCAAATTTCAATGACCTCGGGAACTTTGATGCCTGGTCATCAATCACATAAATCAGCTCACCAACGGTGGTCGGTGTCAAGCGAATATCTTGACTGAGAATGTTGTAAAATAGTGTGAAGAGAGATTCTGTCCAGACCAAATCAGTACCAATACTCTCCTGATGCTGAGGCATACAAACTGGCTTCCTCTCGTGTTCCTCTCCTGAAAGCAGCCTGTGGCAGAAAGCAGTGACGTGCAGCGGATGCATGCATTCCTTGATAATACGTGTCAGCACATCACACTGGGGAACATTCAGACCGCCCTTTCTAAGAACCAGCGGAAACAGTACAGCCTCCAGTGCTGCGGCCGGATGGCGCTTGCAGAGACCCAATGCAGTGGAAAGGAGAACCGATGAAGCTGGTCTCTGAAGCTCGAGTAGCTGCGGTAGGAAAACAGAACACAGTACAAGTGCTGGTCCTTTCCCATCCAATCCATCTCCCTCAAGCACTAAGTTGGAAAGCAAGACCCTCAGTGTGTCGTCGTCGGCTTCCCATGGCTGTACTAAGCTAAGCACTTCAGCAGCATTCCTGGACTGAATGCAAAGGTCCTGCAAATCCTTCGCCACCCGCTGGGCCTCCAAGACAGATTCCAATGTCGCAATCTCCTTCTGCATAGCCAGGGCCCTCTGCACGATCGAGTCATCGAGCGGAGGAGCCTGAGGAGGAAGAACATGTCCAGGCGCCTCCTGCATCTCCACGTCCTCGTCTTGCACCAACACCAGGTTCTCCAACCCAATCCCGTCCGAACCATCCCCACCGCCGAGACCAGTACAGGTCCCGCTCCCGCTAAAGTTCCCCATCAAGCTCCGGCAATCAACAGGGAGCCACGGCAGGACCGGACACGCCCGCGCGGCAGTTTCTTTAAGCCACGTCGGCGGATCATGAAACCCATCGATGAACTCGTCGTCGGAGGCAACAGCAACACCAGGGACGCCGTCCTCCTCAGGCGGCAATCCGTCGATCAGGTGGCGGGCGCCGCGGCGGACCCACAGCCCGTACCGGCCGGGCGGGGCGGAGAGGACGCGGGCGGCGAGGGAGCGGAGGAGGTGCGGGTCGAGGAGGCCGGCGGAGGAGGCGAGGAAGGAGAGCGCCTGGGACTGGAGGAACGGCGGCAGGGTCTGGAAGAGGATGGCGGCCGTGGGGCCGGGGAGCGTGGGCGCTGGCGAGAGGAGGAGGCACAGGAGCGCGGCGGCCGGGGAGAAGCGCTGGGGGAGGCGACGGAGGAGGGGGATGAGGAGAAGGCGGCGGCGGTGGCGGCCGGGGAGGCCAGGAGGTGGCGGAACAGCGGCAGCCACTGCTCCATTTGGGGATGCATCGCGGGAAGGTTGCCGCGTTTTTTGTTCTGAATTCTGATGATTGAGATTTAAAGGGCCAAATGGGAGCGAAAAACTGAAGTCTCGAGCAGGCTTCAAATTGGAGCCCGGGAAAGGGGAATGGACCTGCAGTCTCTAGGCCGATCTCGGCAGAAGTTTGAATCAGTAATTCAGTATGGACCCAGGGTCCACTAAATTTTATTCCATAAATATCTCTCCATCTGTTAAATTATATGAGATATACTAACTTTTTAAAGTGCAGTCTTTGCCAAAGTATATATCTTATCTTATAATTTGAAATGGAGTGGTATAACTTACTCCCTTCATTCCATTATAGATGCATAGTTTTTCTTACGCATCTAGATATATATATATAAATATGTAGTAAAAATTATGTACCTAGAAAAACCAAAACTGTTTACAATTTAAAATGTCGGGAAGAAATAGTGAATATGCTGATACACTATAATATTATAATAAAAAATAACCAATGTTTTATAGGAGTAAAGTTAGTTTTCATGAGAGATGTTTGTAACACTCAAAAATTTAGGCATAAAACCTCTGATAAAACTAAGCCATCACCGTAGTCAATAGTGCCACAATGACATACCGGAATAAATGGGGGATGTTGTTCTCACTTGTGCCAAGCAATGTTGAGGATATGTGATATGTGTGCATTTATATTAGGATGGATGGGGTATAAGGACAAGTACATTGATGTTGTCTTACAAGTAGTTTTATAGAGTGTCACGTAATTTAAGACCACTACATGTATAATGATTGTCCTTTTAAATTGTCTCATAGCCACTCGCAATTCTTTAAGTTAATTAGGGAGAGAGCAAATTGAGGTGCATGACAAGTTGACAACAACAACTCATACAATGGTAAAATAGTTATCTCATAGTCTAGCTCATGAGGGGGTTGTTTGCGAAGCAATGACCTCAAACTCTCTCACTTCTCTCTTTTCTCCACATCATCAAAAATCCTACGTGGCAATGCATGAGACGATGTATAAGACCGCTTACATGTAGCAATATAACTGCCCTAAGATATTGAGCATTTGAAATTTATCCCAAATTACAAGGTAGTTTACGTGATCTAACTCCCTAAAAGTCTCACACACTTTATCCATTCTAAATTAATAAGTTACTTTGGCTTTTCTAGGTACATAATTTTTGTTACGCCTAGATATGCATTGTTGTTTGACTATAAATCCATTTAAGTATATAGTAAGAGCAAGGTCAATAATAGAGTCAAGTGTTTGACTATAAATCCATTTATAAGAGCCAAGGTATACAAAAGTTGTCTTCTATATTTGCCTATAAAAGCCTTTTCTATCCTCCCATATTTCTCCTCACATACTACCTAGATTGTGAGCTCACCACTGCACTGCCTCTCATGCCTAGCTTGTTGCTTGCATGAAAGCGCTCTCTTCTCTCCCTCACTCCTTTATTCTCTCTTCTACATCAACAAAAGTATTAATTAGCTTGGCTATAAGCCAATTATTATACTTGCCCTAGGCACAAAATCTCTATAATTAAAGGAGGTTAACATGCTCATTTGTATTATCTCGTAGTTTGTCATACAATTCATGACATATCTTATACTTCACAACCATGCACCTAATAAGTAATAAATAAATAGTTCAGATTTGAGATGGCCATTTATGGTGTAGCTCACCTAGGCAAGATTTATTTGTGTCACTACTCTTACTGTTCTTTTTTAGACGTCGTATTAGTTTTGTTCTAAGTTAAATGTTTCTAGTCAGAATTAGATTTGGTTCACCAAATTATTGATCAAACCGACCCGACTCAAGGCAACGATGTGAGGAAATCACAGTTTGACTGTGGCAATGGGAAGCTGGACTCATCTTCAATTTACCGTCTCCTCAAGACAAGGGAGAAACTTGCAGATCCCAATTTAGAGTTCATTTGGGGCAACTCAACACCTCCCATAATCCAGTTCAGTCTCGAAGGGAAGAGTTCAGTGTCGTGCAAATCTGTTCAAAAAGAAGGTGGTTGATAGCCCAGCCTGTCAGCTATGTGGGATGCATGAAACCAATGATCACTTACTTCTTCACTGCTCTTTTGCCAAAGATTTCTGGGAGACGTTGGGTATAACCTTTGCCAATGACTTCAGCTGCAAAACATCGTTTCCTTCCCTAGAGTTCAAGCAGCACCGCAAAAACAGTTCAGTGGTTTCGTTGCTCTTTGCTGCTGGCAGCTGTGAAAATGAAGGAATGCTCTAGTCCATCCGGGCAATGACTGCTCGGCAACTCAAATTTGTCATCACAGTTCATGCTTCTTGGCGTCCGAGGTTTCCAAAAAAGAAGTTTATTCCCGATCCATGTCATACCTTTTAGCCGAATAGTTACTTGTAAAGTTTTGTAAAATACACAAATTGTAATCCTTATAGTAATAAAAATAAATTAGGTGGGGAAACCCCGGTCGAATGCTGAAAAAAAAACCCTACCAATGTAAATCATACCTAGAAATGGAAGGAGTACTCACTCTGGTTTTGTTCTATGTCAAATTTCTTTTAGCCTTTTTAATAGTTTTATATGGATTTGCCTAATTTGACATTGTAAATGTTTATAAATTACTTTCATAAACATGGTTGCAAATAAGTTAAATAAAATTTGATATAGAAATACTCATATTTTAGATGGAATTTCCTGTATTTTCGGGTGCCGTTTGGATGGGTACGAAGAAGCTGTTGCTGAGAATTGCAGGAATGATCGGGAGATGGTTGCCGCTGTTCGAGGAGGTAGCAAGACTACGATTGGAGGAGTTCGCCAAGCATTTGGAAAGGGAAGCAAGCTCTTGGCCTCGGATTCGGTGGATACGGGAGGAGATCGACTCATCATCAGGATTGGCTCCATCAGATGCTCCGTTTTGGGCTTCAAGCCTGGAACGAAGAAGTGAAGAGGAGTCTGCCAATCGGAGTTCTGAGAATGTGGAGGAGGGCGTTTTCGTAGCGCCAGGGCGGAGTGCTCAGTTTCTTGTTGAGATAGACTTATTTCCTGCTTTAAGTAGTGAGAGTGTCCGAGCTTTGTTCTCAGCTCTCAGTTTAGTTTTTGTTTCGTTGCGTGATAGCGTGTGTATCGAATGATGCTACAATGTTTGGCTTTTGGTAATGCAAAAGCGAGGGAAACCCTTTTCTCTAAAAAAAAAATACTCATATTTAGAACGTATCAACCCAGCTTATCAGTCAAAACAGTGTTAGCGGGCTTATCAGCCGTAGAAAGCGACAAGGGTATTGGAACGGAGGAGTTCCTGACCTGGCGCAGGCATGAACTACTGTCCTGTATACGGTATCAGCCACTCAGCCAGGACTAAAAAGAAGGCGCACGAACAACGAACAAACAGCACGGGGGCAATCACGGCACCCTTTTTGCTTGCGTGCGGTGCCAACCGCCAGAATTATTGACGTGGACGTGCCATCGGCACCGGGGCACCGCATGCAAGATCGAGACTGGTCGCCTGACGAGACGTTTGGTCGACCCACCGCCTTGTACAATTGTACAATCATCTTAATCGCAAGGCGGCCGTTATGCAAATGCAAGTACATACATGGATCGTGGATGCAATGCAAGCTGCAAGTGTGAGCCGACATGTGTAATGCATTGCCATACATGGTGTGGTTGGGTGAAAGATAGGAATCGGTCACCAACTGCTCAATCTAGCAAGAGCCAGCCAAATACGACTCCGTACTAGACAACTTGTGTGTTTTAACTAACTGCAAGCTTCTCCTGTCAGGAGACTGGACCAGTCCAGGCGCAACGCAAGAGAGAGCTCAGTGACACTGGCACCGAACACCTGGCAGTTGCCAGCAGTGGTTAAGGTTAATTAATGGTTTCATCATTTGTTTGCATAAATCGGTGGTGGTTGGTCCTATTTGGTTGATAAGTCAATTTGATAAGTTCAATGAAACATGAAAATAAGTTCAAGGAAACAAGAGACCAAGATGTGGGAAAAGAATAATTATTTCTCTTGTGACATTCAAATAATAAGATATCATACATAATGGTAGGAATAAATAACCTCATTTTCATCTCAATGTTGCAAATTTCTACTAAGGGAGTGAAATCTATGAGATCCATGCAGACTACTGCAGAGCAAAAACCATTCTACTACTATTCATCAAGAGCTGACTTTGTATACCGCCGGCCGGCTGTGAGCTGCAGTTCCTGCAGCTATGCCGACGACGACGCCCAACCTCCATGAACAGATCTCCAATAAATACTACTACTAGTCCTTTTTTGTACGTACGTATAGTAGTGAGCACGAATTGTGTCCGTATGTACGCCGTATCTGTAGATATGAGCATGAAAGATTCGGTATCATGTGTGTATGTATACGCCCTGCCCTGTGCTTCGCTTCACTTCTCTTCCCATCAAGCAAATTATTCACAACTTGATCTCCTTTCCGATCATGTCGACCTGGTGACGAGCTTGACGCCGGAGAGGTCACCGCCGAACTCCTCGAGCAGCACGAGCAGGTTGCCGCTGGGGCCGAGCCAGGAGCGCGGGACGTGGTAGTACCTCTGCGAGACGTCGCCGCAGCCGGTCTGGCACTTGGTCTCGCTGTACGTCCCCGCGTAGCTGCACCCGCCGCAGCCGCCGGACGCCCTGTACGACCAGTACCGCCCGATGTGGTGGCCGTTCACCCACGCCTGGCCCTTGCCCATGCTGCCCATGTCCAGCGCCACCGGCGCGCTGCCGGACGGCGCGGTGAAGTAGGCCTTGTGCCATGTCAGGGGCTGCGTCCCGGCGGCGCCGCCCCACTCGACGGACGAGCTCCCGGCGACCGAGTGCACGCCCAGCGACTCGCCGTGCAGGCCGATCTGCGTGCGCCGCGAGATGGGTCAGTCAGTCAGTGTGTGTCTGGGTTCAGAGTTCAGAGTGACAGAGCAAATGAGCAGCAGGTAAATGAGCAGCAGGCAAGGTACCTGGTAGGTCCATTTCTGGTTGGTGAGGTCCCTCTTCCCTTCGTTGAGGCCGGACAGCGTTACCGGACCGAGCACGCCGACGTTCCACGCCTCGTAAGTGGGTGCCCTGGTTCTGCAGGGTCACCAAACATAGGAGATTGTACATACATGTTAAGTTTCAGGCTTATTACAGGCAGTCAGAGCTCTGAAAGTCTACAAGACTGCAATATACGGTGAGCTTACAGGGAGGCCGACTGCTGCGCTGAGGATGGAGATCTTGTTGCTGCCCTGCCACATCTTCACGTACTTGCTGTATGTCAGCTTCGGGCTGTCGTAGCCGCCATACACGGCGCCTGCCATTGAAGAATTGAACACCAAGAAATGTTTCATCAGTAAACTAAACTGGGCGATGCAATGTTGGTATGGGTTGCAGAGGGATGTGCTGTTCAGAAAGAAGAACAAGATTCAGACGACGGAGACGGTACCGTAGGACTGGCCGTTAACGAACACCTGCAGAGCGTGGCCAGCGGAGTAGATGGTCAGCTGCGGCCACTGCCCGGACTTCAAGAACTGCTCGTTCGAGTTGATGTTCACGCTGCGTCGAAACATCCAGAGGTCAGCACGCTGTGTTCATCAGAAAGATAGAAATGGAGGAAATGCTCATTTCAGGGATGTCAATCTCGTCACTCACTAGGTGGTGTACCACAGGTAGTCGGACTTGTCCCACGTCATGCTGAGCTGCTCCACCAGGCCGTCCTTGGTGAAGGCGCGGTCGTCCAGCGCGTTGGTGGCCTCGCTGTACGACTGCCACGAGAGGCCGCCGCCCGCGGGGCTCATCCTCGCCGGCGCCGACGGCGCGCTCACTGTCGCCGTGTTGAACACGGCGGTCTTGCAGTCGGGAAGCACGCTGATGGACCACGCCGGGAGGGTGTAGCGCCGCCCGTTGAACACCACCGTCGCCGCTGCGTTCGTCTTGTAGTTGGACAGGAACGCCGCGCACGCGCCGCTGCTCGACTTGAACACGTACGCCTGAAAATTACACAGCTACATTCCATGAGCAACTCTGAAAGTCTCAGTACATTTGATTTTTGACAGAATTTGGCCGACCTTCTCGTAGTTGCCGATGGACTGGATGGTGGGGTCGCCGGAGATCAGCGCCGGCTCGGCTTGCTTGATGGCCTTATGCAGGTCCCTCAGGTGACCCCATTTCGGCTGCCTCAGCAGACCTGAACATGCCATGGTTTCAGAGTTTCAGTTACAGACAGACCATCTATTACACATTCAGAACAATCTACTACAACAATTGCAGTACAATTTTCTTCGTCTTAATAATAACTGTCATACTGAAACTGAAAATGCCATACGACGGCTTACCGTATTCGTCGATCGGCGCATCGTAATCGTAGCTGGTGGCGATGAACGGCCCGCCGGAGGTGCGGTCGAAGTTGGTGCCTCCATGGTACTGAAGGAACAAAGCACATGCTCGTTAAACATCATTATCCTCTAAGAAATCCAGCATCCTACTACTCATGTGACTTGACTGACCCATCACCCATGTGGCTGCCACTGCCAGCCTCACTGACTGACTGTTAGTGACTCACCATGTAGTAATTGACGAAGGAGCCGCCCTTCTGGATGAAGCGCGCCACGGCGAAGGCCATGTCCTCCACCGGCCGGTGCGGCACCGCGCCGCCGAACGCCGTGAACCTGATGAACGCATGCATTATGGTCTCATTCAGTGATGTTGCTGAATGCCATAGTAGAAAAAAAAAAAAGTTGAGTAAGAACTACCAGCCGGTCCAGGCCTCGGTCCACATGGTAGGCTTGCTGTTGGAGTTGGGACTGAAGTAGTCGCAGTAGAACCCATTGCAAGTGTTGATCTGAACGAAGCCATGATCAGCATTTCGCAAGGATGGAGAGGATTAAGGTAGGGTAATTCAAAGACAGCAAGGTAATTAAAGAATCTACATATTCCAAACAGTAAAATTAATTTAAAGATAACTGAAAATAGCAGTATGAAATGGGACAGGCATAAAGAGCATAAATTGTTTGGCCAGCAGCAAGCAAGCAAAAGAAAATGTGCCAGCTGGAAAGGAGGGACTTGCGCCAGTGGCAGCGATTGATGTCCTAACGACGACGACGAGAGAGAGAGAGAGAAAGCGATCGAGGAGGTGGTTGATTAGTGCGTCTTAACCACGAACGCGACGGATTAATTGGCCGTTATACCAACCGAATTAACCACCGCGGGAACAGGAAGAAACCAGTGAGGATTGCACTCACCACGGGGTCCGGGGCGTCGTCCTGCTTGCACATGACCCATGGCACGCCGGCGCCGGTGGCGACGGCCATCTTGGCCGCCCAGCTCGCATAAGGCTTGGCGCCGGCGCCCATGACGGACTCCATGGGCCCGTACTCGTTCTCCACCTGCGCCATGATAATTGGCCCGCCCTGCCACTCGAAGAGCCCCTCCGACTTCATCATCCCCACGATCTTCTCCACGAACTTCTCCATCGCCGCCTTGAACGGGCCCATTGTCGGTGCGGAAGCTCATGCCGGGCACGTACTTGAGCCACACGGGGAAGCCGCCGAAGTTCCACTCGGCGCAGACGTAGGGCCCGATGCGGAGGTGCACGTAGAGCCCGGCCTGCTGCGCGAGCTTGACGAAGCGGACGAGGTCGTAGCGGTCGCCGAAGTAGTACTGCCCCTGCACGGGCTCGTGCCCGTTCCAGAACACGTAGGTCTGGACCACGTCCAGCCCGCCGTCCTTGGCCTTCTTGAGCAGGTCCGGCCACATCTCCGTCGTGCTGCGCGGGTAGTGGATGGACCCCGAGATGAGGATCCGCCGCTGCCCGTTGATCGTCACCGCCTTGTGGTCGTATGATACTGCGGCATTGGCTGGGGACGGTGAGTCGATGATGGCCAACACCGCCGCCAGCACGGCGGCCGAGAAGAGCACGCCGCTGGACATGGTGCCGTGGCGGCGCTGGAACGGCCTTTGGCGGCCTGGGTAACTCTCCCTCGCTGTTCTTCTTGGCTTGAGAGAGGCCGCAATGGCAGTGGACGGGAGGAGGGAGGATGGTGGAGGGAGTGGGAGAGGATGGTAAGGGGTGGTGCTGGTGAGCTGAGCTTATATCTGAGCTCGGCTAGGCTAGCTGTGCTGGGTGATGAGTGGGAATGCGTTCCTGGTTTCCGATTCTTTTACCTGCTGCGCCGCGCCGCGCTTTTGATCTTTTGCCTGCCCTCGCTTTTGTATCAGCTAGAGCTTGCTGTTTTTATCATAGGACACTTGGACAGTTGGACGAGTGCGCAAGCAAGAACCAAGAGATGGGAGAAGAGTGGTGGAGTGGTGAAGGGAGAAGTGGAAAGCCGAAGCAGAGCAGGTAGAAGAAAGAAGCACTCTGCCAGCAGTCCAGCACTCTGCTGCAGTGAAGGAGGGCGGCTATTTAGTTGGCGCCCAATCCCAACAGGGGAGGGAAAGGACAGAGCACCTCTGGACCCCCTGGGTTCGAAGTTTAACTAACACTTGAGAAGAAGGTTGAGCGGTGACATCCCAGTGCCTCTCCCCCCCCACCCCTTCCCCCTTTTTCCTTTGAAAGAGGGTGAATATTTTTTTTAATTATACAGTACAAAATAGATACAATACGTACGCACACTCACCCCTATGAATACACGTACATAAACCCTACCCCTATGAGTACCTCCGAAGTACTGAGCCAGCATATCTTGAAGTTCACGAAGTCACCACAGACGCCTCGCTGTCGACGGGCACGTCGCCTACCACTTAATGCATGACGCCGGTAAATTCTAAAAAATCCCAGGAAAAGATGCGAGGATCAGGATTTAAATATGGCACAGTTCTACCAGTGGACCACTGGGTGAATATGGTAGATACTTATTTTTTCTTTATTTTTTTCATGTTTTGATGCACCAGCTAAATTTTAGCCGGCTAAATTTAACAATCTCATTAGCTGTTTTAACCTTTTTAAAACCAGCTAAAAGCACTTAATGACCAAACTACTTCTAGCTAAACTTTAGATAGCTAAGCAATAAAATTAATGAGAGATAGCATGATCGATGTTTTCAATTGGCTAGAGGATCCAAACACCCTTAGCTAAAGTTTAGCTAGCTAATCTTAAGCGGGATAAATTTGAGCTCTAGCAATTAGTTAGCAAAATTTTAGTAGGTGTGGATCTAAAAGAGTCATGATTTTCATCAAATAAAACGTGATATATCATGCCATCCCATCGCAGCTACATTAATCATGCCCAAATGGCCATTGCTCATGAACGTTTTGTGAATTTCAGTTACCGGTTGAAGTGAAAGAAAGCATGGCATTAAGCAAGGCATCAATTCAAAGATTATGAGCGACGGCAAAGGCTGAATAAAAAGTTTTTTTTTATATTATTCTTATTGATAGAACGGCGTTGGTTTCAGGGCATATGCAACCCTGGCATTGGTGGTACAAGTCCTGGATGGTTGTTCCAACTCGTTGAAAACGGCGAGCGGATCTGCAAACTGCGTGGATTACTGGTATGCTGGTGGACGGTGGTCGAACCGTCCAAGTATAAATTGATGCACCTACAGGATACAGTACAACGTTGCCTTGTATTGCTCGCTCAGGCTTCAAATCCTTGGAATAATGCACGAGTGGTTGGTACAGTACACTACAAGTACTTCTAAACTGAGTGCACTAGGCAAATACTCCATGCTGGTTTGAAGCGTATAAAACTGAGCTAAAGCATGGTTTGGATATTCTGATTTTGGGTCTAGATTGAGTGCACTTATATATTCATGGTATTTTCAATCAATTTAATTATTTTAAAATATTTTATCATAATTCAGTCATTTCTAATGCCCTATATATTGATTGTTACGTTACCGACCATTTAAATGGTTAGAGAAATCCTATTCTCAAGATCTTGATCCTATGTAAAATCCTTCTAACCTTGTGGGAGTACCTTGAACTCTCACTAATGGCAGCAATTCAGTTGGATAAGAGCAATCCGAAGAGACACTCTATATTCTTTTCTAATCGTTAGAAATAAAGATTCTGATAGAAAAAATATTGTCCAACAACTATCTAAACGGTTATCCAGATGTAGCTATAATCTACCGGATTTATCGCTAGCCAAAGATATATTTTTTTGAGGAATCTGGAGGGGTTTTACCCCCTACAGTAAATATATTAAAAAGAAGAAATAAAGGTTTTACAGCTAGCAGAAAGTAAAAAACAAAAGAGATAAAAGAAGAAAAGAGAGAGCGCAAGAGTACAAAAGGTTCAGGAAACAAAGAAGGAGATGAAAAAAAAAAATCTGCTTTAAGCAGCTAACAACTCAGATGATGTATCCATAAATCAAACTGCGGTTGTTGACCTTGATGTAGCCTGAACCTAAAAAGGTTAAGCTCCTTGAAGAAAATTCTGATGTAATTATCCTTGCCTGTTCCATTCCCTCTGAATATGAGCTCATCTCTTGCAGTCCAGATTGCCCAACAAGTTATGATTATTGTCTCCATGAAAAACTGAGAGTTGAGCTGGTTCTTCAAAACTGGGATTATGTCTGGGAAGTTGCTCAAAAGGGGGATATCCACCCCGATTACATCCCAACACATTCTTGCAAAGTCACAATTTAAAAATAGATGCTGTGTGTTCTCCTCCATCAAGAAACTGCAAAGTGCACAGTGATATCAACTGAGCTCCATTCTTTTCCTTAGAATATTTTTGGTGCTTAGCCTATCTTTAACCACTAACCAAAAGAACACTCTATGCTTGGGCTGGGCCTTGCTCTTCCAAATCCATTTGTATATAGTTTGTGTGACAGATTGTCCCACCAAAGCTCTATAAATCTTTTTAGTAGAGAAGTGCTCTAAGGTTCCACCGGTAGTCCAT
Organism: Themeda triandra; assembly: GCA_018135685.1. Taxonomy (NCBI): domain Eukaryota; kingdom Viridiplantae; phylum Streptophyta; class Magnoliopsida; order Poales; family Poaceae; genus Themeda; species Themeda triandra. Next base: position 214,529 of record JAENPR010000569.1, read on the forward strand.
TTATCTGATTCATCACTGGCTGTTCTGGTTTGCAGCAGGCCCTGAATGTTCTGGAGTTGACTGAAAGCTTGTTCTGACAGAGGTAGATGTACTAGTTGTGCTGGGTCTGTTATGCTGAGGACTTTGGAGGCAGTGATCTGAGTGTTTCTTGCAAAGGAGAACAGTTCAGGGTGGCTTTGTGTCAGGGGGTGTCCATTCCAATTGTCCAGCCAGAAAAGGATGGTGGACCCATTGTTCATATGTGGTTGACCCAGTTCTTTAAATTCAGGAAGCAGTTTAAGTACATCCCTCCACCAGAAAGAACCCTTCCTAGTGTGGTTTGGCAGCCTGTTTGTTTGAGTAGTGTTTTTCCCTGATCAGTTTAACCAAGGCAGGTCATGCTTGTTAAAGAACTTGTGCAGATTCTTCATAATCAAAGCCTTGTTCTGCTTGTCTAGATCAATAACCCCCATGCTACCTTGATTCTTAGGTATGCAAATCATTCCCCATGTTGCCTTTGGCATGCCTTTCTCATTAATGGTGGACCCTCTCCAAAGACAGTGCTTCCTATATTTGTCAATTTGTTTAATGGTTTGACTTGGGTAGCAAGATGGAGCACATAAAAAAGTTGGCAGGGCAGAGAATACTGCATTTGTTAGACAATTAGGCAATTTCCATGTCATTTTAATTCCGTAAATTAACATAAAGATGATGACATGTAATAGATAATTAGGCATTGTAAACATGATGTCACAAATGTCCATAACCATATGAACCATGTGACCGATGAACATGTAAAACATACAAGCATGATAACATGATTTGTCTACTAAAGTAACAAAGCATGATATATAACTCATAATAATTATAGCCTCCGGAAAACATGTGAAACAATGTAATCGGACTCGAAACATACGGCGGTAGAATATGAAGCAACATGACAAGATTAACGAAACATGCATATATGGCGAGATCAATTGCGGAAGTTCGACAGCGAAGAACCGACGAAATAATAGATCGAGCATACGAAACATATCCATCACAGCATACAAAACAGCAGGCATGGACTAACGAAACATGCAGAAACTGCATCACGAAAAATAGAGAGGAGATGAACGGTTTATACCTTCCAGAGGATCCCGATCCTTGTCCTGTTTCCATATGTCGATGAAGAAGATGAAGAACGCAAAGCCTCCGGGAAGTAGACGACGACGACGCTTCCGGGAAGTAGACGACGACGAATCAGCGGCGGCGCGGTGGGCGTCGCGTAGACGCTCCCCAAAACCTAATTGCCGATCCCCGTGCAAGGTCCCGAACGGCAAGGGCTTCGGAGGCACCGCCCTCTCCTTCTCCGTGCGCGCGGATTGAGGAGATGGAGAAACCCCTTCGTTGCAGCTGGATTATGGACTTGTGTGTTTTCTCTTGTTGGAGAGAGGAATGAACCAAGCATCATGACTGAGGAACAAGCCCCCAATTATATAGGCCAAAAGGCACAGGAGACAAATCAAGAGACTCAGGGCCTCACCATGGGAGGCAAGGAGACTCACGTTAGTCTCCACTATGGGAGGAGAATCAATATGCCAATTAAAACTAGTGAAAGTAATTTCCAAGTGGAAATAACTCCTAATTAGAAATTACTCCCATAAATAAGCATCATTATTGGCATATGAATTTCCGTCTGTCGCTTTCCCCGTCCGCCCCCGCCTTGCTACGTTTAGTCAAAATCTTGTACCGTACAAAACGGTTCATCCAACAAATTACATACCATAGAGTTTTATTGATTTATTGAATATATATAATTGGGCCTAGCCCATAATAAATCCAATAATCCCCACCAAACTCTAGGGTTTGTAATGATGTAGTTACGAGAACCACAATCCTTTGATATACCGGTGTTTCGATGGAGACCGTTAAGTTGAACATCCACCTAGAGCAAGAGTTTCACCCGGTCACAACCGAACAATGGACTAAGCCTTGAATTGACAGTTTTGTGCGAGCCGAGATTCACTCAAGTCCTTTCGATACTAGGCCGCAAAAGGCATCCCATTTGTTTTGAAGCATATAAGTCTCACTTCGTGCCTTTCATGAGTATTTAGGGATTACCCAAGTCCCATAGACTGTGACCCGTGATCGACTCATATAGGTGTACTCCTCAAAAGATGTTACGTAGGACAACATCTCACCTCAATAGGCTCTTGGAATACATTAAGGTAAATATACCATCCCGCTTACAGATAGGAAAGATGTGCATCGAAATGAGTCAAGAAGGGATCTTTCCTCTCGATCTACTACTAGCTTGTTTCACCACTCCAATTCACGGGATCTCCGATCACAAGGAGCGGAGTTACCACTAAAGTAGACCTCATGTGGGTCTCATACCCATTTCTCTCGATGCACTTTCTATCACATTGCGTGATTGACCCTTAGTAAACCGATTCGCGCATTATTCGACGTATGGACATAATCCAACGTTATAACTCCGGAGTTTTTCAGCTTTCGACAGATTTTAATCTCCTCTTTACATGCCTTGTGGACTTCATGTTACTCCTTGAACCGTTTACCTTTGTAATAACTGGTTATCACAAGTTCATGGAAATAGCCGGTATTGGTTTCTCAACTACCGGTAAATCCATTAGGAGATCACGTAACCACTCGGCCTCGGCCCAGCAGTGTCTAATGTCCGCGAGTTACGCTTCCATTGTAGATTTCGTTAAGATAGTCTCGCTTGCAAGACTTCCAGAAACACGCCACCTCCAAGCAAGAACACATATCGCTTGTGGCATGAAGCTCATCGGATCGAGATCCGGTTGGCATCACAATAGCCTTCTAGCACTCGGGAACCCGGTATAATGAATACCATAAGTCATAGTACCCTTGCATAGCGCAACACTCTCTCTAGAGCACGCCAATGATCATCTCCTGGTTTTGAAACAAACCGACTCGGCTTGCACACATGCATAAGAGATGTCAGCCTAGTTGCACTTGCCAAGTACATCAAAGAGCCAATGATGCGGGAGTATGTTAATTGATCCCTTGCAATTCTTCTATTCTTTCTCGTAATCATGCTAGGGTCATAAGGTGTGGGAGCGGGATCACGATCACGAAACCAAAGCGACTCAACACCTTTTCCACATAGTGAGATTGTAACAAAGTTACCCCACCATCACCTTCTCGATAAGCTTGATGTTTAGAATGACATCGGCTTCTCCCAAATCCTTCATATCAAAATTGCTTGATAGAAGATTCTTCACATCCTCAATGACCTTGAGGTTTGATCCAAAGATCAATATGTCATCAACATAAAGGCATAGCATGACGGCCTCACCCCCACCATGTTTATAATACACACACGAATCCGCCTCATTCACAAAGCAAATCCAGCGGTAGTGAGAGTATTATCAAACTTTTCATGCCACCTTTGCTTAGGAGCTTGTTTCGGGCCATACAAAGATTTTAATAGCCTACACACCTTGTTCTCTTGACCATCCGCAATGAAACCATCCAGGCCGATCCATATAGATCTCCTCATCCAACTCTCCATTTAGGAAAGTTGTCTTTACATCCATCGATGAATGATAAGACCATGAGAGGCTGCCACGGCTATCAAAGTACGAATTGTAGTCAAGCGAGCCACGTGTGAATAAGTGTCAAAGAAATCTTCCCCTTCTTTCGGGTATATCCTTTGGCCACATGCCTTGCCTTGTACCTCTCAATGGTACCATCAGGCCTAAGCTTTTTCTTGAAAATCCACTTGCATCCTATAGGTTGACAGCCATAAGGACGGTCCACGACCTCCCATGTTCCATTACCCATAATAGATTCCATCTCACTCCTTCGCTTCCTTCCATAAGTCGGCATCGGGAGAAGAATAGGCCTCTTGTATGGTGGATGGCGTGTCTTCCACAAGGTATACTATAAAATCATCACCAAAAGTTTTAGCAACTCTTTGCCTCTTACTCTTGCGTGTGACTATAGTATCATCCTCCTCGGGGATGTGCAAAGGAGATTCCTCAAAGCATGATCTATGGGAATAGATAGTTCTTGCTCATTTGAAACTATATTCTCATGATTTGTTTCACTAGGTGTAGACCTCTTTGGAAAATCATTCTCAAAAAATGTAGCATCTCTTGATTCCATGATAGTATCAACATACATATCAGGCACATCAGATTTTATAATTAAGAACCTATAACCAACACTATGGAAGGCATAGCCCAGGAATATACAATCAACAGTTTTAGGCCCTAGCTTACGCTTCTTGTTTATTGGCACATTCACTTTAGCCAAACACCCCCAAGTGCGCAAGTAAGAGAGGTTTAATCTTTTCTTCTCCCATTCCTCGAATGGTGTAATCTCTTTGTTCTTTGTAGGAACTCGTTCAGGACATGACACGCGGTCAAAATTGCCTCACCCCACCATTCCTTGGATAATCCCGCCGTACTCAACATGGCATTTACCAAATCGGTTAGAGTGCGGTTTTTCCTTTCGGCAATCCCATTGGATTGTGGTGAGAATGGAGGTGTCCTCTCATGAACAATTCCATGTTCCACGCGAGAACTCATCGAAACCATTAGAGAAATATTCACCTCCTCTATCGACCTTAAACGTTTTATTTTCCTCTCAAGTTGGTTTTCAACTTCGGCTTTATAGGACTTAAAATAATTCAGCACTTCATCTTTTGTTTTTAAGAGGTACACATAGCAAAATCTGGTGGAATCATCTATAAAGGTGAGGAAATATCTTTTGCCGCCTTTAGTCAAAATTCCATTCATCTCACAAAGATCAGAATGAACAAGTTCTAGAGGTGCCAGATTCCTCGCCTCAACAGCCTTGTGGGGCTTGCGGGGTTGTTTTGATTCAACACAAACATGGCACTTAGACTTTTTGACTAGGTTAAATTTAGGAATTAAACTCAGGTTTGCTAGCCGCATAAGACAACTATAACTTGCATGACAAAAGCGTGAATGCCACAAATCGGATTCATCAGAAAAATCAACTGAGTTTACCAACTTATTACAAACATCATGCAAGGATAGGCGGAATGAGACCTCCGCAATCATAACCTTTTCCAACAAAAGTACCATGTTTAGAAACAACACATTTATTCGCCTCAAGAACAACTTTGTAGCCATCTTTACAAAGCATAGACGCGCTAACAAGGTTCTTCTTTATTGAGGGCACATGCTGCACGCTCTTCAATGGCACCTCTTTCCCGAAGTGAACTTCGAATGACCGTACCAACACCAAGAACATGAGCACGCGACCCATTTCCCATCAACAAGGCGCCAGACCTCCCGACACAGTAAAAGGAGAACAAAGAAATATCAGCACACACATGTATATTGGCACCACTATCCATCCACCACTCGGTGAATTACAGATGAAAGAACAAATGGTAAAGAATTACCATACCCCACTGCTCCATCTCGCAGCCTCCGTAGTGACAACATTTGCTGATTTCTTCTCTCGGATTGAACTTGCGATCCGGGCAATCTCTAGCCCAATCTGTTCACTCCCACAAACAAAGCAACCTCCCTTGCTTTTGTTGGTGTTGTTCTTCTTCTTAAACTGTGTCAACCTCGAACAAGGCTTTGGAGAATTCTCTTGCTTGTTTTGTTTCTTCTTCTTGAACTTGTTGAATTTCTTTCGCACCATATTTGCGTGCGGTCTCATCACCTTTCCCTTTGTCCTTTGCCCTTGCCCTCTCCTCCACATCAAGAGTGCCAATGAGCTCCTCAACATTGAACTCCGCCTCTTATGTTTAAGGGAGGTGGCAAAATCCTTCCAAGAAGGTGGTAACTTGGCGATTATACCGCCAACCACAAACTTGTCGGGGAAGAAGACAAGGGAATAGTTCGAGTTCCTTAGCGATTAGTGTCCGAATCTCATGAGCCTGTTCCACTACAGATCGGTTCTCAACCATCTTGTAGTCATACAGCTGCTCCATGAGGTACGGCTCACTACCAAGCATCGGTTACTCCAAACTTTCCAACAAGTGCATCCCATGTTGCTTTCCCAGTGGGAAGAATGATATAGCTCTTCCGAAACTTTGCATCCAATGCAGCGATCTTCGCTCCTCTAAAGAGGTTGTCATCGGCCTTAAACTTAGTCCCTCGCTCCAGAGACAAGTTTTCGAGCTCGCCCTCACGGCGTGATAACAAGACATAGCAAATCAACCATAGTTCCATCTTAGCTTTCCAAAGCAAGAAATTCTTTCCATCAAAAGAATCGGGTTTTAATGCAGCAGACAAAACCTCGCGTAAAAATGTCTATCATTAGGTTTTTGGATTGTTAGACAATTAGGCAATTTCCATGTCATTTTAATTCCGTAAATTAACATAAAGATGATGACATGTAATAGATAATTAGGCATTGTAAACATGATGTCACAAATGTCCATAATCATATGAACCATGTGACCGATGAACATGTAAAACATACAAGCATGATAACATGATTTGTCTACTAAAGTAACAAAGCATGATATATAACTCATAAAAATTATAGCCTCTGGAAAACATGTGAAACAATGTAAGCTCGGACTGCGAAACATACAGCAAGAGAATATGAAGCAACATGACAAAGATTAACGAAACATGCATATATGGCGAGATCAATTGCGGGAAGTTCGACGGCGATAAAGAACCGACGAAATAATAGATCGAGCATACGAAACATATCCATCAAAGCATACGAAACAACGAGGCATGGACTAACGAAACATGCGTAAAACCGCATCACGAAAAACGAGAGAGGAGATGAATGGTTTATACCTTCCGAGGATCCCGATCCTTGTCCTGTTTCCATATGTCGATGAAGAAGATGAAGAACGCAAAGCCTCCGGAAGTAGACGACGACGACGCTTCCGGGAAGTAGACGACGACGAATCAGCGGCGGCGGCGCGGTGGGCGTCGCGTAGACGCTCCCCAAAACCTAATTGCCGATCCCCCGTGCAAGGTCCCGAACGGCAAGGGCTTCGGAGGCACTCGCCTCTCCATTTTCTCGTGCGCGCGGATTGAGGAGATGGAGAAACCCCTTCGTTGCGTGTACTGGATTATGGACTTGTGTGTTTTCTCTTGTTGGAGAGAGGAATGAACCAAGCATCATGACCGAGGAACAAGCCCCCAATTATATAGGCCAAAAGGCACGGGAGACAAATCAAGAGACTCGGGGCCTCACCATGGGAGGCAAGGAGACTCACGTTAGTCTCCACTATGGGAGGAGAATCAATATGCCAATTAAAACTAGTGAAAGTAATTTCCAAGTGGAAATAACTCCTAATTAGAAATTACTCCCATAAATAAGCATCATTATTGGCATATGAATTTCGTCCGTTCGCCTCCCCGTTCCGCCGCCTTGCTACGTTTAGTCAAAATCTTGTACCGTACAAAACGGTTCATCCAACAAATTACATACCATAGAGTTTTATTGATTTATTGAATATATATAATTGGGCCTAGCCCATAATAAATCCAACAGCATTAACCAGATGTAGCCTTCCTACTAGGTTGAGAAATGGGGAGACATATGCTTGCCTTTTCTCACATTTGTTGATCATTGGCATAAACTCCTGTGGCCTTGGTCTTGAGATGCACAGTGGTAACCCCAGGTAGGTGAATGGTAGGCTACCAATGGAACAACCAAGAGTCCCAGCCAGGGTCTGTACTTTTTCCCCTTGGATGTTTATTGGTATAATCATTGACTTACTGAAATTGACCTTCAGTCCAGTTGAAAGAGAAAAGCTATTCCGGATGGATTTGAGGAAGAACAGTTGTTTAGCATCTCCCTCAGCTATAATTAGGGTATCATCAGCATACTGAATTACTGGGAAATCTTCTGTGACTCTGGTTGGGATTGGGAGCTTGAGCATGCCCCTAGATTTGCCCTTGTTGATTAGAGTTTGGAGAAAATCTGCTGCCAAGACAAAGAGTAGGGGGGAGAGTGGGTCACCCTGTCTGACTCCTCTTCTGCAATGGAATGTTTTATCAGGGCTTCCATTTAGCAATACTCATTTAACAATACTGCAGAAGTACCAGAATCAAAGATGTCTTGCATCCATTTTAACCACTTGTCGCTGAAACCTTTGGCCTTCATTAGGGTGATCATTGCTTGATGTTCAGTTTTGTCAAATGCTTTCTCAAAGTCTAGCTTAATGATGATAATTTCTTTCTTTGAGTTTTGACAGAGATGGATATATTCATATGCACAGGCTACACAATCTTGTATTGTTCTCTGCTTCATGAAACCATATTGGTTTTTGTGCACCAATGAAGTGATGAAGGGCTGCAGCTTGTTGGCAAGGAGCTTTGTGATTAGCTTCACTGAAGTGTTCAGTAGTGAAATAGGCCTGAACTCATTGACTTTTCTAGCCCCATCAACCTTTGGAATCAGTGTGATGTATGAGGAGTTGATGCTTTTAAGGCAAACTGAATGATTGTAGAAGCCACTACACAAAGCATAGAAATCACTCTTGATTGTTGTCTAGCACCTTTTTAGAAACTCATTGTTGAAGCCATCAGGGCCAGGGGATTTGTCATTTGGTAAACTCTTAATTATTCCATCTATCTCATCTTGCTGGAAGGGTAGATCCAGATTGTGTAACTCATTGCTTGGCTGGATGAACTTTGTAGGATCTAGCTGGAAACCCAAGAACTTTGATGTCCCAAGTCTCTTTTTGAAATCATCCCAAATGATTTTTCTTTTTCCCTATGCTCGTAGCCACTATCCCATCATTGGTCTCCAGTACTGTCACTAGATTTTTTCTGTAATTGATTGTGGCATTATTATGGAAAAAACTTTGTTCCAGCATCTCCCATTTGAACCCATTTGATATTTCCTCTCTGCTTCTAATAAATTCTTGTTGTTCTAGCAAGGAAACCAAGTGCTCCTTCAGGATGTTCCTGAAATTCCACTCTTCTAAGCTCAAATCTCTGAAGTCTTCAAAAGTTTCTAGGAGCTGTAAGATAGTTCTAGTATTTTTTTGAGGAAAACCGTGGAGCCTTGCTCCCTGGTGCATAAATTTAAAAGACCAAACAAGACAAAGTTACAAAGTAGTTAGCCGGAGGCTAACTTGAAACACAGAAGAGGAAAAGAAAATACCTATGCCACCTACCTAAACTGAAGAAGGAGGTTGGAAAGAGGAAAGGACTTAGGCGTTAGCCTACTAAAAAAAAAACAAGATTACAATGAGTTTGTCCAATTCATAACTACCGATTGCAAGGTACTAGGAATTCTGTACAGGTGAAATTTAACTTCAGCCTTGAATCTTTGTTTCCAGCTTGCCAAAGATGGAGGTTTATGGTTGAAGATATAATCATTTCTTTCCTTCCATATACTCCAAGCTGCAATCATGAATAGATCCATGAACAGAGGACCTTGGAAAGCTTGCTTTTGCTGTAGCAGCATCTGATCTACCTCACTTTGCAAGTTCCATTGCAGCCCAATAGCAAACCATCTTGCTTTGCTTGAGGAACAATCAAAGAATAGGTGGTGAAGAGTCTCATCAATGTTCTCTTGACACATCACACAGTGGTAACCTTCCTCTAAGAATTTGTGCCTTCTCCTCAACAAATCTCTGGTATTTAATCTATCACTGAGTAGCAGCCAAGCGAAAAATTTAATCCTTGGCATACATTTGCTTTTCCAAATCCATCTAAATGGTGCTGGTGCTGTCAGATTCTCAAAATGTCCATGGTAGTATTTCCTGGAGCTGTATGAAGTTGAGTTCCAATTATACAACCAAATGTCATCTAACTCATTGTCAAATCTAAAGATGTCCAAATCATGTTGCAAGAGGAGGAACTCATTGTATGCCAATCTGGACATTGGTAACCTGAAAATATCGAGGCAATTTGTGGCTGCTATACAATCTTGTAAAGACGTGTTAATGTTACTGGCATATGAGTAAAGGTTGGGATACTTATTAGCAAAAGTAGTCTGCATTAAGTTATCTGTCCAAAGACTACCCGTGTCACCCTTTCCTGGCAAGTAGTGAGCTAATTCTCTGAATTGTGGTGACAACTTCAAAATATCCTTCCACCAGAAGGAGCCTCTAGCTGATGTTAAATGTGGAACTTTATGGCTATAATAAGTTGTCCATACTAGCTGCACCCAGGGGACATCAATTTTATTGTAGAACTTGTGCAGATGTTTTAGCAATAGGGCATCATTCTGCACTTCTAAATCTTGAACCCCCAGACCTCCTTTCAGTTTTGGTATGGTAACCATTTCCCAAGCTGCTAAGTTATATAAGTCAAAAAAAAAAGCTGCTAAGTTATATCCCTTGGCATTGATGTCACACCCCCTCCATAGACAATTTTTTCTAAATTTGTCAATGATCTCAATTACTGTTTTTGGCAATTTCACAGTGCACATGAAGTAAGTTGGTATTGATGATACTACTGAGTTGATGAGCTGGTATTGGCAATGATGGTGTGTAATCCCATTCTAGAAGCTTGTCATTCCCTCCGTCTTTTCCTCAAAACTTTGAATTTGGTTGTGATGATTTTTGCAGTCTGTGTGGTGCACTGGTGTTGACCAAGTTGAGTTTAGGATGCTAGTGAATTGCTCATTTTTTCATCCAATAATTTTCAAATCTGAAGACTAAGTCACAAAAGAAAATATATATAGAAAAGCTATTGACTAGTGGAAACAGAAGATATAGAAAAGCTAAGTCACAAAAAAATATATATATAGAAAAGCTATTGACTAGTGGAAACATATAGAAAATAGTTTTTATACGAACAATTGTCTAAATGATGGTATAGACAGTAATTTTTTAGAAATACTCTTGAGATGCTTACGATTTGAAGATCCATATCGGGTCGCTAACAGATTTGGAATATTCTTCACGTCTCTACAAATTTGATATGAGAAGTGGCCTTCGCTAGTTGGGTGCGAGATACGTTCATGCACCTAGCCCATCTAAATTTAAGTCCTCTCGCAACTTTAAAATACCAATGTCCATTTTTTTTCTTATGTAAAAAACCGGCTACCTCACGTTTTGTAAATCTTCCCGTCAAATTTACAGCGTCATTAGCATTTTTGTCTGGTTTGCCTCTAGGCAAGCCTTCCTCAACACGCACCACTCCTAAACACTGAAGTTTCAGTGGGGACTGAGATACTTTCCCAGAGCAGGGGCTGCCTAGAGTTTACCAACCAAACAGGTTTGGAGCTTGAACACGGTAGTGATATGCAGTTGTGCACCACTGAGCCCGCTCACGAACAACAACAAAAGCTGTGCCTCTTAAAGGTGTAACAAATCTTAGCTAAAGCCATGACCTTTCTGCAAATGCGAGTGAGGTGGTGACACTGAGCTTTCCATGAACAAGGAAACGTGGACGTACCTGGACAACTAATTTCATGGAGACGGTCATTACAAAATGATACTACAAACTCTTATGCCTACAACTACAGTTTTTTTTTTTTGGACAACAATGCCTACAACTAAAGCTGGATATTTACATTGCGCCTCTAAAGCACATTGTTGCCAAAAACACCATGGCATGGAATCTGTTTTTTCTTTTTCTAAGGGAACCATTTCCAGCTTTTTTTAATTTGCACCGTGATTCATACAGATTTGGACAGTGAATTGCATGTGTCATACAAATGTTGTTTTGCATTAGGCCAGTCTTAGTGCAGAGTTTCACTTGTCATATGAAATGAAATGAAACTTGGATGAAACACCCTTCCTCAATGCAAAGTTCCATTTTAGAGTTTCATAGGCATTTAATTCCATGTTCGTGTCAAAGAGTTTCATTTAGATGACACTCATTTCTTCTCTCTTCTTAAAATACGCTATCATGTCATCAAATACGTCTATGTGGCAACCAATTTAATGCAAATGAAACTCAATCGAAACTCCCACTGACCTTAGGTGTCATTATAGAATAACTATCATAAACACACACACTCTGGTTTTTCTTAAAAAAACACGCACTCTGTTTTACCCACTCCTTTTTTTTTGGATAAAGTTCTTATTTTCATGTAAGGTTGTTGCATTGCATGCAAGGTGCTGACATAGGAGCAAGGGCAACAACAGATATGTCGATATCAGAAAGGATGGATGCTCCATCGACTTCCAAGGTTGTAAGTTTGTGGTGGGGATGGTATTAACGGGTGTACCACCAAGGTTGTTAAGAGTGTGTTGTTCCAAGGTTGTAAGTTTGTGGGGATGACAACGTGTTAGTTAGTTAATTAGTGGTTAAAGAGTGTTCTTTTCGGCCTTTCGTTGCAAGCATCGCTTCAGTGAATGATGACAGATATAGGGTGCGGCGGTGGCGCTACTGACACAAAAAGCTTGGGATTTGCTTGCAAAAAAAAAAAAGCTTGGGATTTCTTTTTAATATATCGCCACCTGGACAAGATCTCTCACCGACCAAAAGCTTTCCATAGATCTTTTGCTAGCAACACTATTGCACCACCAACAACGGAGGTTTACGCAAAGGAAGCGGCTCATGCAATTATATTAGTAGTAGATGGATGCCATACATAATAAATTGCATTGCAGGAGGACATGGCATTCGGTTAACCAAACACTCAACGTACGTACCATGGATTGCATTAAATTCCTTTCCAACCCTTAGGTATTGGGATGGACTTCCTCATGAGAACAAAAGACACGGCAATTTCTTATGCTAAGCAACAAAATTGAAAAGGAAATACAAGTATATGCCTGAAAAATGAAAGAACGACCATCGATTGAGATGTGTCCATGTATTCATGCATAACCACAAATCTTTGAAAAAAAGAGAGTGGGGGGCCAGATTCAGGAGATGAAGATTAGGGCGATAAAATAGATAGAAACCTTGCTACCAATCACTTCCAAAATGTTGAACTGGACCATTACATTGCTGCGGTTATTTTTGAAGTTTGCTTTTATTACTCAATTTTTACTAAATTATAAAATGTACGCTTACATTTGTTATTAGGCCAGTCTCAGTGCAGGTTTCACCAGGGTGTCATGCACATTTATTAGGTTGCCACATCAGCAGAAATACCCACATTTTGTATTAAACGAGGAGGAGAGAGAAGGAATGAGTTTCACCATGGTGAAACGTTGCGGGAGTTGTTTTCTAGGCCGTGAAACCGGATGAAATCCCCACTGAGGCGTTTATTCCATGAAATACCCAATCGCGAGTCGAGGCCATCGCGCGCCATCCCCTAGGCATTGATTTTTTTTTTTTTTTTTGTAAAACCGTGTCATGAAAACTTTGTGAGAGAGCTCTATTTCATTCTAAAGTTTCACGTGTTGGTAACTGTGAGGTGAAACCTCCCATTGAAACTGGCCTTAGTCGATCAATAGAGGTGGGTATTCGCCTGCCTGGAGACTATCTGACTATTTATTTATAGAGGTTGCAGTATAAAATGCCTTTCTCTATAAAATCCACGAGGCGTTCCCAACTCAGCTAGGCTCCGAAGAAACGGAGGTCATCTGCGTTCCGGTCGAGCCAGGCCCAGCGGGGAGGTATGCATGCCTTCTGCATGACGCCAGCTAGGCCAGGCTGGCGAATTGGCTTGTAGTCCAATGTTAGGACGGTCCAGTGGGACGCTACCCATCAGGGTTCAAATCCTGGTGCCCGCACCTTTTCCTGGGATTTTCCCAAGGATTTACCGGTGTTATGCATTAAGTGGTAAGCGACGTTCCCGTCGACGACGAGGCTCCAGTGGTGACTTCGAGAATCTCCAGATTTGTCGGGTGCTCAGTCCTTCGAAGGTGCTCATAGGGGTAGGGGTAGGATTTACGTACGTGTATTCATAGGGGTGAGTGTGTGTGCGTATTGTGAGCGTCTGCGTTGTACTGTGTAATCTCAAAAAAAAAAAAAAAAAGCTAGGCCAGGCTGGGTGCAGGGCACCAACAAGTATAATAGCAAGCTACAAGTAGACAAAATGTTGATGTGCAGAAAAGAGCAGAGGAAAGAGAGAAGAAACAGGTTGTAATCTTACAGCCGCCTTAGATACAAGAACTGAGAAGCTCTCTAAGAAAGACATGTGAGTCATATATTAATGTTAAAGAGATAATACTACTATATGGGTGAACTGAGAAGTAGACTGTAAAGATTCTTATAGTCAGCACCAGGTTGTATTATTTTTTTTTTGACAACACAGGTTGTATTATTAATCTTGCTCTAAAGCGATGCACATGAGGCATGAAGCATGCACAATTATTTTTTTGTCCAAGCATGTTTGAATGGTCCGCCCAGTACTCAACAGGTGACGGGCTAGTCGAGATCCACCTTGACTTGACACAAGAGCCATGGTCGGTGAGGATGAGTTTTTCTACGTTGGCTATGGAGAGGTTAATTTTGCTGGATTTGAGCTTGCTGAACAACTCATCAATTGTGAGAGCCTTGTCATTTGGGGACTCTGAGCAACTCTCACTTTCTGCACCTTTCGATGTAAGTCATGTAGGAGTTTTAGGGCCCTCATGGTCGTCATAAGGCAGCTGAGGCTTGTTAGCCGTCATCTTGTTCACAATCAAGTGAAAGTGACTCGACATCAAATCAATAGTTTTACCAGGAAGTTGCAAGAATTTCTCATACTCTTGATGGTGAGTCTCAAAATCTGGTCTTAACATGAGAGGAACCATCTTGATATTTCTCAAGCTAGATTTTGTGATTCGTCTCATAGCTAAAAACATGGTCAAACTCAAGAAGTGAAATACGCCCAAATAAGGCATTCCTAGCCTTATTGTCGGCGTCGTGTTGATCAATCTTGATCTAATCAACTCTAGCAGCCAAAACAATGTAGTCTCGATCCAAGCAAATGTCCCACACCAGAGATCCAACACTCTGAAGGTAGGAAGACATAAGAGTAGTTGTTTCCATCGAACCAAGGGGCACCCCATTGTCGCCTTCATGAATCACAACATTGGTTAAGGTGGATTGATTGTTAACCCTCTCGAAAATGAATTGAAGGACAAAGCAGGCAACTAGAAGGAAAATGGATGAATGGGAGCCCAAATAAAATTTTCACTGAAAACTCAGCCTATATCTCAATCAACCCCAAGCACTTTCTTATCCCAAACATTGACCACACAAGCTAACAAATGAGAAGAAGTTCAGAGAGCGCAAATAAATAATAGGGAAGAAATATGAGCAAAATATGTGGAAATGGCTCACGAGACAAGTGCAAATGAGTTCCCCCTATATGCAGTACTAGACCCTGGACATGCAATTAAACATCACATGAATTTTGAGCATAAGAGAAGCAACAAGAAAAAAGTTCTAAATCTCAACCAAATAAAGTCCAAATGGCACCAAATTTTGCACAAAAGCTTTTTAAGGACTTCTGAAACTATTTCCGAAAGTCTAACCATAGAAACTTCATGAATCGAAGTCATAAATTTTTGGGGTGTGAAATCTGTTTATGTCTCGAGGTTGGAGTCTCAAGGTACAACTAGAGTTCACTTCTTCCTTTGGTTATTTTCTAAGAATAAGGTGCTAACTAGATAAAACTTAGGAATCAAAACAAAAAAATGATTTTGCTTATCTTTTTTATTGTGAAATAGAATATGTGAACCATTTTATTTTTTGAATATGTGGTTGCTAAGCAACTTTGGCCTTATATTTCTGAAGTTTTAGACATAAATGTAGAAATAAACTTGGGATAGCTTTCTCCTTCTATTAAACCCCAGCTTTACCTACTTATCAATAGTACAAATGTGGAATATCAATGATCAATTTCTATTAGATAACATATTTTGTATTGTATCCTTGTGAGGCTATGGTAACTAAGAACAAATATATATTTTTAGAAAGTTATTTGGAAATTGTTTTCCCTCGTACTCTCAATTTAAGGCATGCTGATAAGCTTGATCTTACTATGTCCAATCGAGAAGAGACCAAATTTCAATACAAAGCAAGAAAATCTCATAGGGCTAGTAACCACCTCTCCAAGATACAATAACTATCCTTTTAATAGTACAATGACCGAGACTTTTGCCATGAAACACTAAAAATATGTAAGAATAATTGAGTTTTTTCTTCAATTTCCTCGAAAACGTGGCTTTGTACTCTTGAGAATTTAACCAAAACTAATGGCTAAAATTGTTGATCATGTGTCATAGCACGTTCAATCCAAAAGACCAGAGGTCAACTTGATTGATTTGCAAAAAAAATAAGCTTACAAAACCAAGTCTAGCCTCCATGCTTCATTCTTCATCTTACATATCAAAAACCAGAAATAAGAGGTACTCATCAACCCTTCCAGTTACTAATCCCCTAAGTAGTTCAATCCTTGGCTACCTATGCTATGGGAGAGACAATTGTCTTCGGTAGCCTTTATCCTTATTTATAAGGCTATTACACATTATAATATTACCCCTAGATATTTCTTTGAACCACTTAATCAGAGGGGCGAAATGGTCCAAGTTGAGTTCCTTGCATCAGAAAACCACACGCCCTTCATGAAGACGCTTCACCTTGATGCAATCTCTTTGATAAGGCCACATGCCACCCGAGATCCTCCCTTGAGTTTTGAGTCCCAAACGGAACCTATCGTCCATGGTTTTGAGGTAAAAATTGCAAAACCCAACCAGAGTCACATATCTGCTACGGCTCCTCCACAATCTCAACGCATGTCTTGCTCGTCCTCGACCACCCAATCACCAAGTCCTCGCACACCCACCTTGACTTAGTCAACCATCATCTTGACTTTTGTCAACACCGTCTACTACTTGCATTTACACTTTGTTGTTGATGTTGCCAAGTGGTAGTCGTCCATGGTCCATCCTCAGATCCTCTGTCCGCTTTCCTTGGTCTATGCTTTTCCACGTCCGTCTTTCACCACCCCGGTCAGTGGGCACGAACTCACTTGACCTTTTTCCATTGCCGTCGACCATCTCAATGCTCAACACACCTTTACACATGATATGGCAAGGGTCATGTTTTACATAACCTTTACACATCATATAACAAGGGTCATGTTGTACATAACCAACTCACACAATGGTTAGTCTCAACACACTAACCAAAGCTTAATTTTTCTCTTGATAATCACTCATCATCCTTATACATGGCATATATCCACAATGTGTTTGAAATCTCCACCTGGATGAGTGCATTGTCAACACTAGCACGAAGAGATAAATCAAAAGCAAAAGGAAAAGTGTGAACTCATCCAAATGACCAAAAGCCAAGAAACCAAAATAGATAAAAACTTTGGTACAAATCACTCCCAAAATGTCATAGTAGATCGTTACATTGCTTTTTTTTTTTGAATTTTCTACCTGATCATTATATTGCTGCGGCTATTTCTCAAGTTTGCTTTATAATTCTTTTTATTAAAAATATAAAAAGGCCATTCACCTCGATCGTTTTCGGCTGGTTGATGCTAATTTGTTTTGAGAGGAAAAATCCTGCTCAGTGCCCGACAGATTTGGCTAATAAGCTTAAATGAATAGGGTGTAGGAGGCATACCTCTTTTTGTGGTAGCTACGGTGCCTAGTTTATGATCGGATTCGGATCTTATATCATCCATTTGTAATAAGTAGTTTAGCTACAAAATGAGGAATCCTTAACACAAGGATGGGGTCTACGATGGAATGTGCACGATGCATGTGTAAAAATAGTTGTACCAAAAGAGTGAAAAATACGTGCCTAAGAGCTGTGCCATGTGCTGCATCAAGATTGGATCAATTGTTGACTATGTGGGATATAAAAAACAGTCATCATCTTAAAATTTTAGAAATATATTCCACTGACTCGCATCACATGCCAAATCGAGATTGGATCAAATACCGAGCACTTTCCCGAAACGGTGATTGACATTCTCTTCAAGAACGGGAAATGCTCAAGAGACAGCAGTACAGCACCATGCCGTATCAAGATTCAAGCCTGTTGGGAGCAAACTGCAAAGCCATGCGCACGAGGAGGCATGAAGCATGAGCGATTAATTTTTTTTGCCCCATGCATGTTTGAACAATCTACGGTCAGCACAGTACTTTCAGGGCGGCTCCAATGGCTGACACAGTACTAGCTAGGAGGACCAGCTTATCCAATCAACAGGAGAGAGAACTAAAAAATCTCAGCGCTAGCGACTAACCAAGCGCTAGCTCGCACGCTCTTCTAAAATTGCCTGAGTCTCTGACATGCCTGGACCTGTCTTGATTGCTTCCTTTTTATATTGTTTCTAGCATGCAGAAGCTGGCGATTTACACAGGGCCATTGCGAACGCCCTCATGTGCAGCTACTTCCAAGTGGGCCCGCCATGCCCAAAGACAGGGAATACCAGCACAGCAACTGACAAACCGTGAGATCCGTCAGTTAGGCCGCGTGCGGCTAGGCTAGAAACGCCAACTCATCACCTGAATAGGCCAGCAACTCCAACTCATCACCTGAATGAGTACACGCATGGATCTGGGCACTGTGGTCAGATCTAATCCATAGTGTCACTTGATCCACAAGAACTTTCCTAGCTCATGCGTGCATGTTTATCTTATCTGACTCTTTTTTTCAGAACCCTAATAATGTGCCTTTCATGATCCAGCAAATCAGGCTGGAGAGATACGGAGGGATGGCACTGTTCTGAAATTAGGCTTAAGATATGAACGAAATGATGAACAGGCAGCTACGCAACGCTGCACATTGTACGCAAGCATCCATCAAAGTATCAAACGTAGTGTTAGTGCAGTTGGGTAGTTGATTGGATAAGCTAAGATTGTGAGAGGCACATCAACTTGCTGTTTGGATTGACAGGTGAAGTTGACAGATCCTGTTTGACAGCATGAGGTCATGTGTTTAGGCAACCAAAAGTCTGTGTTTGTTGCTTGAGCAAGAAGCATCGATTCATTCCCATATGGCCATATCACTCATCAGCCTGCACGTACGCTTACGCGTTAAGTCTATCCTATCAACCTATCGCCAGTCTATCCTATTAACCGTGAGATCCTTACGCTTTCTCTCTCTCTAGAGTACTATATATACGGGTAAAGAACTTTTTACAATGCTTGGAAATAATTCCCAACAATTCCCAACGACTCCACCAATTAGAACTTTTATTAATTTAATTCGCTTAAGGGTATTTTGGTCACCATCCCGCCGGTAGCAGTTCTACGCAGGCGCCACCATACATGTATACACATTCGCGTGCCACCATTGCCGGCCGGCAGCAGTTCTACGCAGGAGCTCAGCGAGCACATGTATACACGTTCGCGTGCCACCATCGCCGGCCGGCAGCAGTTCTACGCAGGCGCTCAGCGAGCACTAGAACACGCAGAATCGCTCGCACACCCTCGCCACGGCGCGGCGGCGGCAGCACTGGGGCTCGGCCATGACCACATGCATGCCCATGGGCCGCTAGGCCTGGGCACCTGTCTCCCCTTATTCATTTGGAAACTGACGTAACATTTGCTTCCCTCCGTAATTGTGGGATTGCCGCCTCCCTCCATAGTTATCGCTTACTCTCGCCTCTCGCCGGGAATGGCTACACGGAAGACGAAGGCCAACTCCATACTCTGGCACAAGACGGAGATGTGTACGGTGACGAAGATGTGGACGACGACGAATGAACACGAATGAACTTGTAAAGAAATTTTCGTCTAACTATATGAACTCATAGCTATAGTACGTACTTCATATCAGAAAATCATTGTTTTAAATAAAAAGTACCGTTTTACCCTTTGGAAAAAAAAACTACGGAAAAGCAATTACCACACCTATATTTGGAGTTCTAATTCCCTAATTTTGGAGCCGTTGGGAGCCGTTACGGCCGCAATGGTGGCACACCGAATGTGTATACATGTATGGTCGCCTGCTAGAACTGCTACCGGCGGGATGGTGACCAAAATACCCTTAAGCGAATTAAATTAATAAAAGTTCTAATTTCATGGAGTCATTAAATATTTTCTCAATAATTCCCAATAGCTCTCCAAGCATTGTAAAAAAGTTACTGAAACTTCCCAAGAGAAATATATGACTGGAACATTTACTCTCGCCAATAAACTGAAGTTGTAACTTTCAGAATCCAGTGGGCCACAATCAAACCTTATTTATGCATCTAATTGCCATATAAAATCTGACAAAAAAAAATTTGTGCGTGGGGCATGTGTAATCAGAAATTACTACCACTCCAAAGAACAGGGGGCTATTGCTAAAACGAATAACTGTAACACTGGAATAAATTTCGTAGACAGGGAGCTTTTGATGCTTGGTGGCATAACAAAGAGGATATGAAGACTGAATAGTGCTGAAAGGTGAAAGCGACCCCTCAACAGCACTACCTCAACCTGGTTCTTTTTTCTTTATTTTCTTATGTGGAGGCATCTTGTCTTGTTATATACTGTACCTACCAAATACACTAACTAACCTGGATGACCGTGGTCGAGTCTTGACAACAACTTCTATCAATCATATCGTCGTTTAGACTATTATATGTCTTTTACCATCCTAATGAGTAGTCAGCCATTGGTAGTTCTTGGTAGCTGGGAAGTAACTCACATTTGATCTCCAACTACATCAGAACATAAATCCTTACAAAAAATATGACTGTCCAAGTTTACCTACATAGTATCTGAGAAATAGCACTTGTAAAGTTTTTATGTAACTAATCAACACAAAAGGAAAGTAAATAAGTGGACAAAAGGATAATCATAAGGAGCTAAAGTTGGACCCCTCTCCCTCGCGTCGTCCCTTCCGGGGGGCGACCCGAGGGCTCCCCCCGCCGCCGGCCAGGTCCCCCCATCCTCCTCGCCGTCCGGTCCGCCGCCGCCGAGGAGTGGCGGCGGCGGCCAGCGGGAGGGCGCTCAAAAAGGCACCCTCCCGCATCGACCTCGAGCTTCCTCCTCCCCTCCCCTTCCACCTTTCTCCTCGGCGCCGGCGAACTCTGGCCGGCGGGGCGGCGGATCCGGCCCCGCCATGGCCGGATCTGGCCTCCCTGCGGCCGGATCTCGCCCCTCAGCAGGTCGGCGGGCGGCGCTCCCCTTGGGCGGCGGGGTCGGAGCTAGGGTTTGGGGCCGGCCGGCCGGCCCGTCCCCCGCGCTCCGGGGTGGCGGCCGCGGGGCCGGCGCGCCCGCGCGCTTCTCGCGCGGCGGAGGCGGCGCGGCAGGGCCCGGACCCCGGCCCCCTGCGCCGGGTGGGGCCGCGGCGGGGCCCGTGCGCCCGCACGCCCCCCCGCGGGCGGCGGCGGGCCGGGCGACCGGCGGCGGCGGCCCAGCCGGCGCGCGCCCCGCCCGCGGCTCTGCTCGGGTCGGTCCCCTCCCCTAGCCCTGTGGTCGGGGGACCCTGGCTGGGGTTGAGGCAGCCGGCCCTGGCACCGCCGTTTCCTATTGGCCCGTCCGCGTCGCCGCCGTCTGCGCCCGGTCGGCGCTAGGCGGCCGATCCGGCCCCCCTTCTCCTGCGGTGGCCGGCGGGCACGCGCCACGTGCTCGTGCAACAGTGGCGGGTCGCCGGTGTTGGAGGCGGGGCCTCCACGCCGGCGGCGCCCCCTTCCGGGTTCAGCAGCGACGGCGCGGCTTACCCGTTGGGGCGTGTTGCGGGACTTTCCACCTCGGCCAGTCATCGGCATGGGAGGAGTGGAGTACGCGCGGTGATGGCTCCGTCCGCAGATTGCTTATGGTGCGTCCCGCGCCCGCTGCACCCCCAACCTTGAGGCAGGGAGCTTCGGTCGGGGTCGTTGCGGTGGGGAGGCCCCCGCCCACAATTCTAGCGTACTAGAGTAGTCCGCGGCGGTGGCCCTAGCACGCGCTTGCTCCCCCCCTTCCCCTGCCGTGTGGCGGCGGTGGTGGTTTGTTGCCGGGGACGGGCGGCCACCGGCGGCAGTTTCGGCCAACCTCGTCTCTGGGGTGGGCGGCAGGACGGCCGGTCGGCCCCTCCTCGGCCTTCCCCGCACCCTTGACCGGGGCCTGTGCTCCCGCAAGCGTGCCTTGGCCCCCCACCACCGGCGGTGGGTGTTGGGCCTTGGCCGCTCTGGCGGCGCCCTCCCGCTAGCACTCAGGGTGAGTGCTGTAGCGGTGACCAGTGGTTGACGGCCACCCACCTCCTGCGACGGTGAGCGGTGGGCCGCGGCCTCTCTTGGCGGTATCCAAGCGTAAGCGGTTTCCCCCACCATGACCATTCCGATTTCGGCGACTTCGGCACCGGCGGCGGACAACACGAAGAAATCCAGCGGCGTCATTGGCGGCAGTAGTGGCCAAGGGCAGCGCGGTGAAAACCATGTCTTTAGGCAGGGGGGCCTAGGACCGGCGACGGTGGCGTGAACGTCATCACCTTCTTGAAGGCGTTGTCTACGCTGTCCCTCGGGCGCTGCTGTCGGAGCAAGGATTGGGAGCGAAAGATCCTTTGGGTGCATGCCCCAACAGAGGTGGCGCCCGCGGGCGTCATACCCTTCCTGAAGGCTCCGTTGATGCGCCCACGTTGCTCTTCCGGCGTCGAGTCCTGCCCCTGCTAGCCCTCTTGGGCCGTTGTGTTGTTGGAGTGGTGGGGGGGTTTCTTTTCTTCTGTTTGTGTGTGGTTCTGTTGTTCCAACCGGGAGTGGCAGGGCAGGTTTCAAATCTTGTATCCACCCCGGTATCTTTGTAAAACATTGTCTTCTACTTAAATACAATGACGCGAAAGTTTTTTGCGTATTCGAGAAAAAAAATAAGTGGACAAAAAGGATATATTCCCTTTCTCTGCTGTGCTCCTGTTCATACCGACAGCATGGGGCAGCAAGGCGCCTGATGCAATGTCTGATGCATAATTCATAGAACTGAAGACTGAAGAGTGGAAGAAAAGATAACAAGGCTCTTGGCAGCACGAAAGTTTCAGATTCTGCATTTTTCTTATGTTACACTGTTTCGGCAATTCATTCCTGCAAGATGCCAAATACTCAGAAAGTGACGGTGAAAAAGCAGTAACCAAGATATACAGATATAAAATGTCTCCATCCATATTGATGAAGTAGTGTTGTATATGCTTTCCACTGATACAACCTGCAGCAAATTGGCATCCTTACAACCGCGGTGACCCAAATCCAAATCTGATCCGTTTATCGTTTCTGAATCTTAGAAGTGTTCACGTTCAGAACCATTCTTCATCAGCAGTACCTATACATCATATAAAAAGTGCAGAAGAACCACATCACAGATCTAACTTAAACTATATAGCATTGGATGCTGTCATGCTGTGTGGCAAAACAAGTCCACATATACTCAATAATACAATACTGACAAAAGATCAGTGATCTAATCAATAGATTATGATCTGCTTTATCAGACTGCTCTGACGACAAATTTCAACGCGTAGGACGCCTCTAGTCGTATCCCATTCAACAGGTTCTATGCCACAGGATTCAACAACAGGAGCAATTTTTAATATAGCAAGCACTCACATGTCCGAACAGAACAGAACGGGTAGGAGGAGTAGGCCAAGGATATACACGTATGGAAAGCGTGTTGGTCATGGATAAGGTCTGCAACTCTGCATACGCTTCGCCGTGCAACTGGCAACTGCATCCGCCATGCTAGCAGTAGCAACTTAGCAAGCAGGTTGCCTCACGCAATTTCCTTATCCAGAGTTCCAAACTCCAATTACTTCCTGATAGCTCCATGCATCCTTATCGGTCCAGCCAGATTTTGCTATATATCTATCTGAACAGTGTGTTCACAATGTGACAACATATAAGCTGCTCGGTTTGTTTCAAAAAAAAATGTGACAATAAGCAGATGTTTTTTTTTGTAAGGGAGAATCTAATAAAAAATGAACTTTGATTTTCTGATAGAAATGGGAATGTGTAATCAACCGAGACACTCTAAACTGATTTCAGGCTTCTAGCTAGCACCTCAGTTCCGAGGCCTGCATTTGAAGCCGCATGTAAGTGTCAATCGTTCTTTCCAAGACAAAAAACTTGAGAATCCTAGCAATCGGACGGCAACAATGCAGGAGGAAGTTGGCCTGGCCTAATGGTTTGACGGACAAAGTCACATCCAAAGACTCTAATACAGACATCTCAAAACAAGTCGAATTTCAACTTCAAACTCTGATCTGCTTGTGGACAACAGGTTGATATCTAGCTGAACACTGAGGGATCCAGATGTGGGCTTCCATAATCTAGAATCATGTTCAACAGTGGATGCCACTTCATGATCCACCATTCCCCACAGACCGTTGAGGGCATGCAGCATCATTACGCGAAAAGCCGAAAATAAATTCGATCAGCATCAAGCCTTCAACGCGCACAATGCAGTAGTAACATGGAGACACGGTGCTATACTTGGAAGACACTACTGCACATGACTAGCTTAGCTTTACATGTGCAGATGTGCTAAAGGGCTGTGTGTCATATAATTGTTGATCAACAAGGAGCATCTACAGAGAAGGGCACCACCAAACATACAGATATTTGATGGGTGAATGAAAGTGCAGGCCCAAGGGACCACAGCATAAAGAAAACGGGAAATTAAAGGAGGCCCGCGTAGACACCTTTCTTGAGCTGTGTAATCATCAAATGATGCTTGAGAAATCCTCAATATCTGAACCTACATTTTTTTTAGCATGATGAACCTATATGTTAGAGCCTAACGTACAGCGTCGAGGCTGCCCATAACTACACTTGTCACTAAACATATCAAACATGCATATGGATTGGGTGAATAGGATATCATTGTATAATCCTTTGCCTTTTCTCCTTTTAGGTACATAGATAAGATTATGTTGAAAATATATTTAGAAAAAAGAAAACCGTCATCGAGCTGAGGATGAGCTTGAGCTTGACCCTTCAGCTACCATAGTGATAGATAATACCTGTGTGGTCCATGAGTCCATCTCAAAGTAGTGACAATAGACCGTAGGGTCATCGAATGGGACAAGTATCAAGTCAATGATAAAGGACTATTTTCAGTACCTGAGGACCCATGGATGGACGGTGAAGATAAGAGAGCGTTTTAATTT
This sequence comes from Themeda triandra, assembly GCA_018135685.1. Taxonomy (NCBI): domain Eukaryota; kingdom Viridiplantae; phylum Streptophyta; class Magnoliopsida; order Poales; family Poaceae; genus Themeda; species Themeda triandra. The sequence continues at coordinate 239,371 of JAENPR010000569.1, forward strand.
GCATGCGTCCCGTTCTTGAATTATTCTCTCAACACACCTCTTTTGTCCTTATCCAGTCCTTGGAGAAGAAGTATATAACCATACACTGAGCTTTTGCATGATCGGTGACAAGGATATATACAAAAGTGTTGTTGAAATATTGGCCTGAAAATTTTTGCTCAACCTTATCAGACAAGATGATTGCTTCTTGTTGAACACAAACTTCGACGTCACTCCACAAGGATGTGAACGAATAGAGGATGATTGCTGCCATCTATAGTGCTATCTGGCTCTGGCCATGAAAGAAGAGATTGGATCCAGATCTCTGAAGAATGCAGGTCTTCAAAAGTCAAAACTACTGGCGTCTCCAACCTTGACCGCGGCTAAACGATGCCGTGAAACTACGTAAAAAGTTTCCTTGTTGCCTTTTATGGTTGCCAATTGCCTTTATGATTTTATTAAAAATCAAAGATGCTTAGAATTGTCAGCCCAACAAGGTTCCAAGTGTAACCTGCCTACCTTAAAACTACATCCACCTCACCGTTGCTAAGTTGCAGATGTTCGGATCAGCGTTTTTGATGTGCAAATAAAATTGGTTCGTGCAGGTGCTTGGGTGAGAATCCCTATTTCCACTTGCAGGCTTCAAGCACTAGTTGCTTGGGTCTCGGCCTCTTTGGTGACAAGCTGTGTCTTGCAGGGGCCTCTAGGCTCTAGCCCAGTGAGACCTTGAGACTGACAGCAATCGTGGCCCAGCGTCCAGCCCATACACGCTGCTAATGACTCTTTTTTTGACACATGCTAATGCCTCTTGGTCCAAGATGAGGCATCATCATCTTTTACAGAGGTCACACAGAAACTGAACCGGTGATTTACTTCTCCAGGATCTCTTCAATTTATTTACCCCCACATGCTAATCAAGTTTACTGATGAAAAACAGGACTTCACAACAATGGGAATACGGGCAAGTTCCTTTCAGCATCGGATCACACACTTCATCATTCAAAGAGTAAAATGCACCTAGGGTACTTAAACTATTGGGCTATTCCCATCTAAAGTTTTGACTATCGAACTATCAAACCGACTATCACCAAGGTCAAAAAAATACACGTCGGGTCATTTTTTCAAAAAACACCCCATCTCTTTTTCCTTTCTTGCAACTAACTCCTTCGCTTATCTCTTTCCTGTAACCATTCCCCTCCCGTGCCAGTGCCAGACAGCAGGTCAGCACCGCCGTCGCCTTTTTGCCGCCAAAACACGCACGCTAGATCCAGCGCCCTCTGTGGGCACGCTGGCCAGCCACTGCCGCAGGCACGCGCGTGCGCGAGCAAGCACCGCCGCGGCGCCGCCTCTTCTGCGGGCGCGCATGCGGCGTGCGAGTCACTGCTGTCGCCATGTGTTCGTCCGTGCGTGTGCATTCACCTCAAGAATTAGCAGGACACCAACGAGCAATCGATCTATTAAGTGCGTGTGTGCATGTTACGTACTTGAGAGATCGACCGCGGGGCACGTTCTGGCGCAGAAGTCCAGCGCCCGCCCATACCGCTCCGGCGCCTGCCTACTGCTGCCGAGGACCGCGACCACCGTCGCCGCCGGCTCGAGCTCCGCGCGCAGCTCCCCTCTGCTCCACCCCGCCGCTGGGCACAACGTCGCGGCCTGCTTTGCTCCGCCGCCGGTGGCCCGCCTCGCTGCCGCGCCGCCCGCGCGGTGCCCCGCCCGCGAAGCCGCGTCGCCCTGCCCATGCCGTCTAGCCTCCGCGCCGTCGGCGCGCCGCCCGCCACGCCGCCCTTCCCGCCATGCACGCGCGAAGCCACGCCGCCTTGCCTGCACCGACCTGACCGCGCGACGCCGGCGCACCGCCCGCCACGCCGCCCTTCCCGCCATGAACGCGCGAAGCGCCGCCGCTGTCACGCTCGTCCTCACGGACACGCCCGCGGTCACGCACGGCCTGCCGTTCTGGTGCTGGCGCTCGCTGCCTTCGGCGTCCGCGGCGCGCACGTCCCGGCCGTCATCCGCGCGCTCGTCGGCTGCGGGTGGTTCGCCATCGAGTCCTGGATCGGGGGCCGCGCCATCTTCCTGCTCCTGCCGTCCCGGCTCAAGTCCTACCCGCCGCTGCTCGTGCCGGTGCCCGGGCTCGGCGCCGCGCCGCTCGAGTTCGCGTACTTCCTCAGCGTTCTGGGCAGCCCAGTATCATCATGAACGGCATGGAGGCTGTTAGCAGGAGCGCGGCGGCACGAACGGCATGGACATCCAGTTGCCCCTAGCTACTCCGACAACGCGGATAATTGCTACGGGGACCCGCCCGAGCACGGTGGTCTGTCTGCGGTCCGCCCGCCTGTGCCCCGCTGCGATTCATTGCCCACCTTTAGGCGCGAGCGCAGCTGGGCGGCGGTCTTGCGATTACGCCTCTGCCGGCCTCTGCTTGTCGCGCGCGCAGCTTGCGCTGCGCATGCGCCAACCCCGGCGGCCTGCTCCGCTCGTCCGTCCGTCACGGGAGGAAGCAGGGAGGGGATGGTCAGAGAAAAGAGAAGGAGTTAGTTGCAAGAAAGGGAAAAGAGATAGGGAGTTTTTTGAAAAAAATGGCCTTGACGTGGCATGTTTTTGACCTCAGGTGTGCATCGATAATAAATCAGGTATCCAGATAGTCGGTTTGATAGTTTGAGTACGTTTGAGTACCCTGGGTGCATTTTACTCTTCCCAGAATGAGAAGGGTCGGGGTGGGCTATCAAGCAAACAGAGAACCTTATGGTTCAGCATGTCAAAACAGAAACCTGGACAAAGACCAACCATGATTCACTGCCAGCACCTGCTGCACTCATGTATTGTTATTCTTTGACCATGTTACCCTTTTCCCCCTTGGTACCATGTTACCCTTTTCCCCCTTGGTGTTCACCTGCACTGCCCACAAACTAAATTGTGTCACACGGTCTTATGGCCAATGCATTGTGGTTTTAAGATTCACACATGAATAAGCTTAAGCCGCCTCTCTGTTTTCAGATTTCTACCATGTTGCCCACACAAGCAAAAATATTGCAACAATGAATTACCAAGTTCCTAGTTGTCAGATCATTCAAAAGCAACAAGATGTTGAAGCAAAATAAATAAATTCATGTAGGAACAACACAGAGCATATGAAGTTGCAATGATCTGATTTCATAATGCTCATTTTTCTCGAGACTACATCTTTTAGCAAGGAATGGGAAGTGCATTTCAGTATTTCATCACAAACAGGAATGTTGGAGCACATACTGTGACAGATAAGTAGGACAATGTAGGGGATCAACGGCTTACACACAAGCTCGATAGAACCAACGATAAAGCTAAAATGTTCAAGAGACACTACTACTTGAAAAACAGAAACCCACCTTAAGCTTACAATTACTACTACTACCCGTTTTCCCTTGCTCGAGAACCTCACATGAGCACCTTAAGCTTTTCATGCACTTGAGCCACCAGCATTTGGTCCTTCACCTGTACCATCTGCTTCCAGAGCTACTGAAATTTACAAATTTTGAGAACACGTCAGCTGATTGAGGACTCAAAAACACTCCTTGTTTAGTTCCCCAATTTGGGGATGCCAAATTTACGTTTGTATTTGGTAAAAATTCCAAACATTGATTAATTAGCTCAAAACACGTCAACTGATTGAGGAATCTGCAAATTTTGGGAACTAAACAAGGCCTTATTACTCACCAACCAAACGATACTACTTCATTATTCACAGCAACAACAGTTAGCATCAACACTTGCACAAACACAATAAGATAAATGCATCCCTAAGTTTAGCACTGATATCGTCATCGATTGACAGATGAGAGCTATTGGATGGACATGTTAGAGGTACACAGAAGGCATCTAAAGCGTAGAAACTCACCCATGTAACTACATTAAAACTATCACTCCAGATACAGATATACCTTCTTGGCTCATCATAGATCAATAATTCATAGACATTGATTAGTTTCAAAGATTGACCATAATAAAAACATTGAAGTATGATCAACCCAGTTAGATATAAGATAGTACATTCATAAATACTGTACAATATTGTAGAGCCTATTGCACCCTGAACATTGTGAAATAAGGAACTATGTAAGGTCGTACCTGGAGTGTAGAAGCTCATGTATGGAACGATGGTGTTGATTTTTCCCTCGCATACCTTCTTCCTTTTATAGTTCTTCAGATCAACTGCGTAGACCACATTGCCCACTCTAATGAAAATGACACCAAGATCATCCGTGGAGCCAACCACCTTAAGTGAGGTGAAGTTGGCATCAACAGGGAGCAACATCTTAAGCTCAATGACTCTGCTTTGTTCCCATCTAGCATCTACTTCATCAGCATCCTTCCTCGACCAGATGTAGAGCTTGGACTCGTGTTCAGTGGCAAGCCCCAGTCCACTGTCCTCCGCTGCTGTGAGCAGAATCGGCCGACCAAGGGACAGTGAAGATGGTAGTTGAATCCATGACATTTCGCGCAATTGTATGTCGTACTTGAGAGCTGCCCTTACATCCATGATTCCAAAGTAGAGCACATTCCCCACAAGCGCACTCCTCATCCCAGGATCGACGACTCCTCGGAGATAACCAGGTCCCTTACCGTAGGTTGGGACACTCCAGGCAGCGGCATCAGATGAGTAGGTGCAAATTAAGGTCTCCGCTACACCAGCGCCCCCCACAACAGAGCGCACAACAACCACGATGAAAGGTCCGTGGTGGCAATCAAGGTGGTCGCAGCCGCCGGCGCCGGCAGAGGAACAAAGAACCGCTGCTTCCGTCCAGGCCCAGCCCCCCGTGTACTGAAGCGGAAACCGCGGAGAGGGCACCTTCCGCTCCTCGCCTGTGATGGGGTCCAAGACGACGAGGTCCCTGCCTTCCTCAAGGAGGAGGACACGGCCATGGCGGGAGTCCAGGGCGTGCTTGTAGCCACGCTCGGCATGATGTGGGCGGAAGGCGGTCGTGGGCACGAAATGGCGGTGCACACGTCTGCAGTCGCTACAGAACACCCCCCACTCCCAGCATTGGGGGGCGCGGTGGAACTCGCGGAAGCGGCGGCGGAATCCGGGGTTGCAGACGAGGCGGCGCCAGCGCTTGCCGACGAGCGCGGCGCGGACGAGCCCCGCGGGGTCCTCCGGCGGGAAGTGGAGGAGCACCTCCTCCACGAGATCATCCACCAGATGCGATGGCATGGCGCTTGCTTGGTCGGACTCCGAAGCCGCCGCCGCCGGCGGCGTGCGGCGGAGCGGAGCGAGGGTTTGCGGCTGATGCTGCTGATTTTGGGGAAAAATTTGCACGAGGGCACGAACCAGTTTGAGGGCAGAGGAGAAACGTTGGGCATTGCCAGGTGGGCCTGCGTCCGAATTCAGATGGGCCCTGGTGGAGATATAGGCCGGTTGGAAGCTGAGATCAGCCCAACTCGTGCTGCCGCCTGTACCTCCTCTTTATCAGACAGCAGAGAGCAGAGAGCAGAGAGCGCGAGTAAATCACTAGAGAATGACAATCTATGGAGAAAAAATTACCGCTCCTCAAAAAAACAAATCACCATACGCAGGCAGGAGAATAAAATCATGCTACTCTTGGACCAAAATCAAACTTCCAAGGCATTAGAATTCACTCGAGGCAGTAGTTCTGGATAACAAGTTGTAGCGTCATCCTTCTCAGGCCACACAGAAACAGAACCAAAGAACAATTTCTGTGTGTACTTCTCCACGAGCTCTTCAACTTTTCACCACACACGTACACTTGCTTACTGAAACTCAACAGAACCATAGCCGATAGTCCCCGCCCCTAGATGCTATTAGTTTACTTCAGCATCACACATTTCGGTCCCAAAAGGAGACCAATCAAACACAAAAGATGGTTTCTTCTTTCTGAAAAAAGAAGACACAATATGGCTTCAGTAAGTGAAACGGATGCCTGACATTGGTCATCCTTCATGACCCGCATTCACCAACGGGACCTGCTGCAACTGTGCTCCCATTCAGAGAGGAAACCTAGCGGTGAATCATATTGATAACTGATGAATGGTTCAGTAAACTGAAGGAACCAAAGACAAAGAAGAGTGAAGCTGTATCAAGATTTGTGATAAGCAAAGCTTCAACAATACCCTATGGCACACAGCCATTAGCCTCACCAACCAGAAGCATTTAAAAGCAATAGGTTCTAACTTTGGGTTTCTGCCTGAGTTGGCCATAAAAAAATCACAACAATAACTTAGCAACTGTCTGCTTATCATCTAATCAATTAGAAGAACGAATGCTGGAGCACATAGTCACAGATACAAGTAGGTCAATGTATGGGTTAACAGCTTACATAGAAGCCTAATAGAACCTGGTGACACAAACTAAACGTATTAAGAGAAACTACTCCTTGAAAAACACAAAAGCTGAAGGACAGCACCAATATCGCTGATTTGAAGTGCTATCCCACCATAGACCTCATGCTACTTACCATCACAACTACCCAGTTTTTCAGCTCCAGAACCTCACATGAGCAGCTTAACTTTGTAATGTGTTTGAGCCACCCGCACTTGGTTCCTCAAGTGTACAAGTAACTTCCAGTTCTGCAGCAATTTAAAAAGTTTGGGAATCACATCAGCCGATTGAGGAATCAAATTTTCGTCAATGAACAATTAGTTCTCATCAACCAAAAAATAGACATTTATTATTCAAAGCAACATCAGTTAACAACACACCTAATAAACTCACTATGATAACTATGTCCTTACGTTTACCACTTGTATCACCATTCGTTGACAGATGAAGACTAAGTATGAATAGGATTAGAGTTATGTAGAAGGCATCTCTAGTGTAGAAGATCATCAAAGAAATTAATTTTTCCTTATCTCTCCAGCTACATACCTTCCTGGCTGGGCCTAAGTTTCCAGGACCTTACCATGAGAGCATAACATGCTTCACAGGTCAATAAATAATTTCGCAGGCATTGAGGCATATCAAGATTGCCACTATTAAAAGGATTTAGGGAGGACAGAACCAGTACAATACAATACAGGATTGTGATATTGCACATTCACAAATTTGTTGTTCTTAGAGCCTATCCTGTCATGCTAGTAATCAATTCTTTATTTGTTCTGGATATTGTAAAGTAAAACCATAACTAAGTAAACATGTACCTGGAGTGTAGAAGCTCATGTACGGAACAATGCAGAAGTCTCCTTTGTGCTGGTATAACTCCACCTTATGGGTCTTTAGATCAATGGTATAGAGAACACTTTCCACCATCATGAAAAGGATACCAGGACCATCCGCGAAACCAACCAATTGAGGTGAGGGAAAGAAACCATCAATAGGGAGCAATGTCTCAAGGTCAATGACTCTAATCTTTGTCCATCTAGCATCAACTTCAGGAGCATCCTTCCACACCCACATGGTGAGTTTGGACTCATATACACTGACGAGCCCCAGCACACCTTCCTCCGTGGTTGTGAGCACACGCCGCAGCCAATAGGAGCATTCATATGGAAGCTCAATCCAGGACATTTCACGTGATTCCAAATTATACTTCAGAGCCACGTTTCTAAGCTCATTCCCAAAATAGAGTGCATTGCCCACAAGCACAGTGCGCTCCTCTAAACGAACAAAGCTCCCATCAAGGTTTGGAGTGCTAATTGGCTCACTCCATGTGTCAACATCAGATGAGTAAGTGCAGATGAACATTTCATATGGATGAACCCATGGATCAAAACCCGCAAAAACCACAATGAAGGGTCCACGGTGGCAATCAAGGTGGTGGCAGACACCAGTCCCGGCGCAGAGAACTGCAGCAGCCCAGCTGATTGGTAGCCGTTGCGGTAAGGGCATTTCCCGCTGCTCGTCAGTGATAGGGTCCCAGACTATGAGAGTATCATCCTCCTCCGAGTAATACCTTTCGCCGAGGACACGACCGTGGCGGGCGTCCAGCGCCTTCCAGTCGAAGCGGCCGGTATCCGGCGGGCTGAAGGTGGCCGTAGGCACGAAGCGGGAGCTCTCATTGCCGGTGTTGCAGAGGAATCCCAGCATTGGGGGCGTGCGGTGGTGCTCGCGGAACCTGCTGCGGAAGCGCGGGCCAGAGATGAGGCGGCACCATGGCTTGCAGACGAGCGCGGCGCGGAAGAGGCTCGCCGGTTCGCTGGGCGGGAAGCGGAGGAGGATCTCCTCGACTATCTCCTCCGGTAGGGCCGCCGGCGGCGGCGGCGGCGAGGAGGGCTCCGCCCCCGGCGGCGGCGCGGAGGAGGCCGCATTCGCCATGGCCTAGGGTTTGGGCGCTTCCGGTGGGCGTGGATCCGGTGAGCACAGCATGGGACGGCGAGTGGAATGGGGAAATCGGCAGCGCGAAGCACGGCGGAGGACAGCGAGGAGACGGTGATGCCGTTGTGGCAGCGGCGGGGGCGGCGCGTCAAGGGGAGCGGAGGAGCACGAAGCGTTGCTGTGGACCGCGCGCACGGACGGACACAGACTAGCTGCCTGGTGCTTGCGCTGCTGGTGGACCTGGTGCAGGGGAGAAAAGAATGTGAGATGGGGTCTGTCAGACGTGGGGCCAGACGTGGTTGGAAACGTGTCCCAGCGTCGCCTCGTGGCCACTGCACGAGCTCCGGGACCGTCTCGGAAGGATTCCACTCGTGCACTCCGACCAAACTAGCACATGAGAAGATGAACAAATGGGATAGCCGAATAGCATACACTTCTGTATAGTTACATTATATTCATTTCGATAAAAGGTAGTACAATGAGTATATTTGTTCCCTGACGCAAGGGACAGCTTGCTACCTCTTCTCCTTTTCCCCAACTGCCATCGCCAAAACAAACAATTCAAACCTGTTTAGTAGAGCTTCTACCAGCTCGGGCTTGTCAACACAACATCAACAATGAAGAACGAGAAAAATTGTAAGAGACCTCAACAAGAAATCATGATTTTAGAATTGGTTGACAAAACCGACTGTGGCCTGGTTAAATAGTGTAAGACGGCTTCCCGAAAAAATTGATCAGTCTAGGTTTATTTTTGGCTATCGTGCGGCCAAAGAGCCCTCAAACTGGTAAGTGTCGGTATTTCTTTTTTTTTTTCTTCACAAATGTATCCAAATTCATTCTATCTTGATTTTATTTGCTTGCACAAGATTTTCTCATCCCATCTTCAGTTTTTTTCATCATATTTTATCTGCAAACATATCCCTTCTGACCAAATTGAGAAAATACTTGTCTTCTTGTGTTTCCCATTTATTTCTATATCAGAGCAAATTAGTTTTTTTTTTTAATCTTTGTTACAAGTATATGAAAATGTTTTGCATTTCTATGCGGGAGCAAATTAGTTGTTTTTTTAATCTTTAATACAAAGTATAATTTTTCCTCCTTAGTAAAGGTGGTACGTAGCCTTTTTTTTTTTTTCCTTAAGACTATTTCAAACTAATCGCAAGTTGACTCAAAGCCAAAGGTAGTGTTTGTCAAGGGCTTGGCCGGGGGTGGCCGACAGCGATAGCTAGTGCGACGGTGCTATGGTGGTGGCGGCGTGGGGAGGAGGAGGCGCGCAGGGGAGGGGCTGTAGCGGTGAGAGAGAGAGAGAGAGAGAGAGAGAGGAGGAGGAGGAAGAAAGAGCTTTCGTCTGTCTAATACTTAATTAGATTGATTACATACTCCCAATATTTATTTATTGTCATCATAGGACTTGATCCGTAAGCAACTCTAACAAAATCCTTCTAAGATTTGGATTATCCTCTCCTAAGAGCATCTCCAACAGTTTGCTAAATTTTACTTGGCAAATATTGTGTTTTGCCAACTCCTAATACAATTTGGCAAGTGAAAAAAGAGTCTTCCTTCAAGAGTTTGGCATATTTAACTTGCCAAAATAAAATTGAACACTCACGAGATTTTTTTCTTGGACCGATCTATTTGGCGCGTGCCACAAAACGAAACAAAGCACACAATTCAGACGCGGCCGCCCGCAACGGGGCACCGCCATGCTGCAGCAGCATTGAGTTGTCACGGACAACAACCCCGTCCTGGTGGATGTGAGCCAAAGAAACAGATGGGCCCTCACTGCAGCCAGCGTCCACTCCCATCTCGTATCATGTACTAGTACTAGCATACAAGGCCATTCAGTCCAGAAAGCACGAGCAGCAGGTCCTTTTGCGGTTTTGCCGGCCACAAACAGCAGCAGCAGCAGAAGCGGGCCAAGAACAACAGCAGACAGCGGCAACAGACGGCGAGTGGAAGGATGCGCGAGCTATACGCGCGCGCATATATGCGCGCTAGAGAGGCTTTTTGCCAAGTTGGTAAAAGATGGCAAGTCGGATGGCAAATTGTTGGAGATTATTTTTTCTCATTTTGCCAAAATTTGATGGATAGGGAGTTGAGATAAGAACCGTTGGAGATCGCCTAACAAACTCGATTACTTAACTAACAGACTCTTTTCAAATCTACTAAGGCTCGATAAGGCAACTTGATAGCGACAACAACGGCGGGACCGGCGGTGGCGTCCTCCACGTGCGCGCGACCCTATGGCGTGGCACATGCCAGTGTTGAGTGTGACAGGTGCATACTAGTTAGTCTTTTTCTTGTCTAGCTGATCTAATATTACGAAAGAAGTTATTGGGACCGAGGTTATTACGAAAGAAAATTAGAAAAGAAGTTATTACGAAAGAAAAGAACAAAATGAGACGAGACCAATGGAGTCAAAAACTCAAAATCACATCTGAGCACGGCCGATGGTAAATTGGGAAAGGATGGCATGGTATTGGGACCGAGGTGAGGCGAGTCCGGCATAGTCCAGAAATGGCTTGTGCTCCTACCAATATGATGTCCACAAACAAATTCAAAGTTACTCAGACTCTTGTACATAAATTCAGCGCGGCTTGTTTAGATGAACGAAAAAGACTGATCCAGTTAACTTTCACGTCGATCTGTCTCTTGATAATTCAATGCAGCTTGATATACCCAAATGAGAATCTTTATATTTCTTTTAAACCTCTTTATGTCGTTGTCTCTTGGTTATTACACTAAAACTTTCATGTCAAGTTTGCAGAATGCTCTTAATTTTTTAGACAAGACTGGGATGGGCAGCGTGGAAATCTCAATTCTACATGGAAAAGTTTGTTGTGGAAAAATCTAATGAAGTTATATAGAGGGCAAACTTTTTATAGCACAGGCAATATACTAGTTAGACACCAAAGAGCAGAAAGCATGGGTTAAATCACTAAAAGTAACGAATCACACTGAATGAAGAAGAAAAATTCACCGCCCCTCAAAAAACAACCATACGCAGGCCGGCAGGAGAATAAAAATCATATCACCATAGGAGAAATAAATCTGGATAACATACGTGTTGCACATAAACTGTTCCATGCATGTTGCACAACATAACAGAGTGTATTCATGCTGTGTTGGACCAAAATCAAACTTCCAAGGAATTAGACTTGCCTCGAGGGAGTGGTTTATATGCCTCAATGGATGTCATCAAGGTCCATTGGTCAGTGGACAAGTTTTAGTGTCATCCTTCACAGGCCACAAAGAAACTTCTTCACGGGCTCTTCAACTTTTATTCACCACACACATACACTGCCTTACTGAAACTCAACTGAACCATAGCCGATAGTCCCAGCCGTGCCCAGATGCTAGTTTACTGAAATTGAACCAGAACACAGGCAAAGTTGACTTCAGCATCACACATTTCATTCCCACAAGGAGACCAATCAAAAAAAAAAAATAGTTTCTTTTTTTCCCCTAAAAAGAAGACATAATAAGGCTTCAGCAAGTCAAACGGATGCCTGACATTGGTCATCATTAGGACCTGCTGCAACCGTTGCTCCCATTCAGAGCAGAAATCTAGAGGAGAATCATTTGATAACTGCTAAATCGTCCAGTAAACTGAAAGAACCAAAGAGAAACAAGAATGAAGCTGTATCTATAGATCTGTGACTTCACCAATACCCTATGGCACACAGCCATCGGCCTCACCAACCAGAGCGCTCAAAAGCAATAACTTCACCAATAGATTGATTCATCGTAATCCATTTAAGGTTCTGACTTCGGATTTCTACCAAGTTGGCCATAAAAGAAAAGTATCACAACAATAAATTAGCAAGTGTCTGCTTATCATCTAACCAGTTAGAAGCATGTATTCTGGAGCACATAGATACAGAAGGGCAATGTATGGGTAACAGCTTACATAAACTAATAGAACATGGAGACACATAAAGCTAAACATTTTAAGAGAAACTGCTTCTTGGAAAACACAAAAGTTGAAGGCCAGCACCAATCTCGCTGATCTAAAGTGCTGTCCCACCATAAACCTCATCCTACTTACCATTACTACTACCCAGTTCTCCATTGCTCCAGAGTCTTACATGAGCACCTTAACTTTATCAAGCGTTTGAGCCACCCACATTTGGTTCCTCACCTGTACAAGCAACTTCCAGTTCTGTTGCAATTCAAAAGTTTCAGAATCACATCAGATGATTGATAAATCAAATTTACCTCAATCAGCAATTATTTCTCATCAACCAAAAAATAGAAATTTATTATTCAAAGCAACATCAATTAACAACACACCTAATAAACTCAGTATAACTATGACCAATGATATCACCATTCGTTGACAGATGAAGACTATGTATGAATAGGATTAGAGTTATGTAGAAGGCATCTCTAGTGTAGAAGCTCATCCGAGGATGAAGGAATATTTTTTTTTCCTTATCTATCCAGCTACATACCTTCCTGGCTGAGCCTACCTTACCAAGAGAGCACAACATGTTTCACAGGTCAATAAATAAATTTGCAGGCATATCAAGATTGCCACTATTAGAAGGAAATAGGTAGGACTGAACCAATAAATAAATTTGCAGGCATATCAAGATTGCCACTATTAGAAAGATATAGGTAGGACTGAACCAGTACACTACAGGATTGTGATATTGCACATTCACAAATTTGTTATTCTTAGACCTTCCGGAGTGTGAGAGCGGTGCCACAAAAAAAAAGTGGGCCCAAAGCACAGTATTGAGCACCGATGCCCAACAAGCTGCAGCGTGAAAAAAATTTGGCACCGCTGCCATCTGCCATCGCCAGGGACCCACGTCGAATAAAAAATATCTCGCACTCTCTCCTCCGACTGCTTCGTTCGCGGGAGGAAAAATCCCCCTTGTCCTCCTCCTTCGTTCCTCTCCGCTGTGCAAATCCGCCATGGATCTCTCTCCTCGAACCCCGCTCTTCCAGATCCTGCTTCTCCTCTCCATCTCGGTGCCGATCTGGTCCAAGGGGTCGCCGTCGTGGCTGCCGCCGCCGCCGAGGAGGTCCTGCGGGTGCCGATCTGGTCCAAGGAGTCGCCGTCGTGGCCTCCGCCGCCGACGAGGCCAAGGTCCTGCGGGACGCGCGACCCACGCGCGACGGCAGGCGCGACCCACGCGCGACGGCAGGCGCCGGTTGATGGACGGCGCAGCCTCCGCCTCCCTTGCTGCCGTTCTCGGTCTGGCAGCGCGAGGCGTCGATGGCGCACATGCAGATGTCGAAGCGAAGGCAGGAGGAGGAAGGCACGCAGGCTACTACTGCTGCCTTGCTTTGTTGCCTTGCTTCGTGGGGTTGCTGCAGGTACTAGTTCATCTCGTCAAAAATCTTAACATGTAGTGAGTGTGGTTCGCTTTGTTTAGTTGAAACAAATAAAAATGAATACTTTTCAGTCTGTACACAACACAGTTCAAACGGTTCCTTGAGATTACAATACTTGAGATTACAATAGAAATTTAAACTAACATAGTACATTTTAGTTACTACATCCAATCTGGTACAAACATTTTGATAAGAGATAAGATAAATCTAAGCTTGGCCGCCTCCAAAACGCTGAAATATATGCTCAATCAAGTCCGCCTTTAGACGACGATGCATAGCTCGATCACGTATGTCTTCTTCTAGCACGAGCTTTTTCCATAACTTGTTCATCGGATTCACCACTAGCATGGTCTCTTTTTTCCTTTTCATAGCATGAATTGAAAATTGTAACTAAAGGGATAGTCTTGGTCCAATGATTTTTCAATTGAGCACCTGTTTTTCTTCGATCTTTGGGTGTCAAATTGTACTCTGCTGCAACATCCTTCCAGTACCTATCTCCTCTTCTATCAACTCCAATAATTGGATCAATAGAATGTTTCAGCCAAGCACTAACTAACCGAAGGTTTTCCTCCTCACTCCATAGACGACCTTCTTTACCTTCTTTCTTTTCACTTTCTTCAGGGCTGCTGTCATTGTCACTCCAAACTGGTGTGCTTACAGGAGGAACTGTCTGCTGCTGCTCTTGGGAAACTGGAGAAGCTGAACCAATAGGGCTGCTTTCATCAGCTCGTGAATCAGCCCCTCGGCTACCTTGGAATTGGAAGAAACCCATGGATCCAACTTGTGAGCATCAGCAACCCCTTGTGGGTATTGTACCATCCCTTGGTAAGAGGTACCTTGATAGCTTCCTTGTGATGAGAATGGGAATTGTGGGTAGTTTGATTGGGATCCAAAGGGACTGAACATGTGTGAATACTGGGGGTGGAAAGAGGTAGGAAATTGTGGTGGATAGTTCATGGGGCATTGGGGTGAAGGAAAATGATGTTGCTGCCTTGCTGGATTTTGTGGCTCACCACTTGTTATTGCAGAGTTCACCATATTTGTGAAAGATGAAGCTGTGTTCTCCATGGCCACAGAGGCAGAGAATAGAAGAGAGGGAGAGAATAGAGAGAGATCTGTGTGTTTATGTACATGTAGTTCTTTGTATTTTATAGACATTTGGCAACGGTCGTGTGTACTGATGAAGGCCTGTGTGCCCAGCGCCTGTGCATTTTGAACTTTGAAGGGGTGTGTGTGTGTGGCCAACGGCCATGTGAAGGTCTGTGTTCCAACGGCCAACCGTTCTGACATGTGCTACAGTGAAAAAATCTTTTTTTATGCTTTGGGCATGGGTGAATCTTCATTCACCGCTCCCAACTTTTCTGGCACCACATGAATTGGGCACCACTTGCTGTAGTGTTGGGAGTGATGCCCAAACACTCTCTCTCCTCTTTTGGGCATCACTCCCTGACCACACTGCAGAAGGCCTTAGAGCCTATCATGTTGTGTTAGTAACCAATTCTTTATTTGTTCTAGAAATTGTAAAGTAAAGTAAAACCATAACTAAGTAAACATGTACCTGGAGTGTAGAAGCTCATGTACGGAACAATGCAGAAGTCTCCTTTGTGTTGGTATAACTCCACCTTATGGGTCTTTAGATCAATGGTATAGAGAACACTTCTCACCGTCATGAAAAGGATACCGGGACCATCCGCGAAACCAACCAATTGAGGTGAGGGAAAGAAACCATCAATAGGGAGCAATGTCTCAAGGTCAATGGCTCTAATTTTTATCCATCTAGCATCAACTTCAGGAGCATCCTTCATCAACCACATGGAGAGTTTGGAGTCAGATACATTGATGAGCCCCAGCTCACCTTCCTCCGCGGCTGTGAGCACACAACGCTGCGAATAGCGGCATTCGTATGGAAGCTTAATCCAGGATATTTCACGTGATTCTAAACTGTACTTCAGAATTAGGTTTCTGAACTGAAACCCAAAATAGAGTGCATTCCCCACAAGCACAGTGCGCTCCTCTAAATGAACCAAGCCGCCATCAAGGTGTTGAGTGCTAATTGGCTCACTCCATGCGCCAACATCGGATGAGTAAGTGCAGATGAACATTTCATGTCGATGAACCCATCGATCAAAGCCCGCAAAAACCACAATGAAGGGTCCATGGTGGCAATCAAGGTGGTGGCAGACACCAGTGCCGGCGCCAGCAGCTGCGCAGAGAACTGCAGCAGCCCAGTTGTCTGCTGGCCGCGGCGGTAAGAGCATCTCCACCTGCTCATCCGTGATAGGGTCCCAGACTATAAGGGACTCCTCCTCCCCCGAGACATACCTTCGGCCGAGGACACGACCGTGGCGGGCGTCCAACGCCTTCCAGTCGAAGCGGCCGGTACCCGGCGGGCTGAAGCCGGCCGTAGGCACGAAGCAGGAGCCTTCGTGGCTGGTGTTGCAGAGGAATCCCAGCATTGGGGGCGTGCGGTGGAGCTCGCGGAACCTGCGGCGGAATCGGGGGCCAGAGATGAGGCGGCACCATGGCTTGCAGACGAGCGCGGCGCGGAAGAGGCTCGCCGGTTCGCCGGGCGGGAAGCGGAGGAGGATCTCCTCGACGAGCTCCTCCGGCAGGGCCGCCGGCGGCGGCGGCGGCGAGGAGGGCCCGGCCCCCGGCGGCGGCGAGGAGGAGGCTTCATTCGCCATGGCCTAGGGTTGGACGCTTCCGGTGGGCGTGGATCCGGTGAGCCCAACACTTGACGGCGAGTGGAATGGGGGGAATCGGGAGCGGCGAGGACGAGGGGGGAGCGAGGAGACGAGTGGGTGGCCGCGGCCGCCGCCGCCGTCGGGGCATCCGCGGCGGGAGCGGAGGAGCACGAAGCGTTTCTGT
This sequence comes from Themeda triandra, assembly GCA_018135685.1. Lineage (NCBI taxonomy): Eukaryota > Viridiplantae > Streptophyta > Magnoliopsida > Poales > Poaceae > Themeda > Themeda triandra. The sequence goes on from JAENPR010000569.1 coordinate 255,806, forward strand.
GGACCGTGAACACAGACGGACACGGACTAGGCTGGAGCTTGCGCTGCGGGTGGACCTGGTGCAGTGGGGTCAGAAGAGGTTGGACACATCAGATGATGATGTGGAGGGGTTCGATAACCTTCCATTCAATATTCCAATTGCTAATTTAATGAATTTTAAAACATGGACTGTAATTGTTTCATTCATGGAAAAATCTTTGTAGATCAGGGAGACTTTTGTCTGCATTGGTTTTTTTTCTCTACTATACTATATTTAGATTTAGATTACAAAGTGGAACAATGTTTACCATATCTTGGCATGTGAAGAGTGAGATTATGTGTATTGCAATGCAGTCTACGGTCACTTTCGTATCTAATAAACTTTTTTTTCTTGAAGAAACAGAATGGAACATAATATTGTGTTTCAAAAAAGAGGTTATGTAGTTCAGCTCATTGGGAGCTGAGGCTAGTAGACTAATACATACTCCTTCTATTCCAAAATAAATATCATCCTTGATTTTCAAGGAATCAAACGCTTGATCAAACATATAGAAAAAAATATTGATGTTTAGAATATATAATTAGCATCATTAGAGAGATTGTTAAATCTATTTTTACATAATGTATTTATTTGCAGATACAAATTTTGCTAATATTTTCTATAATTCTAGCATGGATATCATAGAGAAACTTATTTGGAATGAAGGAGCAGTTGTCTAATGCTGAAACACACAGGGCTTTCACTTGTGCACCGTTGGTCTAGCATTGGAAGATATACCGGACGCATTGCGAGGGATTTTTGCGCTATGTGCTCTTGCAGGAACACATAGCATGCCTCAGTGCAAGTAGTCTAAAACCGCCGAGATAAAAAAAGGAATATGGGAAAAAGGGATACACCATAGGTGGACCAAATTTGGGGATGAAGGTACATGTTTCTTTCATGCTACTAGCAAAAACACTATTATCAGTAGCTTAGTTGCAGAAGGTGACGGAGACATATTTGATCATCATGAGAAGATTGCTGTTCTTCTGAATCTGAAAGAATACAAAGATAGAATGGGTTGTTCCACATTAGCCTCCATGATAGTACTACATAATCTCGAGCAGATGGTTAAGAAGCAACAAGATTTTGAAGCACAATAAATGAATAAATAAATTTATGTAGTAAGGACATGGAACACAAGCAATTGGGAAAGGCAAGGGAAGGGATAGGGACATGGAGGTGAGGCGAGGCCGGCGTGGCAGCGGCGGTGCACGCGGCAGGGGAAGGACGCGTCACGACGGAATGGAACGGAACTACGCCGCGAACTAGGAGTGGTCAGAGGAAGATTAGGGGGGCAGAAATGCACTTTGAAAGTTTAGAGGAGTTTGAGGGCTTGCCATGCATTTAACTCTTGCTTTTATTTGCTTGCACACGATTTTCTCGTTCCATCTTCAGCTTTCTGATCATATTTGGTCTGCCAACATGTCCCTTTCCCTGATCAAGCAGAGAAAATTAATTGTCTTTTTTTTTTATCTTTGATACAATTATAATATGTTTATTTTGGCATTCCTATGTCATAGAAAATTAGTTGTTTTTGATCTTGCATACACAATTATAATTGTTCTCCTTAGGCTGTCTCAATGCAACGTTTCATATCACGCTTTCCAAAAACATTAAACTTATTGTGAAACGGATACCCTCTCAATGCAAATTTCATTGCACAGATTCATAAAACTATTTTTAGTATTTATGGGCCCATGTATATCTTTTTTCTCCTATCCCCGTCGTAGGCATGCTCACTTCACCCAAAAATATCCATGAAATGTCTCAGTGCTCGTTTCACCCAGTTACCAAGACGTTGGAAACACCGCTACCGCGTTTCACCATGGTGAAACGATTTTACTCTCTCTCCTCTCCATTTCATGCAAAAAATCCTTCTATGCTGATGTGTCGCTATATTAAATGTGCATGAAACGCCCATAAAACGCCCTCTGAGATTAGCCGTAGTAAAGATGCTAGGCTTTCGTTACGACTATATTTTAAACCAGTCTGAAGTTGACTCAAATGTGTATACTCAACTTTTCTTGTCTAGCTGATCTACCCTCAAAATGTTACATGTGGGGAAAGAAGCTATTATGAAAGAAAATGACAAAATGAGACGAAGCCAACTGGAGTCAAAAACTCAAAATCACAGCTGAGCACACACTGACACACGCACAGGCTGCTCTGTTTTTGGTTTTCTGATCGGGCTAAGCTCTAAGACCAGGCCGCCGTGCGACGCCTACGCTGATCACAGGAGCCGACATGGCACCCGCGCGTGGCAGATTTGTGCGAGTCGGCGGCAGTAGCCGAGTCGAAATTGAGAAGGGAAGATGGGATTGGGACAGAGGTGAAGACTGAAGATGAGGCGCGGCCGGCGTGGTGGCAGCGGCGGTGCACGCGGCAGGGGAAGGACGCGACACGACGGAATGGAACGGAGCTGCGCCGCGAACCAGGAGCGGTCAGAGGAAGCTGCTTCCTGCCCGGTTTGTTGCTGGTGGTAAGCGTAACCCACACCACAATGTCAATGCGGCACAAGAATATCAAGACGCTTTCTTCGATCGTACCTTTTCCAAACTCCTTTCCCCAGTCCCCAGCGCAACTCTGCAAGGCGGTCTCGCTCTCTCGCTCTCTCTTCTACTGAGCTGCCTCGTCACCGCGTGCGACTGCAGCAACAGCGAAGCTCAGTACCTCACTCTCACACTCTCCCCTTCCAGTTCCACCAGCTGCATCAGCTGCCACCCGCCGTCCGCCCTCCCAATCCTCCCCCATCCCCGGCCACCATGGCGGTGAGCAACAACATCACGGCGTGCATAAACTTCCTGGTCCTCCTCTGCACGATCCCCATCGCCATCACGGGCCTGTGGCTCGCCGCCCACCACGGCGGCGCCGACTGCCTCCGCCTCTTCCGCTGGCCCGTCCTGCTCCTCGGCGGCCTCCTCCTCCTCGTCGCGCTCGCGGGCTTCCTGGGCGCGTACTATAACCGCCGGGGCCTGCTGGCGTGCTACCTCTTCGCGATGGCGGCGCTCGTCACCCTGCTCCTCGCCCTGCTCGCGTTCGCCTTCGCCGTCGCGCACGGCGACGGCGCGTACCCCGTGCTCGGCCGAGCGTACGAGGATTACCGCCTCCAGGGGTACTCGGCGTGGCTCCGGGGGTATGTTGCTGATGATCCTGAGCGGTGGGAGCGGATCCGGGCTTGTGTTGCCGCGTCCGGGACGTGTAGGAAGCTCGCTGCGGATAGCTCGTTCATCGTGCCCGAGCAGTTCTACATGTCGCACCTCTCGCCCATCCAGGTAAATTAAATTAGTAATTATACTGTACTTGTATCGATTGTGCTGACCAGTGTTTACTTCTAATCTAAGGTAATTAGTAGCAGTACTTTTTTGTTTACAAATTAAACTACACGTACATTGTTTGCTTCTAATCTAGTAAGATGAACATTGTGTGTAAAGGTGACTGCTAGTTTCGGTTCCACTTTGTAGCTAGTGTAAGGAGTATCATCGGTCCATGGCGTCGTGCCAAGTAGGGCCGGTCAGGTCCATCCGTGCTTTCCTAGTATGTCTGAGCTGCAGAGTGCCAGCACTTGCGGTAGCTGGGAAGATGATTGCCACCCCTCGATGGTTGGCGTGACCTGTAAATGTGTTCATCTTCATCATTCCTAGACGTGTCCTCTGTCGCACTGTGTGTGAGAGAGTGGCAGCAGACATGTGCCATGTGGGCCGGTGCATAGAAGCATGTAGCCAGCCACTGATTTTTAAGAGACTTGTCTGCAGCTCTGTCCCATACTCCAACTCCAACACGATAGCATTGTAGGAAGCTTCTGTGTTCTAATGGTTCCGATTATTTAACTAATGATGAATCGTCGTCACCCTCTGATGTGTCACTGTGGTGTGCAGTCCGGGTGCTGCAAGCCGCCGACGGTGTGCGGGTACGCGTACGTGAGCCCGACGGTGTGGACGAGCCCGGCGAACCCGGCGGCGGACGCGGACTGCGCGGCGTGGAGCAACGACCCGGCGCAGCTCTGCTACGGCTGCGCCTCGTGCAAGGCCGGCGTGCTGGGCGGCCTCCGCGAGCAGTGGCGCAAGGCCAACGTCGCGCTGCTCGTCGCCACGGTCGCTCTCATCTTCGTCTACGTCATCGGATGCAGCGCCTTCCGCAACGCGCAGACCGAGGACCTCTTCCGCCGATACAAATGGGGGAATAATTACTGATTATTCAGAATCCCATCTTCAGTTCTCTTCACATACTATGTGCATGTACTGGTAGTCTTTCGGTAGTACAAATGGGTGGGTCTGGTGAGTTGTGGTTTCTGTTCTGGACTTCCGGTGGTGGTCTTGGTGACTTGGTATATATAGTAGTTAATAGTTTTTATTTATTTATTAGAATGTGGACAACTGCTAGATGCCAATATATATGTAGGTGTATTCCATGAAATGTGCCTCCTTTTCAGGTCATGGAATTTGTGTGTGCTCCGAGAGTGAACTTTGTGTTACCGTAAATTTGAACTTTTTTAGCTGAGTAACTGTACATTTGATGCAATTTGGCGCCAGCAACTATCAACATACTCCAGTATGCGATGATCTGAATATCCCATAGTACATGCGTTTTCGCGTGAGACAGTCTGGCCCCCTCGGTTGCGGGCACGGGATCACCCAAATTGGAGCCCGACGTACGCGCGCTTTGCGTCCTTTTTGGTTTTGGATTGTGTTCTTACCCTTGTTTAGAACTCCAATTGTGATTCTGCCCCTACTTTTTCAACTTTAGGTTTTTACCCTTGTTATTTTAAGATGAATTGTCCATTTGCCGCTACTTTGATGTCCGTTAGATACCCAGTGAATAGATGAATTAAAACAAATCCAGACCAGAAAAGCAAAGGCTAAATGACCATACTACCCGTTATCTTATCTCTCCTCATCCTCATTCTGACTCGGGCGCGGGCTCCATTGCGACGGAGGCGCACGGTGCGGCGGTGCCATCCCGGCCTCAGGGCTCCTGTGCGGTGCGGCGGGTACTGGCCGATGCTCTCCTCATGGGTGCACCTGGCCGCAGATCTCGGCGGCGCCCGCCCGTGGGTCTCCAGAAGCAGCCGTCGCAGGCCTCGTCCACAGTGGCGTTTCGTGTCCGTCGCAGGTCTCGTGCGCGCTCCGCTCGCGCCCATCGTTGCCTTCGCCGGATTCCTGGTTCGTGTGTTCTCCGCCGGTGCCCGCGACTTCGCCCATTCACGTACAGGTCTCGGGTCTTCTCCGCCGCCCGCTCACTGATTCGTCGCTCCGTGTCTTTCTATTCCAAGGCGCACCTCTGCTTTGCCCCTGCTCGTGCCAACCACACCGGCCCACTGCCATCAAGCTGCTGCCAGCCGGCCACCGCCTTTCCTTCTGGTGTCTTCACGGTCTGAAGCACCTTGTGGATGGATTACGTGAAATCACCGTCCAGCTTGCAACATACTCCCTCCGTCCCTAAAAGACTGCCGCAGTGGGAAGCGTGCCACAAAGTTTGACTTAATTTGTAGAAAATACATGCAGCATTTAAATATTCAAATAAATTTGTTAAAAAACTAGATTCAAAGATCTTTCTAATTATACTAATTATATACCATAGATATTTATATTTTTTAATATATAATTGGTTAAAGTTGCTTCTCGGGAAACGTAGCGACGTCTTTTAGGGACGGAGGGAGTACGGAGTAGTACAGAGTAGAGACATGACCCAATATTAAATCCGAGTTCAAATATAATTCCAGGCTGTGCCAAATATAGTTTACCAAATTTAATTATTTATGTCAGCATATTTTTTTTTAAAAAAAACACACAAATAGGCATAGCAAACAGGGGCAAAATCATATGGGTATTTTTGTCCTTTTGTACAGAATTTAACACGGTTAGAGGAAGATGACAGAATAGGGTGTTTCTTTTTGAAATTGTAGGGGTAAATGCACAAAGTCAAAAAAAAAAAAGAGTAAAATCACAAAGTCAATACAAAACAGGGGTAAAAATGTAAGAGCCCCTTTTCATTTTAATACATAGGGGATGGTTGCCGATCTTGTTCAGGCCGCTCCGCATAAACAATAGGGCCTTACACAGGCCATCGAGCGAGCGTGGCCCAAAATGCTTCTTGGGCCTCTCCGGCCGCGAAGCTTATTAGGATGTCTTTTGGGCCTAGGCTAAATCTCGACCGAGCCTAGCCTCTTCGCTCACAATCTCACACCTGGTCTACAACAGACAACCAGCGGCGACTCATACATATCACAGCCACCACACATGCGACGGTTTATAGACACGCGGAAGCTTTTCCTCACACATTCTGAATGTGATAGCCATATAAGAGACTGTAACATCTCTGATGTTATATTACCTAAAACCTGACATGTCATCATGTTTAGATGCAAAGCATTCATGTTTAGGTTAACCCTGAGATGCATCCACTAAAATAAGTTTGTATTTTAGGTTGATTGTGCTCCTGAGATGATGTTTGTTATTGCTTTTGATAGCCTAGAGGTGTGTCGGCTAGATCAAACTCGATTTCGTTTCAAAATCCCGATTTCCGACAAACTCCGTTTTACCCCTTTTCTCTAATTCAAAATCTACAAAGAATTTGGGGTTGGTCCAAAAAGCAAGATTGTAGGGCTTGATGAAACCTACAATGTTGGTGAACAAAGTTTTTTCAAGTTTTCAAAAAGAATTTCAAACAAATTTGAAAATACAAGTTTTAAGCAATTGTTCCCCTTTGAATTTCAAATCATAATTCAAAAACTATGCATATTTTGGAAAAACTCTTTTTAGAGAAAATGTGCAGTTTGAAAAGTTGAGTATTCCATAGTTTTGGAGTTTTTCAAGTTCTTTAGAAAAATCCAAAGTAATTTCAATTATTTCATTCTAGGGTTTTTGTCCCCTTTTCAAAATTTGATTCAAATTCAATTTTTCTTTCAAAATTTGAAAATGATCCAGTTGACAAAATTGTAGAGCATGAAATTTTAGCTAGGGTTGCTTCTTGGAAAGTTTTGAGCACAGTTCAAATTTTTGGAGTAAATTGCAAAACTTTATTGCTGTTACTGTTTGCTGACGTCATCATCGACCTTCACCCTCTCTGTTCATGGCGTCGCCGTGGCCGCCGCGCCCATGCCGGCTTGCCGGAGGCCGTGCCAGCGCGCGTCCGCGCGGGAAGGTTCACCGCCACGTGCCTCGCGTCCAGCACCGCCTCGGCCTCGCCCTTATCCTCCCCCGGAGTGGAGAGGCGGCAAACCTCATCTTCGCCTCCTCTGTTTCCGCCGCGAGCCCGCCACCGCGATTCGTCGTCGTCAAGCCGTGATAGCCGTCATTAGCTAGCCACGAGCGTCCGCCTTGAGCTCGCGAGCACACCAAGCCCAGCCAAGGACCCTCGCCATGGCTGAAACGCCCGCGCGTCATCATCTTCTCGTCGGCCGGTGAACTGCGCCGCCGTGATCCGCCGCTGTCGTCCGTCGTCTTCGTGGCCTTTCGTTCCAATTCGTCTTCATAGATGTGCTCGCCGTCACACTTGGCTCACCTTGATGCCCTTGCTTCTTTGTTTGGTGCACAGGACGCCCGGGAACGCCGACCTTGCCAGCCGGTGCACGCCGCCACCATAGCCGCCACCATCACCACCTTGCTTCGCCTCGCCTCTGCCTCAACCGAGGTGAGCATCGGTTTCGCCTTGAGCTCCCGGTCGCGTACATGTCCTCAGTTTCGCCTCGCCCACATCGCAGCCGCCGGCCAGCCGCGCGCCGCGCCGCCATGTCCGCTGCCGCCGACGGCAAGCATGCTGCAGTGCCTCTGCCCCCGCAATAGTACCACCAGAGAGTTCGCCTAGTCGTGTAGGTCGCGTAGGTGCAAAGACCCTGGCCGGAAACCTCACCGTCGGCGGGATCGCCGCCGGATTGCCGTTGTCCTGCTCTGAAGCCACGCGTGGACTAGGATTTGTAAATTTGATTAACTTCAGGGGCTTAGATGTAAAGTCCAAGGCTCAGCAAACAGTGACAAGGACCTATTTATAATTCCAGAAAGACCAGGGACCTTTCTGCAAAATCGCCAGACCAACCCTTTAGCCAGCCGCCTTGGGCCGGCCTGCTTGCGCATTTGGGCCGAGTCCCAGAAAAGATCTTGGCCGAGCCAGCCGGATTCGGCCCTTGATCAGCCTTTTTCTTTTTCCTAATTCCTTTTCCATTTCTATTTAGGCCGAAAATCTTATTTTCTTTCAAAATTCATAGTAATTCATGTGTAGCTCCAAAAATTCTAAAAATTTTTGTGGGTGTTCCTTATGTTGTGCTTGATCTTGGAAAAATTCAAAATGCCAAATTTGAGTAATTTTGTTATGTTCAAAAATTAGTTCTTTTAATTGAAAAATGAGTCTTCTACGATTTTTAGTAATTTATTTATTTATCTAAAAATCATGAAAATTTATTGGTGCACTGTTTTTGATATAAGCTACTTAAAATTAATTTTTGAAATCAATTTGACAACTTTTGATTTAGGATTTAATTTCCCTAGTTATTAATTATTTGTTTGACTTTGATTTGAGTGAAGACCCTAGGTCATCAACCCTAATGACCTTCGGCATTTTAATTAATTGTTTGCGCTTGTCTATAATCTTGTTTAGCATCCGTCGAGCATCATATTTATATTCAATCATGTTGAAGCATTTTAATTATCTCGTGTAGTCCTTGTGATCGAGGAGAGACTGTCGATTCCGTTTCCGAGGAATAGTTGTCGAGACAACCCTAGTTCCCGAGGAAGTCAATCCATCTTTGGTGATTGGTCATCTCCCGATACGTCGTTGAAGAACGTCTACACCGACTTTCAAGGCAAGCCCCGGATCCATCAACCAATTCCTTGATTTTGCAAAAGTTTTATCACTTGAGTATGTATTGTTGCATTAAGTAATAGGCGTTGAGTGATAACCTACTTGACGCATTGATTTCCTTGATTATTCCAACATCATCCTTGAAACCGTTTTGATTGAAAAATACGTAACAAAGCTTAGCCTTGCTAATTTAGTTCGGATTTCGAAAATGTTTTTTAAAAAGATGTGCTTGCCCTATTGGTAAGTTTAATTTTACTTCGCAATAAAATCGTTGATCAGACTATTGGGTTTCATCGAATGACGTCTCGATATAATCCTTTGGTCTGGATCTATTACATCTTTTAATGAAGTTGAGACCGGTCGGGTAACTTGCATCCGGTTAGGGATGTAGTGTTTTCGTGTCGATTAAGGACCGTATCGTTGTAGGGCCGCCTGTGTTTCGAGCCTTGCAACTAATCACATACTATGGTAAGCCTAAGACCCCAGCTATTCCATCATCAGAACGGATAACTGCGCACTGGGAGTGGAGAGATGGCGGGAGTATCGGATACCCTCGAGGGACAAGGTCTCGGGTTCGAGGGGGACCGTATTCTCGGGTGGCGCAGACCCGGGTTGGTTTTGGAAGATCTGAGTGAAGGTTGATATATGCAAGATTTGGTTCTACATATATCGTGTGATTAGGGATCCCCAGCTGGGTATAATCGATTCGAATCGTCGTTGCTCCTCAGTTATGGAGACTCGATCACCTGACCTGCATCGTAGTAATTGATGGAACTTGAAGGAATTTGATAGAAGACTAAGAATGTGATCTCCGTGAATTATCTTGATCTGCTGTAATCAAGCTAGACTAGGCTCACTTAAGAATCTAATGAATAATCTGGAAAGTAAAACTTGATGTTAAGGACTCATCATTAGTGCTTTTCTACAAAATACTTTGATTCTTCGCAAAGCCTTACCTTGTCCTATCTGGCCTTCATTCCTGAGTCTTCTCCCCTCTTTTCGTCGGGTAAGTCTTGCGGAGTACTTTTGTACTCAGGGTTTGTTCTACCCTTGTTGCGGGTATGTCCATCAAGTGAGGACGTCGAGTAGTTTGTATTGGCTCCGGCGTAGCACTATGTTTTGGTGATTCATAAAGTTAAGTAATGATATTCCACTACTATGGTGTAACCAACACAACTTATTATTTGTAAAGTTTTATTTATAAATGATTTGTAAACTTATGTTATCATAATACTTCCGCACTTTTACTACGATATATTTTATTTGTATAAAACTGTTGTAATACCGCAATGTCTCTTATAATGATCGATCCGGTTCGAAAGATTCGTGGATGATTCGGGTTTCCCGAGGACACCCGACAGAGCTTGTTAAGTCGTGTGGAACACATGCATAGCCATCTAAGGTCTTTTAAGACAAGGATTAGTGCATGTGGGCCACATTACTTAGGAGGTTCTGCCACAGCTGGTATCAGAGCCGGATCGTTATTCTAGAGCTATTGTAGTATTTCTTGCGAAAACTTCAAAAGGGTTTTGGATCTAATAAAGTTTAACTTGACTATTTTGGTCCAAATTGCTTATCTCTTACCTATGCTTACTCCTATAGCTCTTTAGTCATGTTTAAAAGCTTGTGGTGGAATACCATGTTATATTGCCCTATTTATAAATGTTTACTTTTAAGTATGTGTTACATTAAAATCTTTTAAGTTTAGAACGTAGGTCCGTTCATGCATCATGCTTAATTAACCTGTTAATAAATACTTTCCCTCTTAATGTGAATTGGGTTAGGTAGTATCAATCCTATTCCCGCTAGCCTTCAGATCCCACCTATCTATTCTTTAATCTTGATCCTATCTTTTCTTTGAAAGCTCGAGTTTAAAGTTTGGCTTGTTATTCACAGATGCTGTTCATACCCGAGCATCCGATGCTTTGCTAGGATTTCTCAAAATGGGGGTGATGATTCCAATCCTCCACCAGTTCAACCCGGTTTGATCGATACTCTTGCCGCTCGGTCAATGCTACGACTATTCTAGCTCAGAATCAGAATATCACCCATGGTAATCGTGGTCGGAATAATGGTGATGAGGTCACGTATTTTGATTTCGCAGCCACTCAGCCACCAGTCTTCACCAAAGCAGATGAACCTCTTGAAGCTGATTATTGGCTCCGCACCATGCAGCAAAAGTTTGATCTCATTCCTTGTACAGAAGTTCAAAAGCCACTATTTGCAGCTCAACGGTGAGAGGTCTTTGCGGTGGCTTGGTGGGAAAATCTTGTTGCCATACAGCCCACTGGTCATCGTATCACATGGACGGAGTTTCGTGAAGCTTTCCGCACTCATTATGTTTCACAAGGTGTTATGAAAGTTAAGAAGGAAGAATTTTTATCTTTACAACAAGGTGATATGTCCGTCGTACAGTATGTGAGCGAGTTTAATCACTTATCCCAAAGATGCACACGAGTATGTTGATACAGATGATATAAAGAAGGGTTACTTCTTGAGGGGTCCGGATAGTAAGATCTGTATGATGATTAGTGGTGCTACTCTTAATACTACATTTTACGAGACAGTTGATATTGCTATCACTTGCGAAGCTGTTAATCGTAAGCACCAGAAGGCCAAGAAGAAGAAGGCTCTGAATACTGAATCCTCAGGTAGTAAGCCTAAGCGCCTGAAGATAACCCGTCATCCTGTAAATCATTTCCATACTCCTTATCATCCAGTCCAGTATCAAGTCCCGCAGCAGGCACTTGTCCGTCCCGTTGCAGCTCTTTCTTATCCACGCGAGCCGAATGCTCCTAGCGTTCGTAAACCCACTTTACAAATACAGAACTACCCATGTTACAATTGTGGAAAGTCTGGTCACTCTACATGGGACTGTCCACATCCAAACCAGTACAATTCCAATATTCCAAGTACTTCTGTGTCACATCAGAATCAACAGAAGAGCCAAATTAAGAAGAAAATTGGGCGTGTCTTTTACACGCAAGCAGGTAATATTCCTGAGGGAGAGCCTATTTTGATGGGTATGTTCCATGTTGCCAATCACTCAGCATTTATACTTTTTGACTCCGGAGCATCCCATACATTCATCAATCGGACATTTGTTATGAAGCATGAGATCCCAATTGGAGAAACAAAAGAAAATTTCTTTATTCAGTCACCTGGAGGGCGTATGTGTACTAAGGAAATGATACATCAGGTACCCATAGAATTGGGTGGGCATATCTTTCCCACATCAATGATTGTTCTAAAGGATCGGGATATAGATGTGATCCTAGGTATGAACTGGATGAATCGGCGTGGAGCTATTATTGATACTCTAAATAGAACTATAAGAGTGAATTTATCGATGGTAAGTTGCGCTTGCTTATTCAATTCCCAACTCCTACGAGGGCGTCAAGAGAATTTGTGCAACCTACGAGAAGGAGATTCAAAATATTCCCGTAGTTAAAGATTTCCCGAGATGCATTTCGATGAGTTACCCGGTATACCTCCGATAGAGATGTGGAGTTTGCGATTGAGTTGAAGCCCGATCGCCCCAATATCCGAGAAGAGCATATAGAATGGCACCACCAGAATTAGCAGTAACTTAAAGCTCGGTTGAAAGAATTGCTTAATAAAGGTTTTATCGATTACGTAGTTCATCTTGGGGTTGTCCGGCCATCTTTGTAAAGAAGAAAGATAAAACCTTGAGGTTGTGTGTTGATTATCGTCCATTGAATGAAGTGACTATAAAAAATAAGTATCCTCGGCCTCGTATTGATCTCGCTCTTAGATCGGTTGGCGGAGCGAAAGTGTTTTCAAAGATCGATCTTCAATCGGCTATCATCGATCAAGATTCGTCCGAAGATATTTCAAAGATCGCATTCACAACTAGATATGGTCTCGTATGAATATCTCGGTTATGTCTTTTGGACTTGCAAACGCACCGGCTCATTTCTTATATTTGATGAACGCGGTGTTTATGCGTAACTTGATCGTTTGTAGTGGTCTTCACCGATAATATCTTGATTTATTCCAAGAATGAAGAAGAACATGCCGAGATCTCGAATTGTTCGGCGTACGAGAGAACATCAGTTATATGCTAGGTTTAGCAAGTGTGAGTTTTGGCTTAAGGAAGTAAAATTCCTTGGACATGTTTTATCTGCTAAGGGCATAACTGTTGACCCTAGTAAAGTAAAGGATATTCTAGATTGGAAATCACCAACCACCATTTCCGAGGTCCGTAGTTTCCTTGGAATGGCAGGTTATTATCGCAGATTTATTGCTAACTTTTCAAAGGTAGCTAAGCCTATAATTGAGTTGTTGAAGAATCAAACCAAGTTTGTTTGGTCACCTAAGTGTGAAGAGGCATTTCAGTCCTTAAAGAAGTCATTGACTACTGCTCCGATTTTAGTTCAACCAGATATGGAGAAACAGTTTGATGTTTATTGTGATGCTTCTGGCAGTGGTCTTGGTTGTGTACTGATGCAAGAGGGCAGAGTTATTGCTTATGCATCAAGACAGCTCAAGCGTCATGAAGAACATTATCCAACTCATGATCTAGAGTTAGCGCCGTTGTTTATGCCTTGAAGATTTGGCGTCATTATCGTTGGGTAACACTTGTCATATCTATACGAGATCATAAGAGTTTGAAGTATATCTTCACTCAAGAAGAATTGAATATGAGGCAAAGAAGATGGTTAGAACTGATTAAAGATTATGATCTCGAAGTGCATTACCATCCTGGTAAGGCAAATGTGGTTGCCGATGCACTTAGTCGAAAAATTCATTGCAACTGTTTGACAGTAAGGCCCTTGGATATTTCTTTATGTCATGAGATAGAAAAGTTGGGTATAGAGATAGTACAACAAGGCAGTTTGACTAACATTTCTATCGAGCCAGCTATCCGAGATCAGATTATTGCTGCTCAGAGAGATAATAAGGGTATAGAACATACCAAGGAAAAAGTTAGAAATGGAAAAGCATCTTGTTTCAGAATTGATGAAGCAAATATTGTATGGTTCAAGAATCGTCTGGTAGTACCAAAGGTTCAAGAGTTACGTCAAAAGATCCTCGATGAAGCACATCTTTCAAGATTCTCTATTCATCCAGGAAGCAATAAGATGTACCATGATTTGAAACAAGAGATTCCGGTGGACTAAAATGAAGATAGAAATTGCTCGATATGTCGCTAGATGTGACACTTGTCAAAAAGTGAAAACCGTGCACTTAAAGTCTTGGAGAATTGCAACCATTGCCTATTCCCGCTTGGAAGTGGGAAGATATCGGTATGGATTTCATAGTGGGCTTACCCAAGACATCAAGAGGATTTGATTCCATCTGGGTTATTGTGGATCGACTCACAAAGTCAGCTCATTTTATTCCAGTCAAGATAGATCATTCAGCTTTGACATATGCTAAGTTATATATTACATGAATCTTAAGCCTTCATGGGGTACCAAGGACTATTATTTTCGATAGGGGTACACAATTTGTCTCACAGTTTTGGAAGCAATTCCATAAGGCAATGGGTACCAAATCTCTTTATAGCTCAGCCTATCATCCTGGACGATGGTCGACGTAAAGAGTCAATCGATTCTTGAAGACATGTTGAGGTCTTGTGTATTGAATTTTCCAGAGAAGTGGGATGAATGTTTACCATTAGCGAGTTCTCTTACAACAACAACTATCAAGAGAGTATCAAGATGGCACCATTTGAAGCACTATATGGTCGCGAGATGTCGGACTCCATTGAATTGGTCGAACCCGGAGAGAGATGGTTTTTCGGGGTTGATCTTGTGAAAGATATGCGAAGAAAAGGTTAGACAGATCTGAGAACAATTTCAAAGTAGCTCAATCTCGATAGAAGAGTTATGCGAGATAAGAGGCGTCGACCTCTAATGTTTGCCAAAGGAGATTATGTATATCTCGAAAGTATCACCCATGAAGGGAGTTAGTCGCTTTGGAGTTAAAGGCAAATTAGCACCTCGTTATATTGGTCCATTTTCGATTTTAGCAAAATGTGGTAAGGTAGCATACCGTTTGCTGTTCTGAACGGTTGTCGGTACACAATGTATTTCATGTGTCACAACTCAAGAAGTATCTTCAACCACCTGACAAAATTGTTGATGTTGAAGGGATTGAACTTGAACCTGATTTGACTTATGCTGAATATCCTGTCAGAGTTCTGGATCAGAAAGATCATGTCACCCGAAGCCGAACAACCAAGTGGTACAAGATACAATGGGATCAGCATTCAGAAGAAGAAACTACATGGGAGTCTGAGGATTATTTGTTAGAAAATTTTCCAGAGTTCTATGCTTCTATCTAAGTTATAATTCCCTCTATGAGTTATAACTATTCTAGTGTGAGTTGTAAAAACCCCTTTCCTTATGTCCTTGTTTGAGATGTGTTGCTTGACACATTTCCTTTTCCATTACCTAACCCAAGGCTTTAAATCTCGGGCGAGATTTCTTTAAGGAAGGGCCGTAACATCTCGATGTTATATTACCTAAAACCCGACATGTCATCATGTTTAGATGCAAAGCATTCATGTTTAGGTTAACCCGAGATGCATCCACTAAAATAAGTTTATATTTTAGGTTGATTGTGCTCTGAGATGATGTTTGTTATTGCTTTTGATAGCCTAGAGGTGTGTCGGCTAGATCAAACTCGATTTCGTTTCAAAATCCTGATTTTCGACAAACTCCGTTTTACCCCCCTTTTCTCTAATTCAAAATCTACAAAGAATTTGGGGTTGGTCCAAAAAGCAAGATTGTAGGGCTTGATGAGACCTACAATGTTGGTGAACAAAGTTTTTCAAGTTTTCAAAAAGAATTTCAAACAAATTTGAAAATACGGTTTTTCCGGCAATTGTTCCCTTTGAATTTCAAATCATAATTCAAAAACTATGCATATTTTGGAAAAACTCTTTTTGGAGAAAATGTGCAGTTTGAAAAGTTGAGTATTCCATAGTTTTGGAGTTTTTCAAGTTCTTTAGAAAAATCCAAAGTAATTTCAATTATTTCATTCTAGGGTTTTTGTCCCCTTTTCAAAATTTGATTCAAATTCAATTTTCCTTTCAAAATTTGAAAATGGTCCAGTTGACAAAATTGTAGAGCATGAAATTTTAGCCAGGGTTGCATCTTAAAAATTTTTGAGCACAGTTCAAATTTTTGGAGTAAATTGCAAAACTTTATTGCTGTTACTTGTTTGCCGACGTCATCATCGACCTTCACCCTCTCTGTTCATGGCGTCGCCGTGGCCGCCGCGCCCATGCCGGCTTGCCGGAGGCCGTGCCAGCGCGCGTCCGCGCGGGAAGGTTCACCGCCACGTGCCTCGCGTCCAGCACCGCCTCGGCCTCGCCCTTATCCCTCCCCGGAGTGGAGAGCAGGCGGCAAACCTCATCTTCGCCTCCTCTGTTTCCGCCGCGAGCCCGCCACCGCGATTCGTCGTCGTCAAGCCGCGATAGCCGTCATTAGCTAGCCACGAGCGTCCGCCTTGAGCTCGCGAGCACACCAAGCCCAGCCAAGGACCCTCGCCATGGCTGAAACGCCCGCGCGTCATCATCTTCTCGTCGGCCGGTGAACTGCGCCGCCGTGATCCGCCGCTGTCGTCCGTCGTCTTCGTGGCCTTTCGTTCCAATTCGTCTTCATGGATGTGCTCGCCGTCACACTTGGCTCACCTTGATGCCCTTGCTTCTTTGTTTGGTGCACAGGACGCCCGGGAACGCCGACCTTGCCAGCCGGTGCACGCCGCCACCATAGCCGCCACCATCACCACCTTGCTTCGCCTCGCCTCTGCCTCAACCGAGGTGAGCATCGGTTTCGCCTTGAGCTCCCGGTCGCGTACATGTCCTCAGTTTCGCCTCGCCCACATCGCAGCCGCCGGCCAGCCGCGCGCCGCGCCGCCATGTCCGCTGCCGCCGACGGCAAGCATGCTGCAGTGCCTCTGCCCCCGCAATAGTACCACCAGAGAGTTCACCTAGTCGTGTAGGTCGCGTAGGTGCAAAGACCCTGGCCGGAAACCTCACCGTCGGCGGGATCGCCGCCGGATTGCCGTTGCCCTGCTCTGAAGCCACGCGTCGACTAGGATTTGTAAATTTGATTAACCGGGGCTTAGATGTAAAGTCCAAGGCTCGAACAAAGTGACAAGGACCTATTTATAATTCGTAAAGACCGGGGACCTTTCTCGCAAAATCGCGAGACCAACCCTTTAGCCGGCCGCCTTGGGCCGGCACGCTTGCGCATTTGGGCCGAGTCCCAGCGTCTTGGGCCGAGCCAGCCGGATTCGGCCCTTGATCAGCCTTTTTCTTTTTCCTAATTCCTTTTCCATTTCTATTTAGGCCGAAAATCTTATTTTCTTTCAAAATTCATAGTAATTCATGTGTAGCTCTAAAAATTCTTAAAATTTTTGTGGGTGTTCCTTATGTTGTGCTTGATCTAGAAAAAATTCAAAATGCCAAATTTGAGTAATTTTGTTATGTTCAAAAATTAGTTCTTTTAATTGAAAAATGAGTCTTCTCGATTTTTAGTAATTTATTTATTTATCTAAAAATCATGAAAATTTATTGGTGCACTGTTTTTGATATAAGCTACTTAAAATTAATTTTTGAAATCAATTTGACAACTTTTGATTTAGGATTTAATTTCCCTAGTTATTAATTATTTGTTTGACTTTGGATTTGAGTGAAGACCCTAGGTCATCAACCCTAATGACCTTCGGCATTTTAATTAATTGTTTGCGCTTGTCTATAATCTTGTTTAGCATCCGTCGAGCATCATATTTATATTCAATCATGTTGAAGCATTTTAATTATCTCGTGTAGTCCCCGTGATCGAGGAGAGACTGTCGATTCCGTTCCGAGGAATAGTTGTCGAGACAACCATAGTTCCCGAGGAAGTCAATCCATCTTTGGTGATTGGTCATCTCCCGATACGTCGTTGAAGAACGTCTACACCGACTTTCAAGGCAAGCCCGGATCCATCAACCAATTCCTTGATTTTGCAAAAGTTTTATCACTTGAGTATGTATTGTTGCATTAAGTAATAGGCGTTGAGTGATAACCTACTTGACGCATTGATTTCCTTGATTATTCCAACATCATCCTTGAAACCGTTTTGATTGAAAAATACGTAACAAAGCTTAGCCTTGCTAATTTAGTTCGGATTTCGAAAATGTTTTTTAAAAAGATGTGCTTGCCCTATTGGTAAGTTTAATTTTACTTCGCAATAAAATCGTTGATCAGACTATTGGGTTTCATCGAATGACGTCTCGATATAATCCTTTGGTCTGGATCTATTACATCTTTTAATGAAGTTGAGACCGGTCGGGTAACTTGCATCTGGTTAGGGATGTAGTGTTTCCGACTGTGTCGATTAAGGACCGTATCGTTGTAGGGCCGCCTGTGTTTCGAGCCTTGCAACTAATCACATACTATGGTAAGCCTAAGACCCCAGCTATTCCATCATCAGAACGGATAACTGCGCACTGGGAGTGGAGAGATGGCGGGAGTATCGGATACCCTCGAGGGACAAGGTCTCGGGTTCGGGGACCGTATTCTCGGGTGGCGCAGACCCGGGTTGGTTTTGGAAGATCTCGAGTGAAGGTTGATATATGCAAGATTTGGTTCTACATATATCGTGTGATTAGGGATCCCCAGCTGGGTATAATCGATTCAAATCGTCGTTGCTCCTCAGTTATGGAGACTCGATCACCTGACCTGCATCGTAGTAATTGATGGAACTTGAAGGAATTTGATAGAAGACTAAGAATGTGATCTCCGTGAATTATCTTGATCTGCTGTAATCAAGCTAGACTAGGCTCACTTAAGAATCTAATGAATAATCTGGAAAGTAAAACTTGACGTTAAGGACTCATCATTAGTGCTTTTCTGCAAAATACTTTGATTCTTCGCAAAGCCTTACCTTGTCCTATCTGGCCTTCATTCCTGAGTCTTCTCCCCTCTTTTCGTCGGGTAAGTCTTGCGGAGTACTTTTGTACTTAGGGTTTGTTCTACCCTTGTTGCAGGTATGTCCATCAAGTGAGGACGTCGAGTAGTTTGTATTGGCTCCTGGGCAGAGCACTATGTTTTGGTGATTCATAAAGTTAAGTAATGATATTCCACTACTATGGTGTAACCAACACAACTTATTATTTGTAAAGTTTTATTTATAAATGATTTGTAAACTTATGTTATCATAATACTTCCGCACTTTTACTCTGATATATTTTATTTGTATAAAACTGTTGTAATACTGCAATGTCTCTTATAATGATCGATCCAGTTCGAAAGATTCGTGGATGATTCGGGTTTCCCGAGGACACCCGACAGAGCTTGTTAAGTCGTGTGGAACACATGCATAGCCATCTAAGGTCTTTTAAGACAAGGATTAGTGCATGTGGGCCACATTACTTAGGAGGTTCTGCCACAGAGACAAAGAGCTATAGGCCTCAAGTGCGTTCGTACGCGTATCTCTCTTAGCTTTGGCTTTGCCACAACATGGGTATGTATGGATTTGCACGAACATGCATGCAAAATATTCAAAACAAATCGAATTAATGTAGGGGTTGGTGTAATCATGCAAAAGCGAGGTACGGTTTTGGCACAAACAAACACATCATGTATCAATCCTTGCTTGCATAGTAAGCTATGTCTCCAACAACTCCTCAAATCCACTTGCTATACTTATAAATTTGGCAAAAACACAAAAAACCCTCTCCAACAACTATTCAAAGGAACTTGCTATTTATCCCAACTTCGTATTCATGGCCTCACACGCGTATATTCCCGTGCGTGGAAAGACTTGCTATCGGCGCGCTTGCCTCGGCGACTCGCCCCGCTCGCGGTCTCTGCCGCCAACCGGCTGCGGTAGAGGAGCAGAAAGTGACGGCGCCGAGTGGCGGGGAGGACGTCGGTGAGGGACGCGAAGGAGGAGGCGGCCGCCATCGCGGCAGCAAGGTGGCTGTCGTTGACACGCCGGCGATGGCCCGCGCAAGGCTCGCCGGATGGAAGCGAAACGCACCCGCGCAAGGCTCGCCGGCCGGAGGAGGACCCGCGCCTGCAAATCCTGTCTGCGCGCGGCTCACTGACGCCGGAGGACCGCGGTGTGACGAGAGAAATTAACGGGGCTCTTCGTTCGTTAGCGGGGCTCTTCGTTCATTAGCGGGGCTCTTCGTTCGCTTAGTGGGGCTCTTCGTTAGCTTAGCGAGCTTCTTCATTCGCTTAGCGGGCTTTTTCGTTTTGGCAAGTGAGTTTTAAAGAGTTGTTGGAGAGAATTTTTTTTCACTTGCCAAATAAATTAGCAACTTGCTAAAACTTAAGATTTGGCAAGTCAATTATACCAAGTTGTTGGGGATTTAATTGAAGACAGATGCTGCCATTTTAAAGACACCTCTAGTCAGCTTAGCTCATCACACTACGGTTTTGCGCCTTTAGGCTGGTGTCAATGAAAGTATTATCAGAGTTTCATTTGTATTTAATTAGCTGTCACGATATTTTGGATGATATGACACCGTATTTAAGAAGAGAGAAGAAGTGAGTTTTATGAGGATGAAACTCTTGACACAAAGACTAACTCTCTGTGAGTCATGATGTCTATGCAACTATCGAATAAAACTCTCCATTGAGAGTAATATTTTTATCCATGTTTATTTCATTCTACGTCGTATAAACAACGCTATGAAACTCTCTAGGACCCCTCCCTGGAGAACCTTACCTCGCACTTGTAATTAACGTATAATCCAGTTACTGATGCAACATCATGTCGGTGGTTAGTCATGGTCATGGGGCATCGCCGCCGTTGCCGCATCGGTAGTTCATTTTTAGTATGATAGTGTACTGTGTACCCTCAGATGTATCACATAATATATAATAGACTCTGGTCACGGCTCATATTATATTTGCCTCAGTTCACAGAAGCGTTGTTATTTTTATTTTTGTAAAAAAAGTTAGCTATGCCTTTGAAAATGTGAACTTTGAAGATGGAGTTTTAAGCCATGGGAAAACAAAATTAAATGCAAGCTTTAATTCATGGACCATTACGTGCCAACGTACATTCCAGCAATCCAGCAATACTTTCCCCAGTTTAGCTGAAACTGAAAGTCATCCTGTCCGGATTCAGGGCACACATGTTTTATAATAACAAGTAAGATTGAAAACAAAAAAAAACACTGAAATGTTCATTATTTCTGAAATGGCATCGGGAGTTCACAGTTGACCTGGATTAAAATCCGTTTGCATGCCTTTTGTTTTCAACGGTATATTTATTTGGTGCGTGAATGTTGAATGAGTGTTAGTGTGCCATGTCAAGTTTGTTTGTTTTTGTTATGAGGAATTGAAGAGCTTTTTTTTTTTTAGGTGATGGCCACAGCTAATACGTGGTGATTATATTTAAGCACGAAGTACGTTGACATATCTCCACTTCTCTGATTTGCTCTTAAACAAGTAGGCCTTGACACCCATGCTCCCCAATCTTATAACGATATCTCTTCGGTTACTTAATATTGTGGTCTCAAGTTTAATCTCTTTTTTGATTACTTAATATTGCCGTCTCAAGTTCTAATAATCTCTGTTTTCGGTTACTTAATACTGCCGTCTCAAATTCTGATCTCTGTCGTTCTACGTAAGCTGATTGCATTAGCTGAAAATTATTTGCACTTGTATGTCAGCTCCAAAAAAAATAAAAAACAGAGATGCTGAAAAACAATATAACATAAATTTCATAGGAATATCGCTCCCTCCCATCGCTTTCAGAGAGAACCGCTATATATCACTCCCTCCCATCTCTTTTCAGAGAGAACCGCTATTTCTTTAGGACTAAAGTGTACCTTCAAAGACAACTGTGTCAGACAGGAGCACTATGTGAAAAATGATTTTTAAAAATGTCACCCCTTTTCTTGTAAGGGTAGTTCTATAATGAGCCGCTCCTATAAATAATTTTCTATTTGTAGGGGCGGCTAGTAATAGATGCCGGATATTTAAAATAAAATACTAAAATTTGAATTTTTGAAACAACCTCAAATTGAGAAATGATTAAAATAAACTTTGTAGATCTTGAGAAGTTATGAAATATTATAATTGGCAACTTTTTGATTTAAAGTCATCTTGTTATGCAAAACTACATTTAGTTTTTAAAAGTTTAAAATTTAAATTTCTCGAACGACCTCGGATGAAAAAAACATCCTAAACTAAAAGTGTTGATATCTAAAAGTTAAGAAGCTTTGTAGTTGATAAATTTTAAAATGAAAGCATTTTGTCATCCAAAAGTACGTTTGAAATTCTAAAATTTGAAATTCAAATTTTGTAAAAGGCCTCAGATGGAGAAACTTTCTAAACGAAAAGTGTAGACCTTGAAAAGTTATAACTTTGTAGTTGACAATTTTTTGATTTAAATATATTTAGGGCTCCGAATAAGAAATTTAAAATCAGTTTAGTACAATATGTGGGGAACCAAAATGGCTTATAGACATAAATGATAAAGTGCTGTAGTGGTAGTGGAGGTTGTACGTGTGCATGAGAGGTCATAGGTTTGAAACCTGGTTGATGCAAAGTGTGATAAAATCATGAAAAAAATCCAGTGGAGACAGATTAAAATCATGAAAAATCTAGTGGAGATAGATGGATGGGGTGTGGCTGACCTATGGGGGGACCTCCTTGGATTTAAAAAAAAAATATTTTGTTCCATTTTAGGGATGAGGGTAGTGATGTTGAAGCCTGATTAGAGAGTTGGGACTTGGGAGAAGCTACTATTTTCATCTCTCTTTTATTCCATTGCTTTGTGAGAGGGGAAGAAAAATAATTTCATCTATGAAACTGTTTTGGAAAGAGTTGAGACAAGCAGGCTCTTAGTTTTAGTACTATGGACCAAATACAGCCGATGACCTGTGGTCCTTTTTTTTTCTGCACTTTTTTATTTCATCCGACCGACTGGATACAGCAACCTGTGGGCCCAATATATACCGTTGTAACAAGAAATGGATATGGTAATAACATATACCTTTTCTAGATAATGGATTCGGGTCTTATTTTTCTTGAGAAAAAGAGTCACCATTGCAAAGCCAGGCTGAAAATATTGTTCACCCATTTGTTGTTAGAGAAAAATATTATACCATACCTGAATTAAATGGCCATCCATAGGAGGGCAGGTGAAGTATCTACTTGACTCTATAGCTACAGGGGCAAAGAGCATACCGGATTATCCTTGAATTCTTTGGTGCACTGTAATAGAGCCCAGAAATGGAGTGTACTGGATTATCTTGGAGTGAATGGTACCTGTAAAAAGGTTTTTGATTGGCAATTGTTGAACATAATGTCGAGCATCTCCAAGAGTTATGCATATTTGGTTTGGCAATTGGTGTTATTTGCCAACTCCCCAAATGATATGGCCAAGGAAAATAAACTCCATCTCCAAGAGTTATGCATTTTTGCTTTGGCAAAATCTAAAAATAGTGGACCCAACAATTTTTTCCCGATTTTCTTTCCACTCCCGCCGTGCATGCGTGCTCTTTGTTTCGCGCGGGGATTTCCTCTTCATGCGCGGGGCCAGGTGAAGCGCGACAACGTGTCCACAAAACTCGGGATGCAGAATTGCCAAGCCAACATGCCTATGCAAAAATGCCAAGTTTGGTCCATCAAATGCCAACTTATGCAAAATGCAAAACTCAAATGCCAAACTGTTGGAGAGCACTTTTTAAGCTTTGTGGCAAATTTCAAGAATGCAAAGTCCAATTGCATAACTGTTGGAGATGCTGAGCATCTGTTGGTATTTCTTAGCATAAGCAGATAAATCCGCAAGCGCACGGAGTACCGTTGTAGCTTTCACCCGGAAGTATTCAGGGTATCGTATTTTTCCACAGGGAACGGAGTGGACTAGAGAGAAGCAAGAACGTCTAGGAGAAGTAGGTAGACAGATATTTTTGTAGGGAGAAATGGTTTTCTAAGGTCAGACCAAGATCACTAGATAACTAAAGTCTCGGCTTACTAACTTACTCACTTCGGAGCAGCGGTACCTTTCCAGTTCTCGAAAAGGCGGGAAGACGTAACCGGGTCAGCCGCCAAAAGCTCTACGGAAACACCAACCCGAACGTGGTGGAATACACGAGCCTGGTCGGGCTGTCACCTCCGGGGCTACCACAACTATCCGTGGGGTTGGGCGCAAACTCAGGTAACTCCCTAGCCCAGACGCCACGTCTATGCTAGAGGCTACTACTCTAATCCGGTACCTTGGACTAGAGCACTCGGTCGAGCGGAGATCCCGTAAGCAAGATAAGTAAGCGCTAAACTCACGAAGGATATTACTCACGAAGGAGTCGGCTCCGTAGAGATACAAGTTGGAGGAGAACCCGACAAGCCGGCTCCGCCTCCGCTCTGCGCCTCCTCTTTCTTCCTCTTTTCTCGCTTGTACAACTAGGTGAGAGCACCTAGAGGGACACTACTACTACTATGAAAATATATAAGTGGAAGCTCAAGAGATGGAATATATATTGTATAGCTCAAATCTATAGTGTAGAGTGTGTTTACAATAGGGGGAATGGCCCTATATTTATACTAGAGAGGAGGGCGGCACATTTGCACATCACCCCCTGCCTAATGACGGTTGCATGGCTGGAACCGACCTCCCCTATGACGGTAACTTAATTGCCAATCAATCTGCACCGAAAACCGGCGAAGAACCGGCTAGGAAGGCCCTGAACCGGAGCTAAACCGGCGGATCCTGCGCAGTCTGCTGTTTCTGGAAAGTAAATCAGGGACTCGGCCAGCTGAACCGGGCCTAAACCGGCTGAACCGACCGGCCTACCCGCGTGTGGACCGCGCCAGCGCGCACCGCCTCCAGCGCGCCACGTGGCTCCAGGGGACCGGCCGAGCGGAGCGGAGCGCGCCTGCCCGCGTGCGCGTGCGGTTGGCCCCACGGCGCCACGTGTCGCATGCCGAGTGGCTGGCCACATCCTCGCTCCCGCCTCCGCGTTCGAAGCGCGTGGGCGCGGTTTCGCCCGACAGCTCCGCCACGTGGCGGCTTCCGATTGGTTCCCTCTGTCGGCGGTCGGAGGGAGAGGAGGCAGCGCCTGCGCGCGGGGCCCGCTCGCCAGCTGCCGCTTCCTACACCGCCAGCAGCTGCTGTCAGGCGGGGTCCACCTGTCGGCTGCTCAGCCCAGGCGAGGACAGGGCCTGCCCGTGGCACTGTGTAAGGGCCACGTGGCATCTTCTGATTGGATGCCACCTTATATATTTTGTTATTCTCATATCTTTTTATTGGGAGCTCCAAATATGACAAATGATATGTCTATTTTGATCAGCTCGACGAGCCCGTCGCAATGGTGCACTCCGCTTTGCTGTTTGAGATACTTTTATTTCATAAAATGTTGCATTTCCTGCAAAGCAAGTTTGGAAACCAAAACTCGTGGAATTCGTTAGATAAATAAAATAATTATTACGATGCTCTCCAGGATTTGGTCATTTTGGATCCTTTTGGCGGTCAAAATATATGCAATAAGGAGCGCCAACAACATCTCCAATAGTTATGCAAACTTGGCTATGCATTTGTTGTAGTTTGCCAATTCTGAAAACCAAATGGAGAGGAGAAAAAGGAGGCATTTCCAACAGTTATGCAAACTTAGCTTTGCATTTTGGAAAAGTGTGGACTCAAGTCGCGAAAACTAGAATGCATAACTGTTGGAGAGTCGATTTCGTGAAAACTAGAATGCATAATATTTGGGAAAGGAGGTATCTCACGTTTACCAAGTCGCCCGGGCCTTATGCATATATGCCAAGCCGGCCATGGGATTTGCAAAGTTTCCCAAAATGCAAAACTAGAATGCATAACTGTTGGAGAGTCGATTTCGTAATTTTTTGGCAAAACCAAGAATGCAAATCCTGTTTGCATAACTGTTGGAGATGCTCAAATAGATTGACAAATAATCGTTCACAAAAACAAGATTAACAAATAGTTGTGGCCTTGCCAATAATAAAATACTTTGTTTCTGCCCTTCCAATTTTGACCATGTAAGTGCATAAACATTAAACATTAGTAGAAACAGGGACACC
Organism: Themeda triandra; assembly: GCA_018135685.1. NCBI lineage: Eukaryota > Viridiplantae > Streptophyta > Magnoliopsida > Poales > Poaceae > Themeda > Themeda triandra. The sequence goes on from JAENPR010000569.1 coordinate 281,643, forward strand.
CAAAAAAAACATGGACAGCAGGCTATAGGAAATTGGAATAATAACAATAAAAAAGTATGTTTTATTGTTTCCGGTTTGCCACAATAACAATAAAACATACTTCCATTCTAATCCCACCTGCTAAGTTATCTTTGGTTAGAATGATCCCCTTTTTATGTACTGAAAGGAAATCTTAATATTTGGTGGTAACTTCATATGCCAAATTTTCTATGAAATTATGCACTGCAACTATTGTTAATACAGGAAAACAAACCTACAAGATATACATGCTCAAGCTAAGATTTTAACTAAAAACACATTTCAAGTCCGATATGGAGGCAAGGCGCAAAGGGAAACTATGAATATGGATATAGAAATATATATATAGATCTAGACCCATCAAAAAAAAAAAAAAATAGATCCAGTAATTGGTAACTAAATTTTATTGCAAATGGGCAAAAAATAAGGTTGTTTCTAGGTATATGATTATTGTCTTAGAATATGAACAATTAGAGGAAATAATTTATCTCGATTAACTATGGTTCCTAAATAAGTTTTTTTCCATTAGTTTCTAACAATTACCTATCTTAAATTACCATCCCACACAGAGCACTTAGCACTAGTTTATGAACTAGTTAGTAGTTAAAAGTAATTTACATTTTGGTAGCTTCAAATTTCTAAAGAAAATAAATTTTATTGTTCATACTTTTCAAGCAAGTTGACTAGGACATTTGGTTTGAAACCATCAAATGGTTGATAGTTAGTACCATGAACCACACGCTTAATGATATCCCAAGAAACTTTGATCCCAACATCCCAACATCCATTTTCTATTTGTATCTCATGTTTCATAGAAATACATCTGGACTTTAGTGCCCTCTTATTAATTAGTTGAAGGCCCGCAGAAGTCAAGAATGTATCATGATTTTGTATTGACCCAATCACCGTCGAGGACTCCTGAAAAGTCAAACGAAGGGGCATTGACATTAGTTTTAGCATTATTGTTTGTTGTGGAGAAAGTCAACCCTTTGCATCTTCAACTATATATAAATGTGTATGGATTCATAACATTAGGAGACACACAAGGATCTCTAATGCAATTAGCAAACTCCAGCTACACAGTTTCCGTTCCAACTCTTTGCAACATCATGCCTGCAAGGGCTTATCTAGCTTCGTTTCTCATTGTCACCACCATCAGCCATTTCCATATCCTTGCCGCAGGTGCCTTCCCAGATGATGACGGCATCTTTGCCTCAGACATTGTGTCAAAAATCCGCACGGACCGCAACTCAACCATCAAGGCATCGATGGACTTTGGCCACATGGTGGAAGCTCTCCCAAACGGGGTATTCCATCCGACATCACCCAGCGACATTGCCGCCCTAGTCCGGCTCTCACTCTCGCAGCCAAAGCCCTTCACGGTGGCGCCACGCGGGCAAGGGCACTCTGCCCGAGGGCAAGCCCTCGCCCCAGGCGGTGTCGTCGTCGACATGCGCTCGCTCAACGATCACTGTGTCGGTCGCTGCCGCCGCATCAATGTGTCTACCCACGAGCTGTGGGTGGACGTCGGCGGCGAGCAGCTGTGGTTCGACGTCCTCCACGCTACACTCGAGCACGGCCTCGCGCCCCGCGTCTGGACCGACTACCTCCACATCACCGTCGGCGGCACACTCTCCAATGGCGGTATCGGCGGGCAGGCGTTCCGGCACGGCCCCCAGATCTCCAACGTGCACGAGCTTGACGTGGTAACAGGTACACGTCTCTTGCCGGCCATGTATACATAAACAAATAAATCTGAGCGCTGACCAGTGAGCGTCCACGTGGAGAGTGCACAAGAATTCACTGACGAACAAGCTATCTGTTGGTGGTTGCAGGCACGGGCGAAATGATCAGCTGTTCGCCGGACAAGAACTCGGACCTGTTCTTTGCAGCATTGGGTGGGTTGGGCCAGTTTGGGGTCATAACCCGTGCTCGGATCACGCTTGAACGCGCTCCGAGACGGGTTCTTTGGGTCAGACTCGCCTACTCGGATGTTCAGTCGTTCACCACTGACCAGGAACTGCTCATCTCGAAACGGTCTGCTGGTGGTTTCGACTACATTGAGGGCCAAGTCCAGCTCAACCGGAGCCTCACTGAGGGCCGACGGAGGTCGTCTTCATTTTTCTCAGCCTCAGACCTCGACCAGCTTGCCAAGCTCGCCATTGGCACCGGGTCTGCCGCAATCTACTACATCGAGGGTGCAATGTACTATCATGACGACACTACTGCCTCGTCTGTAAATCAGAAACTTGACACGCTACTGGAAGATCTGAGCTTCGTCCCTGGGCATGCTTTCGTCCGAGACATGTCCTACGTGGATTTCCTCGACCGTGTTGGCCGGGACGAGCAGAAGCTGCGGTCGGCCGGCGCCTGGGATGTGCCACACCCATGGCTGAACCTCTTCGTCCCGCGGTCGCGCATCGTCGACTTCGATGCCGGCGTGTTCAAGGGCATCCTCAGGGACACCAAGCCCGTGGGGCTCGTTCTCATGTACCCCATGAACAAGGACAGGTGGGACGACAGGATGACGACGGCCACGCCCGACAAGGATGACAAAGTGTTCTACGCCGTCGGTTTGCTGCGTTCCGCGGTGGTCGCGGGTGATCTGGAGCAGTTGGAGAGGGAGAACGCCGCTGTCCTGGAGTTCTGCCACCGCGAGGGCATAGGGTGCAAGCAGTACCTGCCAAGCCACGCGTCGCGGGACGGCTGGAGGCGGCATTTCGGCGAGAAATGGAGCAGGTTTGCCGCGCTGAAGCGCAAGTACGACCCACGGGCGATTCTGTCGCCGGGGCAAGGGATCTTCTCTGCCGCCGGTGACGGCTTGACCGATGAAGCCGGTTCTGATTCTCTGTAGAGAACGTTGGCTTCCCCGTTTCTAGCTTGGCTGGCGGCAGCAGATGGCTGCATATCCATGCATGTTGTGTGGGATCGGAGCAAGCAGGAGATACAACGGGTCGGAGGTGCTTGCACGTACGATAGTTTTAGTGGTCAGCAGGTGTGTTTAGAGAATCAGAAATCTGGATTTTTTTCGCAAAAAAAAAAAAAGAAATCTGGATTTGGTTGATTCCATTTCCATGGAAAGGCGACGTGATGAATTTTTTATTAGTTTGATTTATTCGATCTTTTTTCTATTAGGAGCCATATGGCAAGTTTGTGGTGATGCTAATCCGGAGAAGCGTCCTAGTTTGATTTGATTTGTAATTAGTTGCTTCATCGTTTACTTTTAGTGTGGCTTTATGTACATATGTTATATGTATCTCTCCATGGAACATGTAAGCAACGAAGTTGCACCGGGTCAGATACTGTATTCCAAAAGAAAATGTTGAATTGTTGACCTTCCTCCTGGTGACATACCAAGTTAAATATGCATGTATAAAATTTGAGACATTCTTGAATTATGTGCATGTGCTAAAAAATTACGTGAATCACATAACACATGATTTTGTCTAGTAGCTAAGAGAAAATATATACTTCATCTCAAAAGAAATGTCATTTTAGCTTTAATGTTAAATCAAATCACCTTCAATTTAATATTTTTTTATAAATATGTAATACTTTTTAAGGCAATCAGGAAGGGTTGCCCTACTGGTTTACATATCTGTATAATAAAGAAAAAACAAGCTATAAAGGATTTTTAGGGAAAAAAAGGTAATAAAGAAAAGTATGAAAATTATAAAGGGGAAGCATTTTGCTTTTGCCCGATGAATGGCATATGGGCAAACTCTTGTATGAATATGCGTCTGCACCGCCGTGGAGAAGGATATAAACCTCTAAAGATTAGTAAGTCATTTATAGACATCCAAAATTCTGCATCCCATGCCTTTCAAAAAAACACTCCAACTCTTGAGACCAATCTTAAACTCCTATAAAGACAAGACTCACTAGACCCACTAGTCTGTTTCTCTGGCCTGTCCTTACACCACGTCATCCGCTTACATCATCCGATAGTTATAAAGCTAAATCACACTATCTTTTTCCCCACCACTAAATATGATATTATTTGAGAGCGCAGACATGCCGTAACCTCCACTCCACAATTTGAAGGAACCTGTCGCATTCAATTCCACACGTGTGTCCCCTCCCCTCCCCTCAATGCTCATGCAGCTGAAATGACTCCTCAAGACTCTACATTGTTTTTTTACAAGAAAAGATTGTGGGGGTGTTCTCCACAATACGGATTTTTTTTGGAAAATAGGCACAAATTCGCTCCCGACGGGATTCGAATCTGGGTGGCTAGGTATAGTGCCACATTGAGTCACCTAGCCAAGTAAGCCAGGCTCACTTCCCTAAGACTCTACATTGTTCCCACACGTGCGTTCAAATCTAATTCCCATCTAATCAATCCATTGTATGATGGTTCCGTAATCTGATTGTGCTTATATATATCACCATATGTTCGTGCTAGATTGTTCGTAGACTTGATCCTATCAGGTCTGGAGAAACCATTTCGTCAGTTTAGTCTCGCTATCTGCAAGACAAGTCCGTCCTTCGCCCATCCTCTCTGCCATTTCCAGTTCTCTCAGCTTTGCTCTGTTTTTTTTTCTACAGGATGGAGGCCTCCGTTTGTTCTGCAAGGAGCCATGGAGGCAATCCGTTACTACGTAGGCATTGATTAGCAGGTTGTCCTCTATGTGTTACCCTTTTATTTATTGACACGGTCACTACTCACGCTTTGACATCCTTTTGTTTTCATTTCTACTGTATATTTCTCCCATTATTACTTGAACACTGATTAGTCATTAAACAATATATTTATGATGTTATTATGCTTCGTATTTCTGTAATGTTTGATACATATGTCCGGCAGCCAACAATCAGAAGGTATTGGCCAATCATTATCTCCATCCTTTGCTATCTGATGAACAGATGAGTTCACATAAACTTAATTTTTTTTCTTGATGTATAGGTAACTTTTCCAGCAGAGTGAAAGCATGTTTTATTTCATCAGCCTCTCAGCTTTTCCTTTTGTTTTCCTTGTTATCCAATGTCCATAGTTTATAATAAAAGCTAATATTGTGCGACATATCATCATTCCGAAATTCCCACAGCAACGCGTGAGAAATTCACTTAGTAATGACCTTACCCACTAGAGTTCAAATTCTGATGCTTGCACCTTTTCCGGGATTTTCCTATGACTCACTGGCGTTATGCGTTAAGTGGGAAGCGACACGTATTTGGAGGTGTTCATAGGGGTAGGGTTTGTGTACGTATATTCATAAGGGTGATGGTGCATGCGCGTTGTGAGCGTTTGCGTTGTACGATATAATTCTAAAAAAATCAATTCCAATCCCATGGGTTCACTTATAAATTGTCGCCTACCCATATAAATACCAAGAACAAAAGGGCAGGGGAGGGGAAGCTCGTTATGAAATCATAATTCTTGTGGGCCTAGCCTTTGTCTTCACTCTCTCTTTGTGAGGTGAAGGCTCTGACCTAAGTCAAAGGCCATTTATCATCTGTCCCACCTCCATACTCGTCTTTCTTAGACGGAGACCCCAACCTATAAGTCGAAGGCCTCCGCTCCTTACTCACTCTTATTAGGAACGGATTCCCAAGACATTTTTTCTCATGATGTCTTGATAATGCAGTTGTCTTTTTCCTGAGATTTTGCACTAAATATTTCTCTGACTTCGGGTGCAGCCTGGTTACTACATAAATATATTGGTTTCAATGTTCCCTTAGATGCTGGAAATTTTCCTGCTCAAGAAAACTTTCATGGTCTGCACATGTCTATTTTCTTGGATATGTGGGTCTCAGCATTTTGGAGCATGTGCTATACAATGACTACTACATGTCCTGACCATGATTTTTTAGATGAATCCATATGAAGCTTATGATTGATACCCGTGAATTGTGAAACTATAAGCACTTCTGTGTATTTGAGCACAGCTCAGGGTTACTAGCTGTTACCTTATTCATCTAACTACGCATCTTTCATCTGCTAAAAAAAATCTTTCATGATCATACTTCCACTTCGGCAACTCGCCCAAAGTTACATTTTCTTTACACCATGGAAGAATTAGACCCTATGAACCGGAACACTCCTCTGATTGGCAAAAATTATTCTTCCCTTATACAAAGAGATTGACTACAAACTATCTATGAATCTTTTACTTCCATTGCTTCCATAAATAGTCAAACACGCTATATTTCTGACTTGATGTTCGTGCGAAGCACGGGGTACCTTCTTATATTGCTTTATTATTCATTCATTCATTTCAACAACAAAAGACAACCAGGACAAACACACACGTACGGTAGAAATCAAAACACGCTAGCTGTCGGTACCAATAGCATCCACACACCGCCCAGGAAACGGAACAGAACGGAACGTATGTATAGCCTCCCTCCGATCCGTCAGTGACAACCGCCCGGGTCAGCATTCACCGATATACACGTAGGGTTATTAGGGCAACATTCATCACTTGATCTACAAAACCGTTGAATACAATTTTGTTCGTCTCCCAGCCCAAGCTGGTGGTTGGATTCAGAGTGCATGGCAGCGGTTGTTGGCGCTGTCACCGCCGCCACCGCCATCGCCGACTCCACAGTTGCCGTCAGCAGCACGGTAGCCATGAACACCATCACCATAGCCATCTTCTTGCTGCTCGCCATTCTTCCGAACATATCCAGTCCTAGCTAGCTTTCGTGCAGGCACGAGACTACTACTTGCTTGCTCTGCTAGCTAGCTCTGGCAAGCCTTGCTCTTGCTCTGAGGCTCCACCCCCTCCAATGCTTCTTATATATAGTAACTACGGCTGCGACTGATGCAACCGAGCTTTGTTCACTCGCTCATAGATATCTTAATTACTAGCTGCGATGGAAACAAGTCGATGCTGCTTCCAGCTGACGGCCAAATGTTTGCCTGCCTCCGTGCTCATATGGGCCCCCGCTATCCACCATTTGTTTTGTTCCAAGATTACTGCCATATTATGACTCTGCGATGGTGATCTTCTGGATACGTATCGTCGTTGTTTCAATCAGCATACTGGCAGTACGGCTCCTCGTTGTCTTACGATTGAACCATAGTAGGTGGGGACAACAATTGCGTCTTACTGTTAACGAGGCCGTGGCCATCTGGTCACAGGAAATCACCCCGCCGCGCCGCGCTCTCCCTCGGCCCGCACACACGGTTGTTTGTTCGGCCGGCTTCAGTATATTCTTTACTACATCACATGACTTGATCAACAAAAACATTGATGCATTACATCGTGAGGCATGTGGTCTGACGACAAAAACATACGACACAAGGCTCTACAATCTTCAATCAATGAATCATATATTAGCTTTGGCTGGTGCAAACTTGTCACATATATATATGGCCTTGACAGACTCTTAGGCAACTAAATAACAAGCTATGCGTCGAAGCTTCGTGCAAAGATGACATTTGTAAGCATGTGTACGTGGTTGTTCAGCCGGCATCAGCCTAACACTACCATGGTTCGCCATTGGCACCAGGTCAGCTGCAATCTACTACATCGAAGGTGCAATGTACTATCATGACGATACTACTGTCTCCTTTGTGAATCAGAAACTTGAGACGCTACTGGAAGATCTGAGCTTTCGTCCCTGGGCATGCGTCCATCAAAGACGTGTCCTACGTGGATTTCCTCGACCGAGTCGGCTGCATTAAGTGGTAGGCGACGTGCCCGTCGACAGTGAGGCGCCTGTGGTGACTCTGTGAACTTCAAGATCTGCCGGCTCAGTCCTTCGAAGGTGCTCATAATGTAGGGTTTGTGTACGTGTATTCATAGAGGTGAGTGTGCGTGCGTGTTGTGAGTATCTTTGTTGTACTGTGTTATGTCAAAAAAAAAAAAAAACCTGCACCAGCTCGTGCAGCTTCTTTACAGCCTCCTCCTTGCAACTCTCGGTTATCAGAGTCACAGAAAAGTAATGTTCCACTAAATAAGTCACAAATCGCAAGAATGTGCATGAAACTGAAAAGTAAAGCGGTAACCTTAACCTACTTTTGTACAGTCCTCTATTGGATCAGTTTCCACAAATCTGGTCCGACAATGTGATATCCATAACATTGTGGCAGGCTTCACTAAGATACATCAGCTTACCTGGACAGTTTCAATTTCCGGTCCAAGTAGTTCTCAATTAAAGGGCAAGACATGTCATTGTTTACACTTATTAAATTAGATTCAAAATTATCTAGAAGAATAATTCTAATTTCATTTTAGGTAGAGAGAATAACCATGAATTGCTAGATGAGAAAAGAAGTTACACCAAATACGCACCATCTTGGCAATGATATTCATGAGTTTCTCCTAATGGCCTTCAACTGGAATTGTCTCCTTCTGGTAGAATATGTCATAGACAAACATACACTTGCACAAAAAATGCAGATCATCTATAGAAAAAGATGCATATTGCAGTTATTTCTTAAGCAACAATGTCATGTTATCAATTAAAATTTCAGTGACAGTGGAATCTAAATTAGTTCATTCACCTCAAGGTTCCTCACTTTTGCCATTCGGTCATTGTAAAGGGAGTTTGATAATTAAATTTAAGAATACACCCATAGAATTTCAGGTTTAGAACTACATCCTTAACCAAGAATGAATATATAGCTATAGAATCCCTAGAAATTAGAAAGTAATAAAGAGCAATAAAATATTATTATTATTAGCTCAATTAAATAATGCTTCAACAACGCCTTTTGGAAAACTATTTCTAGCATTTATTGATACAAAATCAATAAAAACAATATTTCTTTCAACGGATACAAAATCACTAAAAACAATATTTCTTTCAATGAATAAATCACTAATTCTTTGTATCACTAAAATATTTTGTAAAAATTAATGTTTCCCAAAATATTTCTTTCAACGGATAAATGCTTGTTTAGGCAACATTTTGTAACACCTAAAATAAGGAGAAAATTAAGTAAATACATGGAATTAAACGTTAGAGCCATAACAGTAATACAATATAATAATAAAAACAATATATAATGCTAAATAAATAAATATATCTAATTGAAATCTGAAATCATACAAGGGGCCAATGGATGAACTGCGATCAATATGTGTTCAGTAATTTGTTAATTTGATTATCGACATTCTACATTGGATTCGTTTAAAAAAAGATAAGGTACCTTGCAGAGCCTGCAGATCGGCCAATGGATGAATTGGTTTGATCGCGGACTTGCTGGATGCTGGCGGATGGTCGGTGGCTGCAGGCCATGACGATAGGACTGCAGAGGCTGATTCACCCAGCACCATGGATTAGTACAAATATGTATGTTCTATTAGCTTGTACTGTTCGTCTTCAATTTGGCCATAACAGCAAACACAGAGAGAATCAAGTAGCAAATCAGGGCTCGAGTACGCACTGATGTGCTACGACTGCGAACGTCCGTCCACCAACATCGAAGACCACATCGGCGCCCTTCTCGCTCATGACGTGTTCAGCGGGCAGCGGTGGAGTGGGCGAGGCCGCGCGCCAGGGTGGCCCGCCGACGACCGTACCGCTTGGGGTGCTGGACGTCCAGGCGCGCAGCGATGTGAAACTCGGTGCTGCGCCGTGCTTAGGCATTGTTGGAAAAATCGAGGATCGACGAACGATCATAGTAACACGATTAATGGATAAGAAAAATCGGCGACGAACGCCGTAGCGAGAAACGCCTGTATCTTGGCTATTATTAATGATAACAACACAACTCGGCTCCCATAGAACACAACATGAGAGGAGACTCGCCGGGCGACCCATGCCTGCCAGGCAACAAACGCCGTAGCGGCAACACACACCGACACTCTCTCTGTTTTCTCTCGGCTCACTCTAAAATCAGGAGTACATGGCGTATTTATACTACCAGGGGACGCACCATGAAGCTCTCTCCTCCACTCACACCTGGTCTTCACGCCATGATCTACAGACGCGCTCAACAACACCAGTGAGCCATTCACTCATCCTGGACATGCGACCTCCACTGCTGACCGACTTCGCACACACCACTAACTCCTAAAATAGACACCATAAACTCTTATGCTCAAAATAGCCATGCACGGAACCTCAACCTGTGCTCCTCGCAACACCACCACTGAGCATCACACAACATGCAGCCGCACATGCCACAACCAAATAGTGCGTGGTTTATTCTAACAATCACCTCCTAAACCACGACATCACCATGCGTGCCATCACACAGGAGCATGGTTGATCAACGGCGTCGCCAAACAACGCCACCTCCCCATTGACATGCGGTTGTCGGAGTTGTTGCAGTTTCCGTCGTCTTCATCGCCACGGCTGCCACTACAGCCTCGCGACGTAACGCCGCCACCTCTGCCCTCATCTCCGCACGAACATCACCACCTCTGCCCTCATCTCTGCATGTAACGCCTCGCGACGTTGCTTAACCATCTGGAAAAAGTAGCTTGTAATCCATCAAAAACTTGTCTATTTCTGTCTTTCATCAAGACAATCTCCATGAAGTATTGTAATCCGGCTTGTTCTCTTGTGAGTTAGATTTTCCTGTGGATATTGTCATCCTGATAAACCCAAAAGAATCCCGTTGGGGCGTCACCCTCTTAGCGACGCGCTACACCATAACCCGGGTGTGGTGTTAAATGAGCAAGGGCCGGGTCGTCATCCCCTTAGTGGTGCGTCGTATCGTGATCCGGGTACGATGACAAATGAGCAAGGGTCGGGTCGTCGCAACCTTAGTGGCGTGCTGCATCTTCACCCGGGTGTAGTGATAAATGAGCAAGGGTCTTTGCACTTCCCTCGACGGGTGCGAAGGGTAAGGAAGCTAGCCGAGCCAACTAGGATTCGTCTAGGTAGCTGGAACGTAGGGTCCCTAACGGGTAAGTTGAGAGAGCTGGTCAACGCAACAATTGGAGGTGTGTAAATATTCTATGTGTTCAGGAGACTAAATGGAAGGGCCAGAAGGCGAAGGAGGTGGAGGGTCAAACTATGGTACACGGGGACAACATCGGGTAGGAATGATGTAGGCATCTTGATCGATAGAAGCCTTAAGGAGGGGGTCATTGATGTAAAGAGGCAAGGCGACCGGATTATCCTAGTTCGGTTGGTAGTTGGAGATGCGACTCTGAATGTGATCAGTGCCTATGCCCCTCAGGTAGGTCTTAGCGAAAGCAGCAAAAAACAGTTTTGGGAAGATCTAGATAGCATGGTTAGTACCGTGCCTACCAGCGAGAAGCTCTTCATAGGAGGAGACCTCAACGGCCATGTGGGTGCGACTAGTGTAGGTTTTGAGCGGGTGCATGGGGGGTTCGGGTACGGTAGTAGGAATCAAGAGGGGGAGGATGTTTTGAATTTCGCGTTGGCCTACGACTTGTTGATAGCGAACACCCTCTTTAGGAAGAGGGAATCCCATCTAGTGACCTTTCGTAGTGGTCATCACTAGAGGCAGATCGACTTTATCCTTGCTAGGAGGGAGGATAGACGTGCTTGCTTATATTGTAAGGTGATACCTGGGGAGTGTGTTGTCCCTCAACACAAGCTTGTGGTGGTGGACTTTCGCTTTCGGGTACGTGTCCATCGGGACAAAGGAGCCAAGATTGTGAGTACGAAGTGGTGGAAGCTTAGAGGGGAAGCAGCACAAACGTTTAAGGAAAGGATGCTAGGCGAGGGGCCTTGGGAAGAAGGAGAAGATGGAAACGACATGTGGCTAAAGATGGCAACATGTGTTCAGAAGGTGGCTTCAGAAGTTGGCGTGAGTAGGGGAGGCAAGCGGGAAGCGAAAGACACCTGGTGGTGGAATGACGACGTGCAAGGGGCTATTAGGGATAAGAAGGAGTGTTTTAGGCGCCTCCACCATGATAAAAGTGCAGCCAACATCGAGGGCTATAAAATAGCGAAGAGGGCTGCAAAGCGAGCTGTGAGTGTAGCAAAAGGTCAGGCGTATGATGACCTTTATCAGTGGCTAGGCACGAAGGAAGGGGAGAAGGACATTTATCGGATGGCTAGAATCCATGAGAGGAAGACAAGGGACATCAACCAAATCAAATGCATCAAGGATGGGACTGACCGACTTCTGGTGAAGGACGAGGAGATCAAGGATAGATGGGAGAGTACTTCGACAAGTTGTTTAATGAGGAGAATGAGGGCCCAACCCTTGAGTTGGACGACTCCTTTGACGATACCAACACACGCTTTGTGAGGAGAATCCAGGAGGCAGAGATCGGGGAGGCCTTGAAGAAGATGAAGGGAGGTAAAGCAATGGGCCTTGATGGTCTCCCCATTGAGGTGTGGAGATGCTTGGGTGCCAGAGCGATAGAATGGTTAACTAAGCTTTTTAACCTTATTTTTCGGTCCAACAAGATGCCTAAAGAATGGAGGAGAAGCATATTGGTACCGATCTTCAAGAACAAGGGAGATGTTCAAAGTTGTACCAACTATTGTGGGATCAAGCTGATGAGCCATACGATGAAGCTTTGGGAGAGGGTTATCGAGCATCGCCTAAGAAGAGGGGCAAAGGTAACCCAAAACTAGTTTGGGTTTATGCCTGGCAGGTCGACCATGGAGGTGATTTTCTTAATACGGTAATTGATGGAGAGATACAGGGAGCAGCAGAAGGACTTGCACATGGTCTTTATTGACCTCGAGAAGGCATATGACAAAGTTCCATGAAATGTCATGTGGTGGGCCTTGGAAAAGCACAAAGTCCCAACTAAGTACATTACCCTTATTAAGGATATGTACATGGATGCGGTGACATGTGTCCGAACATGTGATGGCGACACCAGTGACTTTCCAATTAAGATAAGACTACATCAGGGGTCCGCATTGAGCCCTTATCTATTTGCTTTGGTGATGGATGAGGTCACAGGAGACATACAAGGTGATGTGCCTTGTTGTATGCTCTTTGCTGATGATGTGGTGCTAGTTGATGAGAGTAGGGCAGGGGTTAATAGGAAGTTAGAACTATGGAGGCACACGTTAGAGTCGAAGGGTTTCAAACTTAGTAGGACCAAGACCAAGTACTTGAGGTGCGATTTCAGCACGACTAGGCACGAGGAGGGAGACATTATCCTCGATAGGAAAGTGGTGGCCAAGAAGGATAGTTTTTGGTATCTAGGATCAATGCTTCAAAAGGATGGAGACATTGATGAAGATGTTAGACATATGATCTCAACCGGTTGGTTGAAATGGCGTCAAGCTTCTGGCGTCCTCTTTGACAAAAGGGTGCCCCAGAAGCTAAAAGGTAAGTTCTATAGGACGACGATTCGCCCGGCGATGTTATACGGTGCGGAATGTTGGCCCACAAAAAGGCGACATGTCCAGCAACTGAGTGTAGCGGAAATGCGTATGTTGTGTTGGGTTTGTGGGCACACTAGGAGGGATAGAGTCTGAAACGACGATATTCGGGATAGGGTTGGGGTTGCACCAATTGAGGAGAAACTGACCCAACATTGGTTGAGATGGTTTGGACATGTCCAACGGAGACCTCCTGAGGCGCCAGTGCGTAGTGGGGTTCTAAAACGGGTCGATAATATAAAGAGCGGTAGAGGTCGACCTAAACTGACTTGGGGCGAGTTGGTTAAGAGAGACCTTAAGGAGTGGAATATCTCCAAGGATTTAGCTATGGATAGGAGCGCTTGGAGACTAGCTATCAACGTGTCTGAACCATGACTTTTGTGTTGCCCTGTAACGTGTCTCTTCTGGGTTTCATCTCTAGCCTACCCCAACTTGCTTGGGATAAAAAGGCTTTGTTGTTGTTGTTGTTGTTGTTGATTGTCATCCTAATCCCAAACAATTCCGAGCTTGTTCCAACACCTCCTAGCAAAAACTGAGTGCAGCAAGCACCCTTTGCAACATCAAACCAAAGTATTAAACGGGACCTTGCCCTTGAACAAAGTTGAAAGCAGTTAGATCATATTCATAAAATGTCGAATTGTTGACCATCCTCTCTGGTTACATACCAAGTTAAATATGCATGTATAAAATTTGAGACATTCTTAAATTATGTGTGTTGACGGTCGTTAAGTATCAATTTTATACCGTCAACGCGGCAAGAGAAAGGACTAATATGAGTTCACCTGTTAGATATAGGGGTTACACCGACGTAATTCCACGAGTTTTGGTGATTGTCTATTTCGAGGGGGTTATCGGAAAGAGAACCAAAGGAGGCCCACATGTCATGATTACATAGAGATAAAGACCGAACGGGTAAAATTGTATAATCTAGAAGACTTTAAGGCAAACCCCGGAAGCCGGGGCCCACCTGGCGGGGGTGGCCGGTCGGCCGACCCAGGGGAGTCGGCCGACTCCCCACCTCCACCAATCAGGTGGAGTCTCGTGGATCCCGCCTCCACCGCCTTTGAGGATGAATAATTATCGTCCATTTAGGTCGGTTTGATCCGAGGGCCGTGGTTAATCCTAGGGGGCTATATATTCGAGCCCCGGCCCCCGGGTGAAACCCGAATTCATTCCTAATTCATTCAAGAGTTCATTCTCTCATTAGAATTCGAGAAGCCTTGAGCCACCATCTCAATTAGAGCTCCATAGTTTAGTAGCATAGCTACATAGGAATAGATCTAGAGGGAATCAAGCCTAGCTTGGAGTCCGGATCTGTCGGAGTTCTTGGTAATTCCCCTCTACATTCTTGTAATATTCATCATTGTTCGTGATACTATGAGTAGTACTTTATTCTATTCTATTATATCGACTTGACTTTGCTCTATTTGATTATGTTCTTAATTATATTGTTCTTAGTTTACTTTGATTATATGTTTAGCATAGTTGGACTAGAATTATGTTTATGCATAGGATCGTATAGCACTTGCTCATTAGATCGATGGGTGAGTGGTAAATATTGTGTAGGCGTGGTGCCTAGATTGTATTTATCTGCGATTACACCCTATTGGCCGGGTCGTGTGGTAGATCGCGGAAGTGACGGTTCCGTTGAGTCCTTTGTATTCCATCCCCGTTGGTAGGTCTTAGTAGAACAACCTATTACATTGAAGTCATTGCTATGTCTCTTGTCTTTCTACGGTAATATCACTATGCATAGATGTAACCTTTTCCCGCCATGATTGCTAGATGTTCTTGCACTAATCATTGTATGCTTTGACCTTATAGTTAGAATAACATAGGATTATACCCTAGATCGTCCTAGTCCATGCTAGTGTTATAAGCTTAGAGTGCTAAGTTGAGATGGCTTATTACTATTATTTTATGTGGCTAAATGCTCTCATTTATCTTATGTCATTTATCATTCATTCCTATATTTTATGTGACACTTACCCCGTATGAGATGATCGATACGAGACAAGGTTAAGCTCTCCATTAAAGCATGTGCATTGCTCATCACTCATTATCCAAAGTGCATTCCCTTCCCAAAGTGGTAAAAATATAAATAACGATACCTGGATTACTCCTGGTTAAAATGCTACATCGGTATTATACGTGCGCTTGCGGATCCCATATTTATTTCTAGTAGCAGTTGCATTATTTAGTACCGGCATTTTTGGCGCCATGTTGGGGATGACAACCTAACACCGAGTGGCGTTAGAAATGTCAACAAGCATTTTTGGCGCCGTTGGGGAAGGTTGAAAGCCAATGGATAATGAGCAGCATTGCACTACATAATGAGATTGAGCACTTGTCACCATTCTCTACTCATACAGCCTTACCCTTGTTTTTCGTCTATTCTTATATCTTATGCGGGGTAATGTATGAAAAAGACAATTCTTCCGATAATTATATTGACAATCCGAAGCTTTATTCGGGAAGGCCGAAGCAAGTTGAAGAAAACCAATCAATCATCATCATCATCAACTCAACTTGGAAGTTTGTCGAAGCGAGAAAGTCAACCTTTCGTACGAGACTTGACACCGGCGTTTGAAGCCATGGCGAACAAGTCACTCCGCGAGTTCTCGGCTCCAACTACGGACAACATTAAATGCTTGGACCAGCTGCGGACATCGAAGGAGCTTTTGAGCTCAAGCCTGCGCTAATCAACATGGTGCAAGCAAGCCGGTTACGTGGGAAGGCCCATGAAGATGCTAGTGCTCATCTCCAACACTTCCTGGAGATTTGTAGCACATTCACTATCAAGGACGTCCCCGAGATGCTATACTACTTCGCCTCTTTCCATTCTCACTCTTGGGGAGAGCGAAGCGGTGGTTCTACGCCAATAAGGAGAAGAATCCTACGTGGGCATTATGTTCCACCAATTTCTTGGCGAAGTTCTTCCCAATGGGCAAGACAAATGCTCTTCGCGGGAAGATATCAAGCTTTCGGCAACACCATGATGAGGCTGTCCCGAAGCTTGGGAGCGCTTTCAAGATTACATCCTCGAGTGTCCTCATCATGGCATGGAGAATTGGCGCTTATGCGAGACATTCTACCATGGGCTTAGCAACAAGACACGTGAGACGATGGATCCGCTGCTTTGGAGGTGCATTCTTATCACTCACTATTCCCGAAGCCACGGCTCTTGTGGAGAAGATGGCATCCAACCAAGGTTGGAGTGAAGAAAGAACTCGAGACCCGCAAGAGAGGTGGAGGAATACACCGGTGAAGGAGGTAGACATCTTTGTCTGCCAAAATGGATTTGCTAATGAAGAGGCTCGATGAGAGAGCCACGAGAGAAGAAAGAAGTCATGCATATACATGATGCTCGCATGACATGTGAAGAGTGTGGAGAGACTGGGCACACGAGGTGCTAAGCGCCCAGTAGTGAAGGAGGACGTGAACTACCTCAACAACAACAACAACAATAATTACTACCGTCCTCGAGAATCAAGGTTGGAATCAGAGAGGCCTAACTACTCGGGCAATTATTCGGCAATTATCAAGGTAACAACTCCTCCTACAATAATTACAACCGGCCGCCTTTGAGAGAGTTAGTCTTGAATCAAGGCAAGATGATGGACAATCTGTCCAAGAAGCCGACATCAAATGACAAGGTCCTAGAGACACTCGGCAACGAGAATGGATGGCTTTTCCAATGCCATCAAGAGTCTCGGCTTCAACAAGATACTTGAGTCACAGTACGATGACTTGTTAACCTTGCTCCCTCCACTGGCCAAGGTAAGCGCGGGACAACCCGAAGAGCTCGAGACCGCAAATCTTGTTGATATATTCAATGTAGAAGATAGCCGGAGTGATCCATCGAAGGGGTCATGGATAGACTCAACTCGCCAATCAAGAAAGGCGATCCGGGGAGACCGGTCATTCCGATCTCCATTGGAAGTACTAACTTTAATGAGGCAAACTGTGACTTCGGTGCAAGCATCAACATCATGCCAAGAGTGATATATGAGAAGCTATTCGATGCCCCTTAGCATACACAACCATGTGCTTACGGCTTGCGAGATCGGTCACTTCGTGTTCCTTTGGGAGTACTTGAAGACATATGTGTACGAGTAGGCAACTCGTATGTTCCAGCAGAGACTTCGTGGTAGTGGATACGAGGGCGGTGATGAAAGGTCCCTGTCATTTTGGGACGACCATTCTTGAACACTGCTGGAGCCATCATGTATGCCAACACTTTGCCAAGATCATCTTCAACATCAAGGGCAAGCGAGAAACCTTCTTCTTCAAGAACAGTCTTTGCGGTTCAAAGACACCCTCATCAACGAAGCAGTGAGAAGAAGAAGAATCCGGCTAAGAAGAGCAAGAACAAAGATAAGAAGACCAAGAAGACGGAGACAGTGAGGATGGTCACTGCGGTCCACGGGAGCATGACCACTTACTCGGGTCCCCACGTCGATCAAGAAGGATGACCCAGGTGTCCCAACCATTCAATGCTCCATCAACGAAGCTCTTTCAATAAAGGCATGCTCGTGACACCGGATCGGGCGTCAACATTATGGCCAAGGTAACTTATGAGTATCTATATGGCACTATGCCTTTGGAGCCTACCTATGCACAGTGCGAGATGGCGTACCGGACATTCCGCTTCGTCGAAGGAGAAGTGAAGGATGTCCTCATCCAGATAGATGACCATTATGTCCCTACGAGACTTCCTAGTCATTGACATGGGAGATGACTATGATCCTCCAATCATCCTAGGAAGACCATTCCCGAACACCACGAGCTATCATCTATATTGGGACGGAGAGATCCATTTCCACTTTCCCACCGAGAAGGTACGCCGCTACTTCAACAATAATTATATAATCACCGAAGAGCCCAAGAAGAATAGAACAAGGAGAAGGCAGCGTACCGTCGCGAGAACAAGAAGAACATCACTACGAGATGGATGGGCTAACTATGAGGGAGAAGTGTCAAGATATGAAGACCGGTACCCGAAGACAAGAACATTATAGAAGAAACTGAAGAGGTGCTACCAACGAGAAGAGAAACAAGTGGTCCAAGAAGCTTCCTCCTCAAGGTCACCCTCTCCAACAAAGAAGGTGTGGAAGGTAAAAGCAAAATCAGAATCAATTCCTACACAAGAGGCGACGTCATCGAGGTGCCGCCCAATGCGCCCCTTGAAAAATGAGCAAACATGACAAGTCTGTTCGGAGGACTTAAAACCACCGAACGCCGCGCCAAGAGGTAACTTGGTATTTATCAAGCATCACTTTTCCAAAGCATTGCATTTTTACCTTAGTATATTTATTTCCCTACTTGCACCTTAGTTGCATCTTTACTCTTTTATCTCCGCATTTGGAAAGAAAATAAAGATGTTGTGCATTTGCATCCGAGAAAATCGTCAAGCCCCATGTGGATAGTAATTCACTTTGTGGTGGCACAAAAATAATTTCTCGGCATATTTATTTCCCCCAATCTGCATTCCTTAAATAATAAAAAGATAAAAAAATATTTCTTGTGATCTGTTAGAACAAGTCTAAGTTAAGAAAGTTCTAGACAACCAAGGCCTAGAGGTTTTATCACTAACGCTTAATTAGTTCCACAAGCTTTGTTGTCTATTTTGAGCTTCACGAACATCAAGGATCATGAAGAGCTAACAGCGAAGGACATCCAATCCCCTCGTCGGAGTGTTTGCCGCGAAAATTGAATCTTTGTCTCCAACGGCAACTATCTACGACACTCTGGAGGACTAGAACGTCTTCGGTGCACATCGGCAACATCGCGAGACTATGTCAACATCCGGCTTGGGGGAAAGCATCCCCGTGTACCAAGCTAAGTGTTTCCAACTTATCTATTTATGCTTTATTAGAGTGTGCTTTGATTAAAACAACTAAAAAAGATGCATAACCATAGAAACCCAAAAAGATTTCCTTATTTATCTTTTCTACTTTTGGAGAGCTCTTGCAATTGTCTTTAAAAGTGATCCCTAGAATAAACTCTACATGGAGATGATGAATAGTTGCTCTGCCGTAATTCCTTTCAAGTACCTAGTTTTCAACCTTGCACTCTCCCGAGTTTTGGACACAATTGTTTAGATTTGAGATTTGCTTTGAACACGAAACTTGTGGGTAGCGAACACTTGATCTAAGTCTAGGTGGTTGACGGGTATGATATGGGAAGGTTTTGAGTCTTGTCCATCTTGTTCCTAGAGATACTAGAGTTACGGAGAATTTATCTTAAAAAAAAAAAAAAAAATATATTAAATTCCTGCATGATGAGTTCCTTTATGATGAGAGTTTAAATTCCTACCCACAGCCATACATTCATGCTTACTAGATTAGGAAAACCCATCTGTTTATATAGATCATATTGTAGGTTTGAGTGTAGACTTTATAGGCATTGAGTGTGGTTATCTTGTGGACCCATAAGGAATTAGTCACGCGGTTAAAGTCAATACTATGTGCTCTCCATCCATTGATCTATGCTACTTCGTCCTCGAAGCATGCACCCATTTTATAAATTCATTACGTGCTACTTGTTCCTTGAAGTACCACCCACATATAGATCCATATCCACCACATATTGTGCTATCTCTACCACGGAGATACGCACTTATCTTTCCTATCCGGGAGTACGCATTCCCCACATATTGTGCTATCTCTACCTTAGAGACACGCACTTATCTTGCTCCTACACCGGGAGTACGCATCCATCCATTCATCTATCCACATATACATACGCCATTCATTTCACATCATCCGAGAAAAGGTTCTACTCCTATTCTAGGAGTGAACATCTAGACATAATCATCGCCGTTCTATTTGCCTACATAAAAGCTCTAGTCATTATCATTTCAAGTTATACACTCCTGTGCTAAAGTTTCGTTTTCGGAGGATTGGTTGCTCTAAAAAAAAAAAAAAAAAAAAAAAAAAAAAAAAAAAAAAAAAAAAAAAGAAAAAAAAGAGAAAGAAAAGAAGAAAGAAAGAAAAAGAAAGAGTAGCCAAGTCCTTCTATTCAAGAAAGTTTCAAGGTTTCCGAATAAAGGGAGTCATGTTATCCCCAAAGGAGCGAGTGTAGAAGTAGATGTTCACCAGTTGAGTACCCCTCGTAATCATTTCCTTATCACCATCATCCTATCATCATCTCATCCATTCCATTTCCTCATTCACATGCACATATGACTTTATTATTATTTAGTTCCTATTGGATCCATGTCTTAACTATGCAATATATGCAAGTGAGTTTGAGTGTCTCCCCACCTATGAGCTCCACATAAGCCTATTAGAAAGTAGGGTGAGAGAGAGAAGGCACTTTCCACTATGCCTTAGTTCCATAAATACCACATATTTCGAGAGAAGAGAGAAGGCATACGCTACTCATGCCTTAGAGAGGATCCGAAATACCACAAATGAGAGACTTGAAAGGTTCATACAAGGAACTCGAGTTTTATTTCAAAACCTTGCAAAAACTCCGGGATAATAGTTGATCAAAGAGCGAGAAACATGGCGCTTGACTTGACCGTTCTATCTTTCAACTACTCAAGACCCAAGTGACGGTTACAAGCCCCATGGTGAAAGGTAATATGAGTGAGTTTTGAGTCGGGATAGTTCACTCTAATCCGGAGGAGAGTTCTTGTTTGAACGCATGTGTACTTGTGAGGAGTGAAAGTATTGTAGCAACTCGATCCATCATGAGTCTATCTTTGCTCGGGGACGAGCAAAAGGTAAGCTTGGGGGAGTTTGTTGACGGTCGTTAAGTATCAATTTTATACCGTCAACGCAGCAAGAGAAAGGACTAATATGAGTTCACTGTTAGATATAGGGGTTACACCGACGGAATTCCACGAGTTTTGGTGATTGTCTATTTCTGCGGGGGTTATCGGGAAAGAGAACCAAAGGAGGCCCACATGTCATGATTACATAGAGATAAAGACCGAACGGGTAAAATTGTATAATCTAGAAGACTCCAGAAGGCAAACCCGGAAGCAGGGCCCAGCGGGGTGGCCGGTCGGCCGACCCGGGGGGAGTCGGCCGACTCCCCGCCTCCACCAATCAGGTGGAGTCTCGTGGATCCCGCCTCCACCGCCTTTGAGGATGAATAATTATCGTCCATTTAGGTCGGTTTGATCCGAGGGCTGTGGTTAATCCTAGGGGGCTATATATTTGAGCCCCGGCCCCCGGGTGAAACCCGAATTCATTCCTAATTCATTCAAGAGTTCATTCTCTCATTAGAATTCAGAGAAGCCGAGCCACCATCTCAATTAGAGCTCCATAGTTTAGTAGCATAGCTACATAGGAATAGATCTAGAGGGAATCAAGCCTAGCTTGGAGTCCGGATCTGTCGGAGTTCTTGGTAATTCCCTCTACATTCTTGTAATATTCATCATTGTTCGTGATACTATGAGTAGTACTTTATTCTATTCTATTATATCGACTTGACTTTGCTCTATTTGATTATGTTCTTAATTATATTGTTCTTAGTTTACTTTGATTATATGTTTAGCATAGTTGGACTAGAATTATGTTTATGCATAGGATCGTATAGCACTTGCTCATTAGATCGATGGGTGAGTGGTAAATATTGTGTAGGCGTGGTGCCTAGATTGTATTTATCTGCGATTACACCCTATTGGCCGGGTCGTGTGGTAGATCGCGGAAGTGACAGTTCCGTTGAGTCCTTTGTATTCCATCCCCGTTGGTAGGTCTTAGTAGAACAACCTATTACATTGAAGTCATTGCTATGTCTCTTGTCTTCTCTCGGTAATATCACTATGCATAGATGTAACCTTTTCCCGCCATGATTGCTAGATGTTCTTGCACTAATCATTGTATGCTTTGACCTTATAGTTAGAATAACATAGGATTATACCCTAGATCGTCCTAGTCCATGCTAGTGTTATAAGCTTAGAGTGCTAAGTTGAGATGGCTTATTACTATTATTTTATGTGGCTAAATGCTCTCATTTATCTTATGTCATTTATCATTCATTCCTATATTTTATGTGACACTTACCCTGTATGAGATGATCGATACGAGACAAGGTTAAGCTCTCCATTACAAAGCATGTGCATTGCTCATCACTCATTATCCGAGTGCATTCCCTTCCCGGTGGTAAAAATATAAATAACGATACCTGGATTACTCCTGGTTAAAATGCTACATCGGTATTATCTCGCGCTTGCGGATCCCATATTTATTTCTAGTAGCAGTTGCATTATTTAGTACCAGCATTTTTGGCGCCATGTTGGGGATGACAACCTAACACTGAGTGGCGTTAGAAATGTCAACAATGTGCAGGTGCTAAAAATTATGTGATTCACATAACACATGAGATTGTCTAGTAGCTAATAGAAAAATATATACTTCATCTCAAAATAAATGTCATTTTAGCTTTAATGTTAAATCAAATCATCAGTTTAACTTTTTCTTTATGAATATGTACTAATACTTTTTGAAGCAATCGGGAAGGTTGCCCCTACTAGTTTACATATTTGTATAATAAAGTAAAAAAACAAGCTCTAAAGGATTTTTAGAAAAAAAGGTATTAACAAAGAAAAGTATGAAAATTATAACGGGAAGTATTTTGCTTTTGCCCGATGAATGGCATGGGCAAACTCTTGTATGAATATGCATCAGCACCGCTGTAGAGAAGGATGTAATCCTCTAAAGATTAAGTGATTTCTGATCGCAAAAAAAAGGTTTATGTCATTTCTAGACATCCAAATACTGCAGCCCATGCCTTTCGAAAAAATAGTCTAGCCCATGAGACCAATAATATGTATGAAAAAGGGCGCCATCTGTAATTGTCTCTTAATGATTATAAACATGTCTTTTGTGTATTGTTATGACCTTACCCACCAGGGTTTAAATTCTAGTGCTTGCACCCTTTTTTGTGATTTTTCCATAATTTACTGACATTGTGTGTTAAGTGGTAAGCGACATGTTTCTGTTGACAACGAGGCACTAGAGGTGACTTCAGAAATCTCCAGATGTGTCGGGTGCTCAGTCCTTCGGAGGTGCTCATAGGATAGGGTTGGCGTACGTGTGTTCATAGAGGTGAGTGTTTACATATGTGTTGTGGACGTCTGCGTTGTACTGTGTAATTCTAAAAAAATCAATTCCAACCCCATGGGAGGTCGCTTGTAAATTGTCGCCTACTTATATAAATACCAAGAGCAATAGGGTAGGAGAGGAGAAGCTCGTTGTGAAACCCTAATTCTTGTGGGTCTAGCGTTTGTCTTCACTCTTTCTTTTTCGCGTGAAGGCTTAGACCTAAATCGAAGGCCTCTGCACATCTTTCCCACCTCCATACTCATCTTTCTTAGCGGAGGCCTCAACCTAAGTTGAAGGCCTCCGCTCCTCACTCACTCTTGTTAGGAATAGATTCCCAGTATTTTGTTTCTCGTGATGTCTTGATAATGCAATTGTCTTTTTGTTGGTATTTCTTAATGTATGCAGAGAATCCGCAAGCGTACGAAAGTACCATTGTAGCCTTCACCTAGAAGTATTCAGGGTATCGTATTTTCCATAGGGAACAGAGGTATTTCTCCTAACTAATTCATCCAAGGAACAACACAAGGGTAGAGATAGAAAGGTGGGTAGAGATGGATTCCTATACCTTTAGGGTCCTAAGCATGGCGTTGCAATACTTCTACTTGCTCACTTTGGGCACCGGATCACACCTGGTCTGCCAAGTGATCCCGGCCTGTAGCTCTATGCCGCACCCGGACGTGGGGGATTACAAGGGACAGACAGGGCTGTCACCACCTGCCGCCTACCCCTCAACCGTGGAGTGCGAGGCAAACGAAGGCAGCCTCTAGACTAGCCGCCATGTCTACGCTAGCGACTACTACTCTAGCATTGATCAGGGTGACCTGTCTTTGTCAGGGGCACTCTACTAGAGCATTCGCCACGAGGACGAACAACGAACCCATGAACAAGCTTGGTAAAGCTCAACTAAACAAAGACACAAAAGACTATAAGAAACACGAATACTTAGCCAAGATCCCGTTAGGGAGCCGAGTTGAATATCCGTAGAGGTACAAGGTTGGGGAGGCGTCGACAAGCCCGACAACTCCCCGCTCTCATGCCTCACATGTCTTTTTATTCTCTCTAGCTAGCTAGTAGGGCATAGCCCTTTGGAATGGTGCTCTAGCTCTATTCTTGTGGCTCTTTTCTCCCTTGAATGGTTGATGGAATTAGAGGAGGAGGGAGCCTTCTTTTATAGGTAGAGAGGAGGGGGTACTTGCAAATGTGCCATCCCCACATGGAAGGTGGGAAACCGACCTCCCAACATCGGTTTTAGGTGCAATGAACCTGGATGCACCCCAGAACCGACCTCCCTACGAGTAAATGCACCGACCTGTCAAAGTGGGACCCAATTGGCAGCCTGGCAGGCGCGCCTGCACCTCTGGCACGCCCACGCCAGATCCAGGGCCGAATGGGCTGAAATTTGGTGAGTATATGGGCCATGTCTATATATTTCCAACGCCTATTGAATCTCTTAAATTGGATTCCGGATGAGTGAGATATGGCCTGTTTACCGATGCCCACTCCTGCAGCCCAAGATGAAGTTGGACCAGGTTTTGGGCTTCCACTCCTTTGGTCCATGTTTGGTATTTTGGCTTATGTTTGAGACCCAAAGTATTTAATAAGTGGGCCACTTTCTTATTTCATGATTTTCTTATGTTCTTTGGACCATTTGTGTGCATTTCTAGAGTTGACTTCCTGCAAGCGACAATCACTGAAACTCGTGGAATATGTTAGTGCAAATCCCTATTTGCTAAGTTTGGGATAGATTTTATATTCTTATTGCTGGTATAAAATGTGCGATAAGGACTGCCAACAAGCTCCCCCACACTTACCTTTTACTTGTCCTCGAGTAAAGTTTAGGACTAAGAAGGTTCATCATTTTGATATATAACCTGCATACAAGATATTCCAAGCTTTGTCTGCACTTGTGAACTTTGAATTGTCTACTATGTTATCTTGGGTAATTGAATAATAGAACAACAAGGATTCAAATCCCCTTGCATCAGCCATATCAGAAAGTTGGGTTTTTCACATGGTTTGTAAAAAGAAAAGATAGCCTTGCTCCTCAGATGATACTCTCAAGTCACTCATATTTTGTAGCTGGTTTCTCACCAAGGCATTTTTGAAGGTGCCTGCCTTGCATAACCTATCACTAAAGCTAAGAGTGTAGTATTGGGTAGGTATGAAAGGTGGGCATACTTGTATCACATATATTGCGAAGTCAATAACCGAACCATATGAAGACACAAGTCATACACCTTGATGAGATGTGCAAGTGTGTGGGATGATTGGTGGTTCCTAATTTTTGGTATTTTTGGCTACTCCATGTATCATGATTCTCTTTACTGAGGGATATTATTTTTGGGAGAGCATGGGCTATGAGAGATATGCTAAAAATATATGCTTTTCTTTCTCTCTTCTTTTTTTTTGAACGAGGATCTTTGATTTTCCGTTGTCTTATTTCTTGGACCCTTGTCCAACTTATGCCCCTTGGCATCTTTTTTTGATAAGCATAGCCCATAGCTCTCTATGATAAAATGTGGGGAGTAGATTTTTGGTAGTTAAGGAATGCGCAACCCTCAGAGTGAGAGTCGGTATTTTTATTTGGTGGACTAGTGCACAACTCTCAGTGTAAGAGTTGGCATTTTTTGTGGACGGGGTGCATGTTTGTGAGTAGCTCTTAGGGTGAGAATCGGCAATTTATTTGGTGGATGCAAGTGAATTTCACTCATGGGTGCATGACTATAGTCTTACATCAGTCACAAACAATTTGACTAAGCTCAATGATCAGACAAGTAGCGTATGACTAAAGGTTTTGCAACATGAATTATGTCATATGGCTTTGGTAGGAAATTCTTTATCATTAAGGAGCATGCTATTACTTTTTTCTTTTGTAAAAGTAAATCCTAAGTTCTTCATAAAAAGATCAAGGTTCAAATCATCCAGCTATATCACATACTCTAATTACTTAGATAACATGGGGTCCCTATGATAATTATTCACAAGCCAAAGGAATATTAGCGAGGAATAAAGAGTATGCAAATCTTACCAAAGGATATCATAGAGAAAAGTTTTGTCTTTTTAATCCAACAGACCTTAAACTTCAAAACTTTGGGAGATGTGAGGGTAGAGTTGCATAAACCATCGTTCGAAGATGAAGGAGTGAAGTGAATTAAGAGTTGTTAGGTTGAACAAGAAGGTCAACCGATTTTCTCTTGAATCTTTTTCTTCTATCGTTTGTCCGCTTGATGTTATGCATTGTGTTGGGGAGATCTCGAATGCGTGTGTTAGTATTGCTCAAGAGATCTTCCCCACACTTATTCTTGTACTGCTTTATTTAACAAGAAAACAAAAAGAAACAAACGGGAGCTCTCTTGGTTGGAAAACTAGGGAGCCAGAATTTTATTATTTTTATTTTGTTGTTATTATTTGTTCAACCAACTCATAACTCAAGCAAGGTCAAGATTAAGTTGCAAAGTAAAACTAATCTTGGTTTATCTCCAAAACAAATTACTTCCCATTGTTTACGATAACAACTCAAGTTCATTAATCAAATTTCAACACCATGCCAAAATTTGATGAAAGAAGGCTATTTTAACCTAAGCACCATGCTTAATTTAAAAAGCCTATAGATGTATCGCATGCGCGTGCATGTGAAAACACCCAAATATAGAGCATATGACATAAACATGAGAAGCATGGATTTGGATGGTCACATGGAGACAAGTATGAGTAAACAAGTTAGTGAACATTAGATTTGCTTTACCTGAGTGTACTCGTCGGTAGTGTATGTTGGTCGACATTCTAACCCCACTATCATGGTGCCATGGATTTCTGCTCAGGTGAACCACAAGGCTAGGCCACACACTCATGACAAGTATGCATGGACCATGGGCCTTGATGGTAGCAAAGGTCCAGAGGAGAGAACTGTTGCTTTTTCTCTTCTCCTCTATCCTTCCTGTTTTTCTGAGCAAGGTGAAGCCGACGTTAGCTTGAATTCACCACTCTTTTCTTTCTATCTTTCTATATATTTTCTTATTTATTTATCTATTTTTCTCTCTCTCATTTTTTCTTATTTATTTTTTCTTTCTTTTTTCTCTCTTTTTTTTGGGTGTCTCTTTGTGTGTGTGGAACATGGGCTTCTCACTTCCCTCCCCCACACTTGGACTTTTGTGTAAAAGTCAAGTGTAGCGTTAGGATCCCCTTGTGAGTGTGTTTCATCGCCTAAGAGAATCAAGGCTTGTAACTGATGTCGCTCCTCGTTTGCATGTATTGTATGACCCATTTTCTTCTTAACCTAAGATGGTTAGCAACAGGAATACCCGAGGGTGCTTACTAACTTGAAAACATGACCTTGCTTCTTTTTTTTCTACAAAAATAATCCGGGGTATCTCCCTGCAGTGCTTAAGTTATGGTCTTAAGCTGGACCGTAGGAATTTATCTTGCAGCTATCAATGTTGGTGTTGGCCACCAAACATTGGCAAATGTGTTAAAACTGCAAGGTTAGTACCATCATGCCACTATGAGATTTGCAATGCTTATGATAAACATAACCACCCACAATCATCCTCTTAAAAAGTTTTGAAACAAGTGTTAAGAGGTGGTTGGGACTCTCGTAGGAGCACGTGGTTAGAAGCGGAACAAAATCTAGAGATCCCAAAGGAGAGCATGAAACATGAGTCTCAAAAGAGACCTTAGCATGCTCGTTAGCGGATTCACTCTAGAGTTGTTGCTTCAGGCATGTCCATGGCATGAGAGTTTTCATCGTTAAAATATATATCATGAAGGACGAATCTCGACCATTATCGAGAACAATATTTTGATGGCCAGAGGGACATGCCTCTTGTTCAAGCAAAAGTGAAGGTGGACATTCCATTTCACAAGGATGAAATGGAAACTCAAACCTTGCCTGCTTTAACAGGCAGCTTTGCTTTGGCTTTGGGTCTCTGGGGCAAGAGATAAGGCTAGCAGAAGCAAAAACGCTCAACTTCTCATCAGGGTTCCCTTGAGATGGTTCTTTTTGCACAAGATTTTCAAAGAGCACCTTATGAGAAGTTGAACATCGAGGATGGCCTAAATATGAAGATCTAAGTAAACCTCAGTTTCGTTCATTTCATCTGAAAAAACTCTTCAAGAATCCATCAAGTTGCACCAGGCCAGATACTGTACGCCAAAAGAAAATGTCGAATTGTTGATCTTCCTCTCTGGTTACATACCAAGTTAAATATGCATGTATAAAATTTGACACATTCTTAAATTATGTGCATGTGCTAAAAAAATTATGTGATTCGCATAACACATGAGATTGTCTAGTAGCTAAGAGAAAAATTATACTTCATCTCAAAAGAAATGTCATTTTAGCTTTAATGTTAAATCAAATTACCTTTAGTTTAACTTTTTAATAAATATGTACTAATAATTTTTAGGGCAATCAGGAAGGGTTGCCCCTACTGGTTTACATATTTCTCTAAAGGATTTTTAGGAAAACAAAAAAGGTAACAAAGAAAAGTATGAAAAATATAAAATGGGAGTATTTTGCTTTTGCCACGATGAATGGCACGTGCAAACTCTTATATGAACTAGGAGAAATTCCCGCGTTGCTGCGGGAATAGCTGGTAGAATTATATTACTTATACTTACTAATATGATTGAACAAATATCATAATATATTTTAGTAGATAATTTTTAGCATTTTAATGTTGGCAACTAAATGTATGTTAGTAAATGATGTGATTTGTTAATGTGAATAGCTTGAACGAAATATAATGGTATTGTCTTAGTAGGATGATGACGTGGACACTTTGCATGTCGAGATAGAATGCACTAATGGAATGTGAGTGGATGTTAATGTGGATACTTTGCATGGCAAGAGAAATAGCTAGTGGGTTTTATCTTTTATAAGAGGTATAGATATGCATCTGCACCGCTGTGGAGAAGGATGTAAACCTCTAAAGATTTTAATTCATTTTTGTAGACATCCAAATACCACAGCCCATGTTTTTCAAAAAAAAAAAAAAAAAAACTCCAGCCCATGAGACCAATAATATGTACGAAGAATGGCACCTTCTGTAATTGTCTTTTAAAGCTTCTAAACACGTCTTTTGTGTATTGTAAGGACCATCTACCAGGGTTCAGATTATGGTGCTCGCACCTTTTTCTAGGATTTTCTCAGGATTTATTGGCCTGTTAAGTGGTAAGCGACACGTTTCCGTCGACAATGTGGCGCTAGTGGTGACTTCAGGAATCTCTAGACCTGCCGGGTGTTTAATCCTTCAAAGGTGCTCATAGGGGTATGGTTTGCATACATGTGTTCGTACGAGTGAATGTGCATGCATGTTACGTGTTGTGGATGTCTGTGTTGCACTGTGTAATTCTAAAAACAAATCAATTCCAACCCCGTTCGGGGTCGCTTATAAATTGTCGCCTACCCATATAAAAACCAAGAGCAAGAGGGTAGGAGAGGAGAAGTTCGTAGTGAAACCCTAATTCTTGTGGGTCTAGCATTTGTCTTCACTCTTTCTCAGATGAAGGCTCTGACCTAAGTCGAAGGCCTCCTTATATCTCTCCCACCTCCATACTCGTCTTTCTTAGGCGGAGGCCTCTTCACTCACCTTTGTTAGGAACAGATTCCTAACATGTTCTTTCTCGTGATGTCTTGATAATGCAGTTATTTTTTCCTTGAGATTTTGCACTGAATATCTCTCGCTCTTCAGGATCGAATACGGACTATATCTATGAACCCTTTATTTCCATTGCTTCCATAAATAGTCATAACACGCTATATTTCTGACTTGTTGCCTGTGCGAAGCATGGGAGTACCTGCTTGTATTGCTTTATTATTCATTCATTTCAACAACAAAAGACAAGTAGGATGACAAACACACTCGTACAGTAGAAATCAAAACACGCTAGCTGCCGGTACCAATAGTGTCCACTGTCCAAACACAGGAACGGAACCGACGAATAACCTCCCTCCGATCCGTCAGTAACACCCGTACGGTGCACCAAAAAACGGCGCTCTACACCGAGGGTAATTAGAGCAACAATTATCATGTCCTATACATGGCTGTTGGAAACAATTTTGTTCGTCTCCCAGTTCCAGCTGGTGGTTGGAGTCGGAGTGTGTGGCCGTGGTTGTTGGCGCCTTCACCACCGCCGCCGCCGACTCCACAGTTGTCGTCAGTAGCACAGCAGCTATGAACACCACCATCACCACAGCCATCTTCTTGTTGCTCGCCATACTTCTGAATATATCCAGCCCTAGCAAGCTTTCCTGTAGGCACGAGACTACTACTTATTGCTTGCTCTGCTAGCTAGCTCTGGCAAGCCTTGCTCTTGCTCTGAGGTTCGACCCCCTCCAATGCTTCTTATTATATAGTATAATAACTGCGGCTGCGATTGCGATGCAAACGAGCTTTGCTCGCTCGCTCGTCGATATCTTAATTACTGGCTGCGATGGGAACAAGTTGATGCTGCTGCCTGCCGGCGGCCAAATGTCTGCCTGCCTCCGTGCTCATATGAGCCCCCGACTGTCCACCATTTGTTTCGTTCCAAGATTCCTGTCGTATTATGACTCCGCGATGGCGATCTTCTGGATACGTACCGTCATTGATTCAATCAGCATACTGGCTATACGGCTCCCCGTTGTGTTACGATTGAGCCAGTAGGTGGGGGCAACAATTGTGTCTTACTATTAATGAGGCCAGGGCCATCTAGTCACAGGAAATCACCCCGCGGCACCGCGTTCTCCCTCGGCCCGCACACACGGTTGTTTGTTCGGACGGCTTCGGTATATTCTTTACTACATCAAATGACTTGATCAACAAAAGCATTGATGCAATACATCCTGAGGCATGTGGCCTGACGACAAAAATATACGACACAAGGCTCTACAATCTTCAATCAATGGATCATATATTAGCTTTGGCTGGTGCAAACTTGTCACATATATATATGCTGTTGACAGTCTCTTAGGCAACTATATAACAGGCTATGTGTCAAAGCTTCATGCAAAGATGACATCTGTAAGCATGTGTACGTGGTTGGGCATCAGCATATTCTTAATTTTATTTATGGAAATTCTTACACCACAAAAACATAAGTGCCTAACACTACCACGGCTCGCGCTTATTGGCACCGGGTCTGCTGCAATCTACTACATCGAGGGTGCAATGTACTATCATGACGATACTACTGCCTCCTTTGTGAATCAGAAACTTGAGACGCTACTGGAAGAGCTGAGCTTTCATCCCTGGGCATGCGTTCATCAGAGACGTGTCCTTGGATTCCTCGACCGAGTAGGCCGGACGAGCAGAAGTTTCGGTCGGCTGGAGTCTGGGACGTGCCGCACGCATGACTGAACCTCTTCGTCCCGCGGTCGCGCATCGTCGACTTCGACGCCGGCGTGTTCAAGGGCATCCTCAGGGACACCAAGCCCGTGGGGTTCGTTCTCATGTACCCCATGAACAAGGACATGTGGGACGACAGGATGATGACGGCCACGCCCGACGAGGACGACAACGTGTTCTACGCTGTCGGGCTGCTGCGTTCCACGGCGGCCGCAAGTGATCTGGAGCAGCTGGAGAGGGAGAACGCCGCCGTTCTAGAGTCTGTCACCGGGAGGGCATAGGGTGCAAGCAGTACCTGCCGAGCCACAGAGAATGTTGGCTTGTCCGTTT
Source organism: Themeda triandra (assembly GCA_018135685.1). Taxonomy (NCBI): domain Eukaryota; kingdom Viridiplantae; phylum Streptophyta; class Magnoliopsida; order Poales; family Poaceae; genus Themeda; species Themeda triandra. The sequence continues at coordinate 313,606 of JAENPR010000569.1, forward strand.
CTAGCTTGGCCGGCTGCATATAGGCAAGCATGCTGTAATAGGAGACGACGGGTCGGATGTGCTTGCACGTACGATAGTGTTAGTGGTCAGCTGGTGTGTTTAGAGAATCAGAAATCTGGATTTGGTTGATTCCATTTCCATAGAAAGGTGACGTGATGAATTTTTTATTAGTTTGGTTGATTTGATCTTTTTTCTATTAGAAGCCATATGGCAAGTTTGTGGTGATGCTGATCCGGAGAAGCGTCCTAGTTTGATTAATTTGATTTGTTGTTAGTTGCTTCTCCGTTTACTTTTAGGATGGGTTCATGTACATAAGTATCTCTCCATGGAACATGTAAGCAACGAAGTTGCACCAGGTCACATACTGTATTCCAAAAGAAAATGTTGAATTGTTGACCTTCCTCTCTGGGTACATACCAAGTTAAATATGCATGTATAAAATTTGAGACATTCTTAAATTATGTGCATGTGCTAAAAAATATTATGTGATTCACATAACACATGAGAATGTCTAGTAGCTAAGAGAAAAATACACGTTTCCGTCGACAACGTGGCACTAGTACTGGTGACTTCGGGAAATTCAATATCTGTTGGGTGCTCAGTCCTTCGTAGGTGTGCTCATAGGGTTAGGATTTGCATATGTGTGTTCACAGGGATGAGTGTGTGTGCATGCGTATTGTAGGCGTCTGCGTTGTACCGTGTCATTCTTAAAAAAAATCAACTCCAACCCTATGGGGTCGCTTGTAAATTGTCGCCTACCCATATAAATACCAAAAGAAAGAGGGTAGGAGAGGAGAAGCTCGTTGTGAAACCCTAATTCTTGTGGGTCTAGCCTTTGTCTTCACTCTCTCTTTCTCAGGCAAAGGCTCCGACCCAAGTCGAAGGCCTTCGCACATCTTTCCCACCTCCATACTCGTCTTTCTTAGGCGGAGGCCCCAACCTAAGTTGAAGGCCTCCGCTCCTCACTCACTCTTGTTAGGAACGGATTCCCAACATTTCTTGCTCGTGATGTTTTGATAATTTAGTTGTCTTTTTCCTTGGATTTTGCACTGAATATTTCTGGGTGCAGCCTAGTTACTACATAAATGCTATATTGGTTTCAATGTTCCTTTCCGGCTGCTTAGGAAAACTTTCATGGTTGGCACATGTCTATTTTTCTTGGATATGATTGTCTCAGCATTTTGGAGCATGTGCTATAAAATGACTACATGTCCTGACCACAGTTTTTAGATGAATCCATATGAAGCTTATGATTGACACCTGTGAATTATGAAACTATAAACACTTCTCTGAATTCGAGCACAGCTCAGTGTTATTATATTTGTTTCCTTATTCATCTAACTACTCGTCTTTCATCCGCTAAAAAACATCTTTAATGATCATACTTCCACTTCGGCAACTCGCTGAAAGTTGCATTTTCTTTACACCATGCCAGAAATGAGACCCTATAAACCGGAACACTCCTCTAATTGACAAAAAATATTCTTCCCTTATAAAAAGGGATCGACTATAGACATCTGTGAACCTTTTACTTCCATAGCTTCCATAAATAGTCAAACACACTATATTTCTGACTCTCTGCCTGTGCGAAGCACGGGGTATCTGCTTGTATATTGATTTATTATTCATTCATTTCGACAACAAAAGACAGACAAGATAACAACACACATGTACTGTAGAAATCAAAACACACGAACTGTCGGTACCAATGGCATCCACACACCGCGCAGAAACGGAACGGTACAGAACGAAATGTATGTATAGCCTCCCTCTGATCCGTCAGTTACACCTGCCCCGCGCACCATTCACCACTACACACTTAGGGTAATTAGGGCAACAGTCATCAGGTCCTATACAAAACCCTTCAGAACAATTTTGTTCGTCTCCCAGCCCCAGCTGATGGATGGAGTCGGGGTGTGTGGCAGTGGTTGTTGGTGCCGCCACCGCCGCCGTTGCTGACTCCACAGTTGTCATCAGCAGCACGGCAGCCATGAATACCATCACCACAACCATCTTCTTGCTGCTCGCCATTCTTCCGAATATATTCAACCCTTGCTAGCTTTCCTGCAGGGACGAGACTACTACTTGCTTGCTCAGCTAGCTAAGGTCTGGCAAGCCTTGCTCTTGTTCTGAGGCTCGACCCCGTCCAATGCTTCTTATATATAATAACTACGGCTGCGACTGGTGCAACCGAGCTTTGTTCGCTCGCTCGTCGATATCTTAATTACTGGCTGCGATGGGAACAAGTCGACGCTGCTGCCAGCTGGCGGCCAAATGTCTGCCTGCCTCCGTGCTCATATGAGCCCCCGCTATCCATCATTTATTTTGTTCCAAGATTCATGCCATATTATGACGCCGCGGTGGTGATCTTCTGGATACGTATCATGGTTGTTTCAATCAGCATACTGGCTATACGGCTCCCCCATTGTGTTACGATTGAGCCATAGTAGGTGGGGGCAACAATTGCGTCTTACTGTTGACGAGGCCATGGCCATCTGGTCACAGGAAATAATCACCCCGCCGCGCCGCACTCTCCCTGGCCTGCACACACGGTTGTTTGTTCGGCCGGCTTCAGTATATTCTTTACTACATCACATGGGGTGTACAGAAAACCTAGGCTAAGCACTCGGCCGACTCAGCCCGCTAACCTAGGCCCAACGAACTTCGTGCAAATTATTACAAAATGCGCTTAACCATCCAGCGCAAGAGGAAGGCACCTGGCTAGAATAAAAGCAGACGAGATAACAGCTACCGCCAACAGAGTTTGATAGATGCCATTTCCAGGCAAGACCAACTAACCACCAGTAACAAAGACCGCATCAAAATGGTTCGCGCACCCCTCCTAGGACCATCGGCTGATCAGATTGCATCATGGGCGTCTTCCGAGCTCCTGTGTCCTCCTTTTGCTTCAGCAGACTTCTTGCTCTTGTTTGAAGCCAGGATGCTGAGCGCCATCTTCAGCATCATGTCAACACCAGCCTCTAGCTCCTGTTTGTCGACTTCCTACAGCACATGACTTGATCAACAAAAGCATTTACATCCTGAGGCATGTGGTCCGACGACAAAAATACACAAGGCTCTACAATCTTCAATCCGGTGGATCACATACGACACAAGGCATGTGGATCATATATTAACTTGTCACATATATATTTGCTGTTGACAGACTCTTAGGCAACTAAATAACAAGCTATGCGTCGAAGCTTCATGCAAAGATGACATCTGTAAGCATGTGTACGTGGTTGTTCAGCCGGCATCAGCATATTCTTAGTTTTATTTATGGAAATTCTTACTCCACAAAAGGATAAGTGCCTAACACTACCACGGCTCGCCATTGGCACCGAGTCAGCTGCAATCTACTACATCGAGGGTGCAATGTACTATCATGACGATACTACTGCCTCGTCTCTGTGAATCAGAAACTTGAGACGCTACTGGAAGAGCTGAGCTTCGTCCCGGGGCAGGCGTTCATCAGAGACGTGTCCTACGTGGATTTTCTCGACTGAGTCGGCCGCGGGACGAGCAGAAGTTTGGTCACTGCGTGTCTGGACGTGCCGCACCCATGACTGAACTTCTTCGGCCCGATCTCGCGCACCGTGGACTTCGACGCCAGCGTGTTCAAGGGCATCCTCAGGAGATGCCAAGCCCGTGGGTCTCGTTCTCATGTACCGCCCCATTAACAGGGACAGGTGGGACGACATGACGACGACGACGACGCTCGACGATGAGAATGGCCTGTTCTACGTCGTCGGGCTGCTGCGGTCCGCGGAGGCCACCAGCGACCTGGAGCGGCGGGAGAGGGAGTGTTAGCAAATAATATAAATAAAAATAAAGATCAAACACACTACAGGAATCACCATCTTTGCCGAGTGCTACAGGCTTTGCCATGTGGCAAAAGTAGGGCACTCGGCAAAGGGCCGCTTTGCTGAGTGCCAGACCCAGCACTCGGCAAAGTACTCTTTGCCAAGTGGCTAACGCTCGGCAATGTCAGGCACTCGGCAAAATAATTTATTTGTCGAGTGCCAGGCGCTCGGCAAAGAGTTCCAGGGCCAAACGACATCCATGGCCATCAACTTTGTCGAGTGCCCGCTGTCAGGCACTCAGCAAAGAGCTGCCACGTGACAGGCTCAGGTGCTGCCAGGCCAGCTCGTCTTTGCCGAGTGCCACCCCTGCCACTCGGCAAACTATTTTTTTTGTTTTTTCGTCTCGTGTTTTTTTTTGGCGCCTTGCTACAGTAATTACGTCTCAACTTCAAAATTTGGGACAATTTTTAGTTTTTGTGCTATATTTCCTTAATTATATATTTTTGTTTCCTTGAATTTTTCTAACAACTCCAAATTTGAACTGCAGTTATATTAAATAATGGAATTTGGTCATTCAAAAATGGTATTCATGATGTCTGACGTATGTTGAGGCCATATCCAGGAGCTCGCATGAAATTACGATCATCTTGGTGTCGTAACATGATGAGTTACTTGCGGGAAAAGTGTTTTAAATTATATAATGAAATCCAAAATCATGAAACTTATGGACGTGTCTTGTCATCGCATGTGGAGGCCATGGTAAAACATTGAGAAAGTTTCGAGCAAGTTGTGACGTCGGATGCCTAAAACACAGACATCTTTGTTATTGCAGGGACTCGACAAAATGTCGGGCGGAAGGTGGACGCAACTACAGGGGATCAACTCGCTCTACCAGAGGGACCGCTCACCCACCGTTGACAAGGAGCAGCCAATCGTCGACGAGCAGCAGTCATTGCTGGAGCCGTCGACGAGTAGGCGGAGGAAGCCTAGTAGACGTCACCCGTCGACGTGGAGGCTGTAGTTTTGTCTCGACCCGACGGCCCAGCAGTGGGTGACGACGACAACCGGTAGTTCCTCCTCCTCAGACTCAGGCCACGAGGGCGAGGCAACACCAGGGGAGACGCCTTCCTCAGTTTCGGGCAAGGTCTACTCTCACAGGCCCTCGTCCCTCCCTCCAGCCCTGCTCGTGCCTTCCCGCCGCCCTGTGATTCGACCCTGTGGTGAAAAGTAAGTAACCATTGATGTTTTCACTACTTGTTCATATGACATGTTGAAAATCAAACTGCAGACTAACAATTCTTCTTAATGACTCGTGCAGTGATTGGACGATGGTGAGTGGATGGGGCAATTCACGTCATGTCAGTGGCATCCAGAGCCTCCTGATTTAGAAGCACTACTCTAGCATGGTCACCCACGCGGGAGTGACAGGGCCGCCTTGGTCGTTGGAGCACTTTGCCAGCGTCACGGACACCGACCACGGCACCCTTGCGGGGAGGATCAAGAAGGAGTTCTGAGTGAGTCTTCATCGCACCGCATTGCCCAATACTACACATTCTTTGGACGTTCTTGAAATAATGAAATGATATATGATGTCTGTATGCAGGAGTTCTTCACGTGCGAGGAGAGGAAACAAGCCCATGCGGCTCGAGTGCAGGACAAGGTCTGCAGAGAACGACTCAAGGACCTGTTCCATGAGGCACATAAGCAGTGCATAGTCCGCTACAACGCTGACATGCTTGGCCAGGTGATGATCCTTTAGAGGGACACCGACCTGACATCCAGATTAGTAGGAAACATTCATTCTGATTCCTTCCATGAAAAAATAAGTGGAAATCAATTCATCTTCTGGCATGTTAAATACTTGATGCCATGCAGATGTGTCTGGAGTGGTGCTCCAAGTACATAGACTGCTGGGCTGCCATTGTGGACAAGTGGCTCTTGGAGGAATCGTACCAGCAGCGCAGAAGCCATCGAAAGTGCCACATGGAGATGTGAGGGCCATCACACCACCAAGGGAACTAGCCCCTCCTAGTGTTCATGGAAAGATATATACGCTTCTATTGATTTATTTATTCTAGTGCTCAATTGTCATTACTTGTAGTCATCTTTGTGTTTTCCTCGCAGTCCCAGTCGCATGGTGGCTAGGACATCAACGAGTTCATGGGGTACGCCCTTGCTCACAAGGGCCCAGTGACAGCGGCGGACAACATCTACAACCCGGCGGACAGGGCCGACGCGTTCACCAACCTGAGCGTCTACCCCAAGCATGTCGAGTACACCTCGGCGGCTTGCATGCGCCATGGGGAGGAGTTCAATCCGGCCACTGTTCGTATAAATTAAGTGCAACTAAAATATGAAGGATTCTGCAAGCGCACAGAACATACCATTGTAGCATTTTACCGGGAGTAAACCAGGTATCGTTATTTATATTTTACCACAGGGAAGCAAGGGTTAAAGAATCTGATAATTCACCATCATGTATCTACTAACTTAGTAAACCAACTAGACTAAAGCAGGGGTAAATAATATATGTATGTATATAAGGTAATATAAAGCACACATGAGAATTCTATGATAAATGAGTAGCTAGCTAGAGTGAGAGGACAATGGGAGAGATCAAGGTGCCTATATTCTTCTCTATTACTCTGGTTCTATAATAACAGGGGATGGATAGATATAGCAATCATACAATAGCACTTCGGGACATCGGAGCACTAGCCACGGACATGGATGAGAAGGGGGCTAGGAAGGTCCGACTACGGTCCTACAAACACCAACCCGAACGAGGTGGAATACGTCGGGCGTCAGGGCTGTCACTACCCTGGGGCTACCACAACAATCCGTAGGATTGGGTGCAATCTCAGGTAACCTCTAGTCTAGACACCATGTCTACACTATTAATTACTACTCTAATCTCATGAAAACTAGAGCACTCGATGCGAGCGAAGATCCCATACTAAAGCATAACTACTATACTAACAATCACAAGATAGGCATAAAAGTAAATAGAGAAGATAAATATATTAAAGCATAAGTCTTACAAAGAGTAGATACAAAGACATACCAAATCTCTGAAGACTTCTCCAGAACCGGAGCGCAGCTCCGCTCTCCCTAACTCTCATCTAGATCTAATCTACTACTTTGGAATGTCTAACTCTAATTCTCTAGAGAGGAGAGGTCATCCTTTCAAGGGACACCTCTGCCTCTGATCCCGCTGGGAGATAATGAATTAGGGTTTAAGGGATGTTGTTGGCGGTCCTTATTGCATATCTAACCCCGCCAACTTAGGTTCATAGTTCACCAGAAACCACCTAAATAGGAGATTTACACTAACAAAATTCCATAGTTTTAGTGAACACTTGTTTTACAGGAGCATTCATGGAATACCTATCTTTTGGGCCAAAAATAGAGAAAAGAGAATAAATATTTGAAATATAAAATGGGTCCAAAAGCAAGACAAGAAGAAAAGAAGAGAAAGGCCAAACCGACGTACCAATGTGACAAAACACCACGTGGGCCAACTCCAGGCCCAAGACCAAGCCCGCGAAGGTCGGTGGCCGGGGCGGTTCACCTGGCGCGAGCGCGCAAGGGGCGCGGGCGCGCCAAGGAACCTGCCGCCCGGGCCTACCTTCCTGGAGGCGGTGCATTCAATGCTCCAGAGGGCGGTTGTTGACGGTAGTTAAGTATCAATTTTATACCGTCAACGCAGCAAGAGAAAGGACTAATATGAGTTCACCTATTAAATATAGGGGTTACACTGACAGAATTCCATGAGTTTTGGTGATTGTCTATTTCTGCAGGGGGTTATCAGAAAGAGAACCAAAAGAGGCCCACATGTCAGGATTACATAGAGATAAAGACCGAACGGGTAAAATTGTATACTCTAGAAGACTCCAGAAGGCGACCCCTTAAGCCGGGGGCCCACCTGTCATTGACCAGAGGCGGCCGCCCCTGGCCATGAGTCGGCCACCCCTCCACCTCAACCAATGAGGTGGAGTCTCGCGGATCCTGCCTCCACCGCCTTTAAGGATGAATAATTATCGTCCATTTAGGTCGGTTGGATCCAAGGGCTGTGGTGCATCCTAGGGGGCTTTATATTGAGCCCCGGCCCCCGGGTGAAACCCTAATTCATTCTCTCTTCATTCATCGAGAGGATTCGAGAGAAGCCGAGCCACCATCTCAATTAGAGCTCCATAGTTTAGTAGCATAGCTATATAGGAATAGATCTAGAGGGAATCAAGCCTAGCTTGGAGTCCGGATCTGTCGGAGTTCTTGGTAATTCCCTCTACATTCTTGTAATATTCATCATTGTTCGTGATACTATGAATAGTACTTTATTCTATACTATTATATCAGAATTGACTTTGCTCTATTTAATTATGTTCTCAATTATATTGTTCTTAGTTTACTTTGATTATATGTTTAGCATAGTTGGACTAGAATTATGTTTATGCATAGGATCGTATAGCGCTTGCTCATTAGGCCAATGGGTGAGTGGTAAGTATTGTGTAGGCATGGTGCCTAGACCGTATTTATCTGCGATTGCACCCTATATTCCGGATCGTGAGGTAGATCGCGGGAGTGACAGTCCTGTTGAGTCCTTTGTAGCCCTTCTCCCGAGTATAGGTCTAGTAGAACAAACCTATTACATTGAAGTCATTGCTACATCTCTAGTCTTCTCTGGTAATATCACTATGCATAGATGTAACCTTTTCCCGCCATGATTGCTAGATGTTCTTGCACTAATCATTGTATGCTTTGACTTTATAGTTAGAATAACATAGGATTATACCCTAGATCGTCCTAGTCCATGCTAGTGTTATAAGCTTAGAGTGCTAAGTTGAGATGGTTACTATTATTTTATGTGGCTAAATGCTCTCATTTATCTTATGTCAATTATCATTCATTCCTATATTTTATGTGACACTTACCCCGTATGAGATGATCGATACGAGACAAGGTTAAGCTCTCCATTATCGCATGTGCATTACTCATCACTCATTATCCAAGTGCATTCCCTTCCCAAAGTGGTAAAATTATAAATAACGATACCTGGATTACTCCTGGTTAAAATGCTACGATGATATTTTACGTGCGCTTGCGGAACCCTCCTTATTTCGGTTGCACTTAATAGACATCAACAATCATTTTTGGCGCCGTTGCGGGGAAGGTTGAAAGCCAATGGATAATGAGCAGCATTGCACTAGATAATGAGATTGAGCACTGTCATCATTCTCTACTCATACAGCCTTACCCTTGTCTTTCATTTATTTTATATCTTATGCAAGGTAATGTATAAAAAAGACAATTCTTCCTGATAATTATATTGACAATCCAGAAGCTTTATTCAGGAAGGCTAGAAGCAAGTTGAAGAAGACCAATCAATCATCATCATCGACTCAACTTGGAAGTTTGTCGGAAACAGAAAGTTGACCTTTCGTTTGAGACTTGACACTAGCGTTTGAAGCCATGGCGAACAAGTCACTCCGCGAGTTCTCAGCTCCCACTATGGACAACATTCGTACTGGACCAGCTGCGGACATCGAAGGAGCTTTTGAGCTCAAGCCTGCGCTGATCAACATGGTGCAAGCAAGCCTGTTCTGTGGGAAGGCCCATGAAGATGCTAGTGCTCATCTCCAACACTTCCTGGAGATTTGTAGCACATTCACCATCAAGGATGTCCCCAGAGATGCTATATTACTTCGCCTCTTCCCATTCTCACTCTTGGGGAGAGCGAAGCAGTGGTTCTATGCCAATAAGGAGAAGAATACTACGTGGGCACTATGTTCCACCAATTTCTTGGTGAAGTTCTTCCCCATGGGCAAGACAAATGCTCTTCGTGGGAAGATATCAAGCTTTCAAAGAACATCATGATGAGACTGTCCCGAGAAGCTTGGGAGCGCTTTCAAGACTACATCCTCGAATGTCCTCATCATGGCATGGAGAATTGGCGCTTATGTAGACATTCTACCATGGGCTCAAGCAACAAGACACGTGAGACGATGGATGCCGCTGTCGGAGGTGCATTCTTATCACTCACTATTCCTCGAGGCCACAACTCTTGTGGAGAAGATGGCATCCAACCAAGGTTGGAGTGAAGAAAGAACTCGTCCCGCAAGAGAGGTGGAGGAATGCACTGAAGGAGGTAGACATGCTTTGTCGCCAAAATGGATCTGCTAATGAAGAGGCTCGATGAGAGAGCCACAGAGAAGAAAGAAGTCATGCATATACATGATGCTCGCATGACATGTGAAGAGTGTGGAGAGACCGGGCACATAGGTGCTAAGCGCCCGTAGCTGAAGGAGGACGTGAACTACCTCAACAACAACAACAACAACAACTACTATCGTCCTCGCGGAATCAAGGTTGGAATCAGCAGCAGAGGCCTAACTACTCAGGCAATTATTTAGGCAATTACCAAGGTAACAACTCCTCCTACAATAATTACAACCAGCCGCCTTTGAGAGAGTTAGTGCTGAATCAAGGCAAGTTGATGGACAACCTGTCCAAGAAGCTGACATCAAATGACAAGGTCCTAGAGACACTCAGCAATAGAATGGATGGCTTTTCCAATGCCATCAAGAATCAGCTCAGCTTCAATAAAATGCTAGAGTCTCAGGTACAACAGCTTGCCAACCTTGCTCCCTCCGCCGGCCAAGGAAAACTGGCAGGACAACCTGAAGAACTCGAAACTGCAAATCTTGTTGATATATTCAACGTAGAAGAGAGCTGGAGGGACCCATCAAAAGGGTCATGGATTGATTCAACTCTGCCAATCAAAAAGGGTGATCCAGGGAGACCAGTCATTCCAATCTCCATTGGAAGTACCAACTTCAATGAGGCAATCTGTGATTTTGGTGCAAGCATCAACATCATGCCAAGAGTGATATACGAGAAGCTATTCAGATGCCCTCTAGCATACACAACCATGTGCTTGCAGCTTGCAGATCAGTCACTCTGTGTTCCCTTGGGAATACTTGAAGACATATGTGTACGAGTGGGCAACTCGTATGTTCCTGCAGACTTTGTGGTAGTGGATACAGGCAGTGACGAAAGGTCCCCCATTATCCTGGGATGACCATTCTTGAACACTGTTGGAGCCATTATGTATGCCAACACTGCCAAGATCATCTTCAACATCAAGGGCAAGAGAGAGACATTCTTCTTCAAGAACAGAGTGCTGCAGTTCCCAGCACACCCTCATCAGCAGAACAATGAGAAGAAGAAGAATCCAGCTAAATAGAGCAAGACCAAAGATAAGAAGACCAAGAAGACGGAGACAGTGAGGATGGTCATTGCAGTCCACAAGGAGCATGACCACTTACTCAAGTCCCCACGTCTGATCAAGAAAGATGACCCAGGTGTCCCAACCATTCAATGCTCCATCAACAGAAGCTCTTTCAATAAAGCTGTCTGTGACACCGGATCGGGCGTCAATATTATGGCCAAGGTAACCTATGAGTATCTATATGGCACAATGCCTTTGGAGCCCACCTATGCACTGCTACAGATGGCAGATCAGATATTCTGCTTCGTCGAAGGAGAAGTGAAGGATGTCCTCGTCCAGATAGATGACCATTATGTCCCCACAGACTTCCTAGTCATCGATATGGGAGATGACTACGATCCTTCGATCATCCTAGGAAGACCATTCCTGAATACCACCAGAGCTATCATCTATATTGGAACAGGGGAGATTCATTTCCACTTCCCCACTGAGAAGGTGCGCCGCTACTTCAACAATAATTATATAATCACTGAGGAGCCCAAGAAGAACAGAGCAAGGAGAAGGCAGCGTACCCATCGCCAGAACAAGAAGAACATCACTACAGATGGATGGGCTGACTATGAGGGAGAAGTGTCTAGATATGAAGATCGGTACCCAGAAGAGAAGAACATTGTAGAAGAAGAAGAGGTGCTACCAACAGAAGAGAAACAAGTGATCCAAGAAGCTTCCTCCTCAAGGTCACCCTCTCCAACAAAGAAGGTGTGGAAGATAAAAGCAAAATCAGAATCAAGTCCTACACACGAGGCGCAATCATCAGAGGCGCCAGCCAATGCGCCCCTTGACGAATGATCAAACATGACAAGTCCTGTTCGGAGGACTTAAAATCACCGAACGCCGCGCCAAGAGGTAACTTGGTATTTATCAGCATTACTTCTTCAGCATTACATTGTTTCTACCTTAGTATATTTATTTTCCTACTTGCATCTTAGTTGCATCATGGTGTTATTATCTCTGCATTAGAGAAAGAAAATAAAGATGTGTGCATCTGCATCCAAAAAATCCTTAAGCCCCATGTGGATAATCATTCACTGTGGTGGCACAAAAATAATTTCTCAGCATATTTATCTTTCCCTGTCTGCATTCCTTAAATAATAAAAAGATAAAAATATTTCTTGTGATCCTGTTAGAACAAGTTTAAGTTAGGAAGTTCTAAACAACCAAGGCTCGAGGTTTTATCACTAACGCTTAATCAGTTCCACAAGCTTTGTTGTCTATTTGAGCTTCACAGAACATCAAGGATCAAGAAGAGCTAACGAGCGAAGGACATCCGAGTCCCCGTCGGAGTGCCGTCTGCGACACTTGAACGCTGTCTCCAACAAGCAACCATCTACGACACTCCAGGAGGACTAGAACGTCTCCATTACCTGTCAGCAACATCAGCAGACTATGTCAACATCCAGCTTGGGGGAGGGCATCCCCCGTGTACCAAGCTAAGTGTTTCCAACTTATCTATTTATGCCTTATTAGAGTGTGCTTTGTTTAAACAACTAAAAAAGATGCATAACCATAGAAACCCAGAAAGATTTCCTTATTTATCTTTTTCTAGTTTTGGAGAGCTCTTGCTATCTGTCTTTAAAGTGATCCCTAGAATAAACTCTACATGGAGATGATGAATAGTTGCTCTGCCGTAATTCCTTTCAAGTACCTAGTTTTCAACCTTGCACTCTCCCGAGTTTTGGACACAACTTGTTTAGATTTGAGATTTGCTCGAACCCGAAACTTGTGGGTAGCAAACACTTGATCTAAGTCTAGGTGGTTGACGGGTATGATATGGGAAGGTTTTGAGCTCTTGTCCATCTTGTTCCTAGAGATACTAGAGTTCGGAGAATTTATCTTTGAAAATATTAAATTCCTGTATGATGAGTTCCTTTATGATGAGAGTTCAAATTCCTGTCACAGCCATATATTCATGCTCACTAGATTAGGAAAACCCATCTCTTTATATATAGACCATATCATAGCATTGAGTGTAGTCTTTTAGGCATTGAGTGTGGTTATGCTGTGGACCCATAAAAAATCAGTCATGCAGTTAAAGTCAACACTATGTGCTCTCCATCCATTGATCTATGCTACTTCTGTCCTCAGAAGCAGGCAAAATACTACATTCATTCTATGCTACTTCTGTGCTCAGAAGCAGGCATCCATTTTATAAATACTATATTCATTCTGTGCTACTTCTGTCCTTAGAGGTACCACCCACATATAGATCCATATCCACCACATATTGTGCTATCTCTACCCTGGAGATACGCACCTATGCTGCTCCTACCCTGGGAGTACGCATTTCCCCATTTGATGTGCTGTCTCTACCCTGGAGATACGCACTTATGCTGCTCCTACCCTGGGAGTACGCATCCATCCATCCATCTATCCATCCACATATACATACACCATTCATTTCACTTCATCCAGAAAAGGTTCCACTCCTATCCTGGGAGTGAACATCTAAAAATAATCATCGCCGTTCCATTTGCCTACATAAAAGCTCCAGTCATTATCATTTCAAGTTTTACACTCCCCGTTGCTAAAGTTTATTTTCCAGAGGATTGGTTGTTCTTAAAAAAAAAGAAAAGAAAAAAAAGAGAGAAAAGAAAAGAAAGCTAGAGTAGCCAAGTCCTTCCTCCAAGAAGTTTCAAGGTTTCCGAATAAAGGGAGTCATGTTATCCCCAAAGGAGCAAGTGTAGAGGTAGATGTTCACCAAGTGATTACCCCTCATAATCATTTCCTTATCATCATCATCCTATCATCATCCTATCATCATCCTATCATTCATTCCATTTCCTCATTCACATGCACATATGACTTTATTATTATTTTAGTTCCTCTTTGGATCCATGGTTTAAGCGTGCAATATATGCAAGTGAGTTTGAGTGTCTCCCCACCTATGAGCTCCACATAAGCCTATTAGAAAGTAGGGTGAGAGAGAGAAGGCACTTTCCACTATGCCTTAGTTCCATAAATACCACATATTTTTTGAGAGAAGAGAGAAGGCATACACTACTCATGCCTTGGAGAGGATCCAGAAATACCACATATGAGAGACCTGAAAGGTTCATACAAGGAACTCTGAGTTTTATTTCAAAACCTTGCAAAAACTCCGGGATAATAGTTGATCAAAGAGCGAGAAACATGGCGCTTGACTTGACCGTTCTATCTTTCAACTACTCAAGACCCAAGTGACGGTTACAAGCCCCATGGTGAAAGGTAATATGAGTAAGTTTTGAGTCAGAATAGTTCACTCTAATCCGGAGGAGAGTACTTGTTTGAACGCATGTGTACTTGTGAGAAGTGAAAGCATTGTAGCAACTTCTGATCCATCACTGAGTCTATCTTTGCTCAGGGACGAGCAAAAGGTAAGCTTGGGGGAGTTTGTTGACGGTAGTTAAGTATCAATTTTATACCGTCAACGCAGCAAGAGAAAGGACTAATATGAGTTCACCTATTAAATATAGGGGTTACACTGATAGAATTCCATGAGTTTTGGTGATTGTCTATTTCTGCAGGGGGTTATCAGAAAGAGAACCAAAAGAGGCCCACATGTCAGGATTACATAGAGATAAAGACCGAACGGATAAAATTGTATACTCTAGAAGACTCCAGAAGGCGACACCTGAAGCCGGGGGCCCACCTGTCATTGACCAGAGGCGGCCGCCCCTGGCCATGAGTCGGCCGCCCCTCCACCTCAACCAATGAGGTGGAGTCTCGCGGATCCTGCCTCCACCGCCTTTGAGGATGAATAATTATCGTCCATTTAGGTCGGTTGGATCCAAGGGCTGTGGTGCATCCTAGGGGGCTATATATTCGAGCCCCGGCCCCGGGTGAAACCCTAATTCATTCTCTCTTCATTCATCGAGAGGATTCGAGAAGCCGAGCCACCATCTCAATTAGAGCTCCATAGTTTAGTAGCATAGCTACATAGGAATAGATCTAGAGGGAATCAAGCCTAGCTTGGAGTCCGGATCTGTCGGAGTTCTTGGTAATTCCCCTCTACATTCTTGTAATATTCATCATTGTTCGTGATACTATGAATAGTACTTTATTCTATTCTATTATATCGAATTGACTTTGCTCTATTTGATTATGTTCTCAATTATATTGTTCTTAGTTTACTTTGATTATATGTTTAGCATAGTTGGACTAGAATTATGTTTATGCATAGGATCGTATAGCGCTTGCTCATTAGGCCAATGGGTGAGTGGTAAGTATTGTGTAGGCATGGTGCCTAGACCGTATTTATCCAAGCGATTGCACCCTATATTCCGGATCGTGAGGTAGATCGCGGGAGTGACAAGATCTTGTTGAGTCCTTTGTAGCCCTTCTCCCGAGTATAGGTCTAGCGAGAACAAACCTATTACATTGAAGTCATTGCTACGTCTCTAGTCTTCTCGGTAATATCACTATGCATAGATGTAACCTTTTCCCGCCATGATTGCTAGATGTTCTTGCACTAACCATTGTATGCTTTGACTTTATAGTTAGAATAACATAGGATTATACCCTAGATCGTCCTAGTCCATGCTAGTGTTATAAGCTTAGAGTGCTAAGTTGAGATGGTTACTATTATTTTATGTGGCTAAATGCTCTCATTTATCTTATGTCAATTATCATTCATTCCTATATTTTATGTGACACTTACCCTGTATGAGATGATCGATACAGACAAGGTTAAGCTCTCCATTATCGCATGTGCATTGCTCATCACTCATTATCCAGTGCATTCGCTTCCCAGTGGTAAAATTATAAATAACGATACCTGGATTACTCCTGGTTAAAATGCTACGATGATATTTTCTGTGCTCTTGCGGAACCCTCCTTATTTCAGTTGCACTTAATAGACATCAACAGCGGTGCGGGTTGTTTTGGTCATTTGGACGTGCGGGAACCGACCATCTACACATATAAAAGCCCTTCTCTCTTTCATTTCACACATTCACTTTTCATTCTTCATTCTCATTCCTCCCTCTCCACTTCCACAAGCCTACACTAGAGGAAGAGTAGAGCCATTATACCTAGCTTCTAGCTAGAATAGAAGTAGGAGAGTGAGAGAGGTCAAGAGCGGAGTAACTCTTTTCGAGTACTCCCGGAGGCTAGTCTTCCATGGGGTGGAGTGCCGGATTTGTCGGCTCCCTCCTCACTTGTACCTCGGCGACTTCTTACGCTTGAAGTAAGAGGTTCGTGTTTATCTATTCGTACATTCCTTCTTGCAAAGTCATCTTTATCGTCGTTTGCTTGTGGGTTCGTCGACCGTCCTTGTGGCGGTAGTTCTAGTAGAGGACTCCTGATAGAGACGGATGTTCCTGGCCGACGCTAGAACTGTAACGTTGGCATAGACGTGGTGTCTAAGCTGATTAGTTACCTTCGTTTGCCTTGTACTCCACGGTTGAGGTGGTAGGCGGCAGGTGGTGACAGCCCTGTCCGTCCTTTGTAATCCCCCACGTCCGGGTACGGCGTAGAGCTACAGACCGGCATCACTTGGCAGACCAGGTGCGATCCGGTGCCCGAAGCAAGTAATCAGCGGTAGAGTTATCTTTCTCTAAGGATTCGTCCTATAGAAAACCTCACTTTCCCAGTTACCTACTCTCTCCTCTGGGCAAGCTAGCTAAGACCTAAACCTGACCATACCATTCTTCGTGAAGTTTACGATACTGTTGATGGGAATAAAGACCAGTTTTGGTACACTCAGAAACCCGTCAACAGTCCTCGATAGAAGGAAGATAAGCATCACATGAGCATATTTATCACTAATAAAGTTCCACTTGTACTCTTAGCTTGTGAAATACAGGAAAGCTGAACACAGGCCCTGTGAGACCAAAACCCAGGTCTACTGACCTGATTCTGGTCTCACCAGGATCTGACCACCAAGCAGGATCCCTGAAGCTACATGAGAACCTGATCCTGATCCGAATGTGCCACACATCAACATTCCACCTGATTGGTACATTGGGCCAAGGATCCACATAGAAGCAAGCAAGATATCAAGTGAACCCAACTTCGGATAAGACTACACGTGACAAGCCAGGACAGCACCAGAAAGCTGCCACATGGACCAGAGGTCCAATGCCAGGTCGGCCGACCTGCCTTTGGAGGCAGGACACCTTGGCATTGTTCCCACTGCCACCTGGACCTTCTAGAAGGCCAGTGGGACCCACCTGTCAGCCAACCCTTGGTCGGCCGACCTGCAGATGGGCCCCACTTGAGGTCGGTTCGCTTCCACCGCCTTCCTGCATGCCTCCCATGTGTCCTACACTGAGCATCGTCCATTCAAGTCGGTGGGAAGGTCGGTTTGATCCATACACGGATTGCTGACGTGGCGCTGGAGTAACCCCTACTCCACCTCCACTATAAATACCCCCCTAGTCCCTCATTGTAACGTGTCCCCAAGTAGTTCACAATAGTGTTCTCAAGCTCAAGCTCTCTTGGGAGATCAAGAGTAGTGTAGTCTAGTCTAGAGTGGGAGTTAGAGTCGAGTCGAGCGAAGCTCGGGTCTCCGGAGTCGTCTTCTGGAGAATCTGGTATAGCTTTTGTACCTTTACTTTCGAAGTACTTTTCTTATATTAATATAGTCTTGCTTTCTTTATTAAGTATTTACTTTGAGTACTTTACTTTTAGTATTTACTTAGTGCACTGCTATACTAGTGTAGTAGTGTTGTGTCTTAGTCTCATTAGTGTAGAGTCTGAACTAGTTTAGTGTCTAGATCCTTTGTGTGTGTTTCACTACCAACTGGGGCCGAGGTTACTTACGTGGTAACCGGAGTCTTAAGACTAGATTAGGTGAGGTGCTTAGGCTAGTGCTTAATAGTGGATGCACCCTATCGTTGATTGGTATATCCATTCACTTTCCGACGTATATTAGCGAGGGCGGTTGTGACAGAACGCAGTTCCCCAGTTGGCTCTATTTGCATCAGGGATAGGCTGTAGGGTGCCCATTAAAGTCAAAGGTCCACTGGAATAGGAGTTAGTTCCCGGAAAGGAATGCTACCCTCCTATTTGTCAGCCGACTTCCCCTATCACACCGATTGTCTAGGCATTAGTGTAGTTAAGTCATTACACTAGTTAGATTAGAACACAGGAGTATAGTTAGATACATAGGAGTCCTTACTCACTCGTTGGCCTCCCACCTAGCTAGCTACCTACTAGTTACCTTTAGTTTATCACTCATATCAACACTTACCCCTTGATCAATATCAATAGCTTAGATTGAGTAGAACCACCACGGGTTTCCATCACCCATTTACTAGAGAATCTTAATCCGCTTCCCATGAGCGAACTACAAATTCGACATCGGAATACTCACCTGGTTGAAGTGCTACAGCGGTACCTGTGCGCTTGCAGAGTTACCCTTGGTCAGTCTTACGTCGTCACTAGAATCTAGCTTAGCTTAGCATTCTTAGGCTGTTGCCGGAAGAGGAATTGTGACACCCTCTCTCTGGTGGTAGTTCGGGTTTGCAGTAGGCTTAGCTATCAGACACCAGTCGTGTTTATCTTTATTCTAGTCGGTGTGTGCTAAGAAGTGTCGACAGGCATTTCTAACGCCATTGCCGGGGAACTAGTATCTTTATCGAGTTCTAGTGATTGCGCTAAGATCTGCCAACAAGCATTTCTGGCGCCGTTGTCGGGGAAGCGCCGTATTAAGAATCTCTAGTAAATTGGAATCCGTGGTCTACTCTTAATCTAAGTATCCGTTAGTGTTAGGGGGCTTTGCCCTTCACTTGTCTTGTTTTTCTTGTCATCTTTTAGACAGTGTGGAAGGAAGTCCCGCACCAGTTGTTGAGGCAGTCATGGCTCAGAAGACCATCGCTGAGTTCTCGTCGCCGTCAGCCGACTTTGTCGCTACGGGTCCAAATGTGAACTTGGGCGATGCAACTTTTGAACTCAAGCCTGCACTGATCAACATGGTGCAAGCAAATCAGTTCTGTGGGAAGCCACATGAGGATGCCAATGCCCACCTCCAACACTTTCTGGAGGTGTGCAACACCTTCACTGTCAAGAACATCACTGCAGATGTCGTTCGCCTTCGTCTTTTCCCATTCTCCTTGTTGGGAAAAGCGAAGCAATGGTTCTACAACAACAAGACCGAGGTGACAACTTGGGACAGATGTGCCAATGCATTCCTCAAGAAGTTCTTTCCCGCGGGCAAGACCAGTGTCCTGCGCGGGAAAATTTCAAGCTTCCAACAAAAGTCCGACGAGACATTTCCCGAAGCATGGGAACGTCTCAATGAGTACATTCAAGCCTGTCCCCACCACGGGATTGACGAATGGCTCATTATTCAAGGTTTCTACCATGGGCTGACTGGCGTAGCCCGGAGTCACCTTGATGCGTCCGCTGGAGGGGCATTCCTGCAACACAATGTCAGGGATGCCAAGGAGCTCATCGAGAAGATGGTGGTTAACCAAGAATGGAACGAAGAGCGCCTTCAGCCCAAGAAGAGAGGTGTCCACGCCCTTAGCGAGGTGGACATGCTCTCTGCCAAGATGGACCTCCTGATGAAGAAGATAGAGGGATCATCCTCTAACAAGGAAGTGGAGGCCATCCAGACTCCTGCCGCTATCTGTGCTGTGGGTACTGACCCATGGTGCGAGGATTGCGGAGAGGAGGACCATTCGGGCAACAACTGCCCCATGACTCAGGAGGAGGTGAACTTCGTCAGCAACAACAACAACAACAACAACAACAACAACAACAACAACAACAACAACAACAACAACAACAACAACAACAACAACCACTTCAACAACGGGAATCGGCCCCAACAACCGCAATGGAGTTCACGCCCCTTCTACCAAGGCCAAGGTATGGGTTACAATAATAATTCAGGAAATTTTTACCATAATAATTCTGGTAATTCTTTCAATAACCAACCTTCCTTGAAAGAACTTGTCTTTGGTCAAATTAAAATTAATGATGGTCTTAATAGAAGAATGATGGCTAATGACAAGATCTTAGAAAGTCTTAGTGAGAAAATAGATAGCTTTAACTCTGCTATGAAAAATCAATTGAGCTTTAATAAAATGTTAGAAAACCAGTTAGCTCAACTAGCAGCAGCTGTCCTCACTTATGAGCAAGGTAAGATTCCGGCAAAGCCTGAGGACCCTATTGAGGGCGTCAGGCTGGTAACTACGAGGTTCGGTAGGCCTCATTTTTGTTCTGTCCGGGTAACGGTGGATTCACCGTTTGTCCCGAAGAAGGGAGATCGTGGCCTGCCGACGATCACTTGCCAGATCGGACCGCAGATCTTCGACAACGCTTTCTGCGACCTTGGATCCGGTGTCAACATCATGTCCAAGGTAACCTATGATAATCTGTTAGGGAGCCCGTTGCACCCTACATATGTGCGTTTGCAGATGGCGGACCAAACCATCCGGTTTCCCGAGGGGTTGGCATGGGATATCTTACTCAGAATAAAAGATGAGTATATCCCTGTCGACTTCCTGGTACTGGACATGGGAGCCAACGTCGAAGTACCGCTCATCCTGGGATGACCATTCCTGAACACGGTGGATGCCACCATCTACATGGGGACTGCACAGATCCATATGCAGTTCAACGGATGGAGGGTAAGGGTGCCTTTCAATGGTTTTAAAGCTAACATGCAGGCACAAGCACCCCAGAAGCCGCGTCGTCAACATCGCGGACGGAAGAACACTAAGACCGCAAAGTCGGCCAAGAAGGCCGAAGCAAAAGAAGAACCCGCCGAACCAAAAGCCGAAGTCCAGAAGGAATGGCGGAAGAAGGAGACACCCTCACGGTCCCCATCTCCAGGACCGACTGAGATGGCCACTGAATGAACCCGACAGGAGAGGTCTTGCTCTATGGACCTAAAACACGGAGTCCTCCGCTGACCAGGTATTCAGTAGTTATCTCATGTTTATTTTCATGCATTTCAATTTTGCATTTCCCTTTTCAATTGCATGTTTACTTTTACAATTGCACTTTTTGTTTTCAATAAAATAAAGCTAGATATAGGTAATAAAACTTGAGAAGAGTGTTTAGAGAAAAGTTGAGCTCGTGGGGCCACCAAGGCCTGGTCGACTGACCTGACCTTTGAAGTCCACCACCTCTCTCTTCACTCGGCTAGAAGCGAGGATCCAAGGAAGTGCACCGGGTGCCCACAGGGCCCACAAGCCCAGGTCGGCCGACCTGGACTTGGTCCCACCAGGCACCCTTGCCTATCTCCCACGCCGACACACTTGGATCCTATGCCCATCCCACTAGCCGAATTCAAAGAGAGATGGTGCAATGCTCATGACTTTAGCTTAGGATGTTACTTTAAGCATGAGAATGTTTTAGGGAACATACCAACAGCTAAAGCAAGCATAGGGAACAACATTGCATGCCTGGAGACAACCTTTATCCTTGTCTCCACTTTTGCCCTCTCCTTTTCTCTTTCACCAAACACTAGACATAGGGATCCAAATCAACCAGCAGGAATCTGGGACCAGGACCACCACCACCTTTATCAGACAACCAGACAAAACATGTCCAAAGTGGTGGGTGCAAAATCCTTGGTCGGCCGACCAAGGTTTGGTCCCAATTTCCTGACTTTTTGCAAGCACGAGGCAAGATTCCTTGTCCAAAGTGAGACACAACATCACAAGGCCCTAGGTGGTGGTCGGCCGACCAGCCCTTTGGCTGGGTTGGCCTTGCCCTTTCAACCCTATAAATACCACCCCAATGTGAGCTCAATCCCACACCACAACCAGCAGAATCATCTCGAGCTCACTTGGCCTTCTGTTCTCTCTTAGTGTTTCCAGCCTTCTCAAGCTTAGTGTAGTAGTAGTCATAAACCCAAAAACCCAAAAATATTTTCCCCTTCTCTCTTAGTAGTGTAGTAGAAAGCTTGGTCTTGTTTGCCCACTAGTGTAGCTAGGATGAAGAACCCCTTCCGAAGGTCTAGCAAAAAGAAGGGTGATGGCTCGTCCTCGAGCTCTCGCCAATCCGAAAGTAGGGGTCATGAGAGGGAGAAGGAAGAACAAGTGCACCAACTTGTCCCTGCCATCATGCCTGGCAGGATGATGGAGCCTCTTAACAACCTCATGGTCACCCATGAGGAGTTAGGAAAGCTCTATGCTCTTCGCACTTGCGGTTTCCAGCACTCCGCCCTCTTCGACCAAGAGCTCCTCGACAAAACAGGTATGAGCACCGACTTTGCCATAGTTTTTAATATTATTGGTTGGTCCTCATTTTGGCAAATTCCTGAGCGTGGTATAACGCTACTCACCCAAGAGTTTCTTTGCTCGCTAAAATCAAATGCTTTGGGTGTTAGCTTTCGCATGTTTAACAATGACTACAACCTGTCTTGGAATGAGTTGAGTGTTGGTCTAGGCTTTCATCATGATTGCATATTAGATGAAGAGGTTGCTTTAGCAAATTTTAATCTTGCTGTCTTTTGGAAATCAATCTCTGTGTCTAATGATTGGTCCGATTCTAAACCTAAGCAAATTCATAATCCAACCTTGAGGTTTATGTTCTTTTGGATTGCAATCACTCTTTTCCCTAGGACTGATTTATCAAGAATAGGTCTTAAAGAGATGCAACTCATGTATGTCATGGTTAATAAAATCAAGTTTGCCCCCGTTAAAATGCTAGTACACTTTTGGGAGAACTCGTTGTTCAAGAAACAGCCATAGGCTTTACTTCATTCATAACTAGAATTGCTGAATCTTTGGGTGTGCTTGAGGGGAATGTTTATGAGTTTATGCCTATGGAAAGACCAATTATTCTTGAAGAAATGTTTATACGTGTTGGTCTAATTAAAAGAGATCCAAGAGGTACGCTTAAGATGACATATGGGACTGATACAGTTGAAATCCCTCTCCTCAATGAGAGACTTCGGCTGTACAATGTCTCATCACTAACCCTGGACAGAAGGGGAAGACCTTGTCCTGCTGCAGGGACGGACAGAATGACAAGAGCACGAGCCCGTGCTGCTCAGGAGCAAGCTGGTCCCTCTCATGCTGCACCCAATGAGGAAGAGGAGGTAAGCTCTTCCCACATGGAAGCACCTCCTCACTCCAGGACACCTTCCTAGGCACATACCCCTCGCCCTCGCAGAGGGAGGCGTCAGCCACCGACCGAGATCGAAACACTCACCCAGGAAGTAGAGAACCTCCACATCGAGAATCAAGCCACATTGCAAATCATGCAACAGAACTTGGACATGTTCCAAGGCGTCATCACGGAGGACGGGTACCGCTGGGACCAGTGGAACGAGTGGTTCTCACAACAGTGAACAAGAGACAAGCTTGGGGGAGATCCTCTCCCCCACTAAGGTAAGTTCATCCAAGGTATGTTTCCAATCCTTCTCATTTAATTCTTGTCTTATTGCATTTTAGTTATTGTTTTCTTGCATTTTAAAAAAATCTAAAAATTCAAAAACCCAAAAATATTTAATTGCTTTATTTCCCTTTTATTTATATGCTTCATGTGTGCTAGTCTTTCTGTGGATATGATGAGGCAATTGCTAGTTATTGTTTCTCTAGTGCTTGTTTACAACTTAACACTTCTCTAAGTCTGGATTACTTGGCACCTTTAACCATCATGAACTTGATCACTTAGTGGGTTGCAAGTGCTAATACAAAGTCTAAGTTGTTGCAAGATATGAGATAGTAAAGATAGGAGCCCTACTCTATTGTTCTAAGCACGTATGATTGCCAGAGATTTCCTTTTAAAATGAATGAAAAACTTAATTGTTCCTCAATGGTGTTGAAATTCCTACCACGGCCATATATATACCTTGATATATCCAAAAGCCTTCTACATAAGCCACTTGCTTGCATTGAGTTTGGTTAAGACTTGTAGAACCTTTGTTAGAGGTTTGTCGCGGCCCTAAGATCAAGATCCACACATCACCAAATATGCTGCTTCTAATCCGGAAGTACGCAATCGTGCTGCTCCTACCCTGGGAGTACGCACCTCACTACCACCATTCATGCTATTCCTACCCTGGGAGTACGCATCTCACCTTCCATCATTTATGCTACTCCTATCCTGGGGGTACGCATCTCACCTTCATAATTATGCTACTCCTACACTGGGAGCATGCATTATCATCCATACCACCATTCTTGTGCTGCTTCTACACTGGAAGTACGCACCTTCACCATTTTTATCCTATGGGTTGCTCCAAGCTCCATAGTTAGAGATTTTCTCTCAGTTATCATTTATTAGGTGAGACACATCTCATAAAGGCTAGGCATCTAAAAAAAAAGAAAATGATGATGAAAAAAGAAGAAGAAAAGAGCTAGCCTTGTCTCAATAGAAGTAGAAAGAGAGATAGCATAAAATAAAGGAGCAACCTCATCCATCATACATCCACCTTTCCCTCATTACCTCATCATCCATTACATTTATCCATTCCGTTTTACATCTTGATCCAAGGGTATGATAAGACTCTCTTTGTGGTCCAAGATTTCAATTTTTCTTAACTAAGACAACATATGCCTTGCAAGTACGCTATTCCTTGACATACCTACTTAAACTCCACATAAAGCCTTATTAGAAGTAGGATGTCTTTGAAAGGCAAACACATGATGTGCCTTAGTGAGGATTCATACACCACTTGAGTGACTTGAGAGAAGCCATTTGAGGAACATTAAGACTTCTTTTGAAAAACTTATCAAAAACCTCTGGCACGAAACTTGCTAAAAGAATGAGAAAAGTAGATGCTCTAGTCAAAACTGTTCTGTCCTCCAACATCCCAAGACTAAGTTAATGCCATAAGCCCCATGGGTGCTAGAGTAATATGGGTGTGTTAACATTGCTAAATTTTCTATTCAAGGAGAAGTTCTTTGTTGTGCACTTAGTACTATTGAGATGTTAACTTAGTAATGATACCTGATCCAATCGAACCAAGTTTTGATCGTTTGCTCGGGACGAGCAAAGGTTAAGCTTGGGGGATCTTGTTGACGGGAATAAAGACCAGTTTTGGTACACTCAGAAACCCATCAACAGTCCTCGACAGAAGGAAGACAAGCATCACATGAGCATATTTATCACTAATAAAGTTCCGCTTGTACTCTTAGCTTGTGAAATACGGGGAAAGCCGGAAACAGCCCCGTGAGACCAAAACCCAGGTCTCGACGATTCTCGGTCTCACCAGGATCGACCACCAAGCGGGATCCCCGAAGCTACGGGGAGAACCCGATCCACGGATCCGAATGTGCCACACATCAACATTCCACCTGATTGGTACATTGGGCCAAGGATCCACATAGAAGCAAGCAAGATATCAAGTGAACCCAACTTCGGACAAGACTACACGTGACAAGCCAAGACAGCACCAAGAAGCTGCCATGTGGACCAGAGGTCCAATGCCAGGTCGGCCGACCTGCCTTTGGTGGCAGGACACCTTGGCATTGTTCCCACTGCCACCTGGACCTTCTAGAAGGCCAGTGGGACCCACCTGTCAGCCAACCCTTGGTCGGCCGACCTGCAGATGGGCCCCACTTGAGGTCGGTTTGCTTCCACCACCTTCCTGCATGCCTCCCACGTGTCCTACACTGAGCATCGTCCATTCAAGTCGGTGGGAAGGTCGGTTTGATCCAACGGCGCATGGCGGAGAGCACACGGATCACTGACGTGGCGCTGGAGTAACCCCTACTCCACCTCCACTATAAATACCCCGCTAGTCCCTCATTGTAAAGTGTTCGGAAGTAGTTCACAATAGTGTTCTCAAGCTCAAGCTCTCTTGGGAGATCAAGAGTAGTGTAGTCTAATCCAGAGTGGGAGTTAGAGTCGAGTCGAGCGAAGCTCGGGTCTCCGGAGTCGTCTTCTGGAGAATCTGGTATAGCTCTTGTACCTTTACTTTCGAAGTACTTTTCTTATATTAATATAGTCTTGCTTTACTTTATTAAGTATTTACTTTGAGTACTTTACTTTCGTATTTACTTAGTGCACCGTTATACTAGTGTAGTAGTGTTGTGTCTTAGTCTCATCAGTGTAGAGTCTGAACTAGTTTAGTGTCTAGATTCTTTGTGTGTGTTTCACCCCCAACTGGGGCCAAGGTTACTTACGTGGTAACCGGAGTCTTAAGACTAGATTAGGCGAGGTGCTTAGGCTAGTGCTTAATAGTGGATGCACCCTATCGTTGATTGGTACATCCATTCACTTTCCGACGTATATTAACGAGGGCGGTTGTGACAGAACGCAGTTCCCCAGTTGGCTCTATTTGCGTCAGGGATAGGCTGTAGGGCGCCCATTAAAGTCAAAGGTCCACTGGAATAGGAGTTAGTTCCCGGTAAGGAACGCTACCCTCCTATTTGTCAGCCGACTTCCCCTATCACACCGATTGTCTAGGCATTAGTGTAGTTAAGTCATTACACTAGTTAGATTAGAACACAGGAGTATAGTTAGATACATAGGAGTCCTTACTCACTCGTTGTCCTCCCAACTAGCTAGCTACCTACTAGTTACCTTTAGTTTATCACTCATATCAATACTTACCCCTTGATCAATATCAATAGCTTAGATTGAGTAGAACCACCATGGGTTTCCATCACCCATTTACTAGAGAATCTTAATCCGCTTCCCGTGAGCGAACTACAAATTCGACACCGGAATACTCACCCGGTTGAAGTGCTACAGCGGTACCTGTGCGCTTGCAGAGTTACCCTTGGTCAGTCTTACGTCGTCACTAGAATCTAGCTTAGCTTAGCATTCTTAGGCTGTTGCCGGAAGAGGAATTGTGACACCCTCTCTCTGGTGGTAGTTCGGGTTTGCAGTAGGCTTAGCTATCAGACGCCAGTCGTGTTTATCTTTATTCTAGTCGGTGTGCGCTAAGAAGTGTCGACAGGCATTTCTAACGCCATTGCCGGGGAACTAGTATCTTTATCGTGTTCTAGTGATTGTGCTAAGATCTGCCAACAGATACCCTGTTCATCACTGGGTGAAGTGCTACAACAGTCTTTCCGTGCGATTGCGGAATTTATTGCTTTCGCTAAGAAATACCAACAAGCATTTCTGGCACCGTTGCCGGGGAATGGTTGTCAAGTTTATCTCTGAACCTAGTTGCCCGTGTACCTTGTTCTACCTTTGCTTCTATTTTATATTTTCTTTTCATCTTACAAAATGGAGCTACCAACCATTGCCAAACTATCAGCTCCTAAGGGCGAGCTCGTTAAAACGCCACAATCATCGAAGCCAATCATAGCTTCTAGTTATGAGCTCCGTCCTGGCCTCATAGCCATGGTTCAGAACCAAGTCTTTTTAGGCTTGGATTATGAAAATCCATATCATCACCTAAGGGAGTTTGAGCAACTCTGTGAATGCCTAAACATTTATGGCATGTCACAAGAAACACTGCGTTGGAAGTTGTTTCCTTTCTCGCTCATTGAGAGGGCGAGACAATGGTACGACCAAACCGTAGGGTTGGTAAATGGAGATTGGGAAAAACTTCGTGATAGTTTTTGCGTTGCATTCTTCCCTATATCTCGAATCGCTTCCCTACGGTCTGAGATTCCCAACTTCCGACAACTAGAAAATGAAACTACAGGAGCAGCTTGGGACCGATTTTTGACCCTGACCAGGTCAGGTCCTGACCTGTCTATTCCAAGCCATGTGTTATTACAACACTTTTGGCTAGGGTTAGGCAGAGAATCTGCCCTATTGCTCGATGCGTCTGCCGGTGGATCTTTTATACATAAGACCACAGCAGAGGGAGAAGCTCTCCTGAATCGTATTCTAGAGAACACTCCCCCACTAAAACCCATCCGGTTTGAGCCCGAGCCAGTTAAAGAGGAAGTCTCTTCGGCAATTGCCGAACCTGTGATAGAGACTACCTCTCCTGAACCAGAGGCCATAGAGGAAGTTTCCAGTCAAATGGAACTTCCTGTATTCGAGGACGAGCTTTTCAAAGATTTCAGAAATGCCTCAAAATACGAATGTCATAGGAGACCACCAATCCCTGCCACTCCTAGCGATCCTCTTGATGAATTATTTCTCAAAGAATCCGTTAAGGAGTTGACTGCTATCATGAGCTCAGAATGGGTAGCAGAAGGAGAGCTCTTACCTGAAGAAATTCAGATACGTGCTCCTTCCTCAACCCTTCGATGCAAAATCCATGGAGATTGGGTGGATGTTTTGTACAATCCCACTGTTGGAACAAACATCATGTCAAAATCCTACGCATTCATGTGTTTAGGAGAAAAACCACGTGCTCCAACAGTCAAATCCCTTAGAGTAGCACCTCGGTCTGCTCTTAACGGACTTGGGATTCTACACAACATAACTCTCCACCATCAAGAAGTCGAAATGGCCCTGGACTTTCACGTCTTTGACATCCAGGATTTTGACATTCTAATCGGTCATCCCCTAGAAAAACTTGTTACAAGTCCATCAAAAACAGGGGAATTGGGAGTCAAACTAGGGAGAGAACGATTCTCTATTCAAGTCACGCGAGCTAAAAACTCAGTGGCTGAACTTCCCCCTAGTAAACCCCTAGAGGTTATGTCGGTAATTCCTTTTGAAACCCCAGAGATGTCTCTAGAGAGCGATGCTCCTCACTTTGTAGAAGAGGAAGACGAACTGGGAGAAACCATAGAATTACCCAAAGAGGAGAAACCGACACGACCCCCAATTGAGCTTAAACCCTTGCCCACGGGACTACGCTATGCCTTCTTAAATGGCGATTCGCAAACTCCTGTCATCATAAGCGACAAGCTTAGCGACAAGGAGACGGCTGAACTCATCGCTGTGCTAGAAAAACATAGAACGGTCTTCGGGTATTCCTTGGATGATTTCAAGGGTATAAGCCCAACCTTATGCACACATCACATTCCAATTGATCCCTCGAGTACACCAACTCGAGAACCTCAGCGAAGGCTGAATAATGCGATGCGTGAAGTCGTGAAAAAGGAGGTTCTAAAACTTTTTCACGCCGGGATTATCTATCCCGTACCACATAGCGACTGGGTTAGCCCCGTCCAAGTGGTTCCCATGAAAGGAGGTATGACGGTAGTTACAAACGATAAAATGAGCTTATCCCGCAAAGAACCGTCACGGGGTGGAGAATGTGTATCGATTACCGGAAACTCAACACGGCAACAAAGAAAGATCACTTTTCGCTCCCCTTCATTGATGAAATGTTGGAGCAGTTAGCAAAACATTCTTTCTTCTGTTTCCTAGATGGGTATTCAGGTTATCATCAAATACCCATCCACCCCGATGATCAAAGCAAGATGACATTTACTTGTCCATACGGAACATATGCCTATAGGAGGATGTCGTTTGGGTTGTGTAACGCACCCGCATCCTACCAACGGTGTATGATGTCTATCTTTTCAGACATGATTGAAGAAATCATGGAAGTTTTCATGGACGATTTCTCAGTCTATGGAAAAACTTTCAATCATTGTCTTGAAAATTTAGATAGAGTCTTGCAAAGGTGCCAGGAGAAAGATTTGGTACTTAATTGGGAAAAGTGCCATTTCATGGTCCGTGAGGGCATTGTCCTAGGCCACCTAGTGTCAGAACGAGGGATAGAGGTAGATAAGGCTAAGATAGAAGTTATCGAGCAGCTACCTCCCCCTGTGAACGTAAAGGGAATCCACAGCTTTCTAGGCCATGCAGGGTTCTATAGGAGATTTATCAAAGACTTTTCTCAAATCTCTAGACCCCTCACGAGTCTACTAGCTAAGGACGTACCTTTCGAATTCACAGATGAGTGCTTGCATGCATTCAATACCCTTAAGAATGCACTCATCTCAGCTCCGATCATCCAACCTCCTGATTGGACCCTACCATTTGAAATCATGTGTGATGCTAGTGATTATGCTGTTGGTGCGGTCCTTGGCCAAACCAAAGATAATAAGCATCATGCAATTGCTTACGCTAGCAAAACGCTCACAGGAGCTCAGCTCAATTATGCTACCACAGAAAAGGAGCTCCTGGCAGTCGTTTATGCTATCGATAAGTTCAGGTCTTACTTAGTGGGAGCAAAAGTCATAGTCTACACAGACCATGCAGCCTTGAAATATTTGCTCACTAAGAAAGACGCAAAACCTCGTTTGATTCGCTGGATTCTTCTACTCCAGGAATTTGATCTAGAAATAAAAGATGAAAAGGGAGTAGAAAATACCGTTGCGGATCATTTATCACGTATGCAGGTTACTAACATGCAGGAACTACCTATAAATGACTTCCTATGCGACGACATGCTACTAATGGTGACAGACAACAACCCTTGGTACGCGAACATCGTCAACTATATGGTTGCCGGATATGTACCGCCAGGGGAGAAAGGAGAAAGCTGCAAGTTGAAAGCAGACGTCACCTTTGGGATGACCCATACCTGTATCGGGTATGTTCGAATGGTCTCGTTGAGGAGATGCGTACCAGCAACGTAAGGCCTACAAATCATTGAGAAATGTCACTCGCACCGCATGAGGCTATTATGGAGCATTCCGCACACAAGCAAAAATCCGCAATGCGGATTCTTCGGCCAACGATGTACGAGGACACCAAAGAATTCATTCGAAGGTGTCGCAAGTGTCGGGATTCCAAGGAGGCATCACAGCCTCGCACGCGATGCCGCTACACTACAACCTTCAAATTGAGATATTTGATGTGTGGGGCATTGATTACATGGGACCGTTCGAAGTCCCAAGATTGCAAGTACATCCTAGTGGCCGTTGACTACGTATCCAAGTGGGTAGAGGCTATGCCCCGCAGAGCCGACGCCAAGCACGCCGGGAAAATGTTTCATGAAGTGATCTTTCCTCGCTTTGGAACACCACGCATGGTGATAAGCGATGGAGGATCCCACTTCATTGACAAAACATTCGAGCATTCCGAAAGAGCTTGGAGCCAAGCACAACATAGCTACCCCTATCATCCTCAAACTAGTGGTCAAGCGCGAGACCTCCAACAAACAGATCAAGAACATCCCGTAAAACGGTCAATGATATGGGGAAAGGCTGGAAGAGTAAGCTTCCTGATGCACTCTAGGCATACAGGACCGCTTACAAAACCCCTATCGGCATGTCACCATTCCAGCTCGTATACGGGAAAAGTTGCCACTTACCCGTAGAGCTCGAACATCGAGCTTATTGGGCTATCAAGAGCTGGAATATGGATCTTAAATTAGCCGGCAGAAATCGACAGCAACAGATTTCGGAACTGAAAGAATGGTGGGAGAAGGCTTATCATAGTGCCAAGCTCTACAAAGAAAGAACCAAGAGATGGCACGATCACCGAATCAAGCTCAAAACCTTCAAGCAAGGCGAAAAGGTCTTGCTCTTCAATTCAAAGGTGAAATTATTCGGTGAAGGAAAGTTGCGAAGCAAATGGAAAGGACCATACACCGTCATCGACACATCGACTCATGGGGCAATCACAATTCAAGATGATGACGGTAATATCTTCAAGGTTAACGGTCGTGCGTCTCAAACCTTTCCTTGAGTCTTTCCGCAATTTCAATTTCAATGAAGAACTAGATCGAATAGATTTAATTATGCCTAGATTTTGAGTGCTCTCACTTTTTTATTAGGCTAGTTATTCTATTCTTTCTTATCAAAAATATTTTCAAAAATATTTTCTTTATCATAGAAATATTCCAAAGCATTTATTTTTTTGGGTTTCCCATTTTTTTACAAGTGCTGGATATTTCAAATAAATATTTTACAAAATATTCCTTGAAAATCCCTTTTTTATCCATTCAAAACCGGAGTGTGCCGTGAGCCTCGAACACCCAACGGATCAAAACACCACATTTTGGAAATAAATAGACCGTTGGGGGCTGCCAGGACGAAACCAGGGAACGAACCGTGCCACGACTGGCGCGCTCGCGCCACTGGCGCGCTCGCGCCAGGGAGCGAGCCGTTGCTCCCCAAATTTTGTCCCCTGATCCTCAGCCCTTCTCTGATGCTCACCATATGGAGTTTGATCCTGCTGCATTCACGAGAGACAGAGATGTCATCTTCACCTATAAATTGAGCCATATCCTCCTCTCCTCTCTTCACAAAAGCTCAAGCCATTCATCTCTTTCTCTCTTGCTCATACCCATACACCAGCAAGTTCATCCTCTCTCTAAGTTCCAAGTATGGCCAGCCATGCCCTTGCTCTCTATGAGGCCTCCCGCACACCATACAATCTTGATGGGGCGCCATCGTTCTCGCAAGAAGATTTGGAGCAAGAAGAGGCCATGTTCATGGCGCCGCTTGCCACAAGGCTACCATGGAGCGAAGGGTCTAGCAGGGGCGATAGCATCAAGTCGTTGGCAAGATCAAACCGACCTAAATGGACGATTATTATTCATCCTCAAAGGCGGTGGAATAGGGATCCGTGAGACTTGTTCTGATTGGTTGAAGTCCCGGGGCAGCCGACTTCATGCCCAGGGCGACCGCCCCGTCACCGAGCCGGTTCAGGCTCCCGTTTGGTCCAGAGCCTTCTCGAATCTTCCTGATTACAGAATTTTGGTCGGTTCCCGATTATCTCTATGTAAACCTGACATGTGGGCCTGAAAGCATCTAGGCCCCTTGATGTGGGTTTCGATGATTGATGGCAATGTAGATTACTATGACTAACGTGTGTTTTGCAGAAACAATGTGAGTTAGGTCATGGTAATGGAATCTCAGGCAATTTGGTTGGCATGCCCTCTTAGCGATGGAAATCGTTTCGGTTTTCAAAGGTTGGACGACAAGGTTAAGGACGGTTAGTTCCGATTGTCGAAGGTGTTGAGAGACATCGGATTAGTCGTTAGGACTTTGTTTTCTCCTTTGGCCGTACTATTAAGGGGGTGCAAATGGGTAGCTTGACCTAGCCGAGTCTCGGGTTTAGGTGTGGTGCACACCGGTAAAATCTTAGCGCTAGGAAGTTACGTATAAGCCCCGAGAGTTGTTGAAGTCGTCGCCGTTTTCAAAGGATCGCGTATCAAGTGGAAACGGAGCTTCAACAGCGCCGAACGCGCCGGCCGTGGGCGCGGACGCGTCCGGCGCACGGTGAAGTCGTCCTTGGTCTCGCTTTGAGCGGCGGACGCGTGGCCCGGCGTCCGGCGTGCGCGGACGCGGACGCAGAGTTTCGGAATCGGGCTCGCAGTCGATCGCGCCGGACGCGCGACGCCGGACGACGCGCCGGACGCGTCCGGAGCCCGCACTGTAGCCCAACGGCTAGGGTGCCGTTTGAATTCCATAAAGCGCCGGTCGCGTCCGGGTGAGCGGCCGGACGCGTCCGGCGCTCACGTCTGAGCTGAAATCGAGGTAACGGTTGGATTTTGGCTCTTGGCTATAAATACAACCCCACCCTCTACATTTCGGCTCTCTTGCTCATTTGTTCACTCGAGAAACACTTTGTGAGAGCGGGAGAGTTGCAAGAGCCTCATGACTTGAAGAGATTTGAGAATCCATGAGTTCATGAGCAATCGAGAGTAGCTAGTGTGCATCCACTCTTCTCCCTAGGCTTTGCGAGGTCAAGTGAGAGTTTGTGCTTGTTACTCTTGGTGATCGCCATCACCTAGACGGCTTGGTGGTGATTGGAGCTTGGAGATCATCCGCGGTGCTTGTGGATGACCCAACTCATCTTGTGAGCGGTTCTTGGCGATTCACCGCGTCGGAGCGACGAAGAATCAGCCCTAGAGAGCACTTGGTCCTTGCGAGGATCAAGGGGGAGCTACACCCTTGCGCGGGTGCTCCAACGAGGACTAGTGGAGAGTGGCGACTCTCCGATACCTCGAAAAAAGATCGCCGTGTTCCTTGTCCCTTTACTTTCCGCATTTACTTTCTAGCACTTACATTCTCGCAATTACCTTCATAGAATTGCCATGCTAGAATAGGATTGGAACTTAGGGTGCAAAACTTTAGTTGATCGATTGTCTAGGAACACACATAGGCACCGAGGGGTGAATCATGGGCTAGTAGGTTCAATTCCGCAATAATTTTTAGAATTAGCCCAATTCACCCCCCTCTTGGGCATCTTGATCCTTTCAAGTGGTATCAAAGCCGGTTTGCTCTAAATTAGGCTTAACCGCCTAGAGTAAAGATGTCCCATGGGGATGGACCTCCTCCCATGTTCGAGGGAGACGATTTTCCTTATTGGAAAATTCGCATGGAAGCACATTTAGAAGCGATAGATGTTGGATGCTTCCGTGCCGCTTCTCAAGGTCTCCCAAAACCCAAGGATTCCGCTAACCTTGTCGGTGAAGAGGTTAACTATGAGAAGTGGAATGCAAAGGCAAGGAACGCTATATTCCGCGGTCTTTGCAAGGATGTGTTCAATCGCGTTAGGAACCACAAGGACGCCCATGCACTTTGGTCCGATCTTTGTGCGCTTCATGAGGGAACTAAGAGTGAGCGTGAGGAACGCTATCATCTTGTTATGCGCAAGTTAAATTCTTTTGAGATGAAAGCTAATGAAAGTGCTAATGAGATGTATTCCCGTTTGAACACTATTGTAGAGGAACTCAATGGGCTTGGACTCAATCAAATGTCGCCATCCGATGTTGCAAGAAAGATCCTATGTGTCCTCCCCATTGAGAAATATGGGCACATTGTCACCGTGCTTCACCAAGGTGATCTTTCCAATGCTACACCGACTCAAATATTGGGAAAGATCAATGCTCATGAGATGTACATGCATCTCACCCCGAGGATGGCTCATCATCCAAGAAGAAAGATTTGGCCCTCAATGCAAGTCACTCAAGAAAAGGCAAGGCCAAGGCAACTCATGATGATTCTAGTGATGCTGAAATTGATGATGTGAGTCTTGCTCTCATGGTGAAGAAGACCACCAAGATGTTGAAGAAGCTCAACAAAAATGGTGTCAAGTTTGATGGCAAGAAGAAGAAGTTCTTCACAAGTAGCAAAAGGAAGCCCATCTCCGAAATGGAGTGCTTCAATTGCCGCAAGACTCGGACATCTAGCTCATCAATGTCCGGAGCCTCCAAGAGACAAGAAGTACAAGAAGAAGAAGGGCAAGGACAAGAAGGATGACTCAAGTGATGATGAAGAAAAAGAAAAGAAGAAGAAAGACAAGCATCACAAGAAGAAGGAAGAAAAGAAAGAGTATCACAAGAAGAAGGATGGCAAGGCATATATTGTTGGTGATTGGCTCACCGATATTGAATCCTCTTGTGGGTCATCCGATGAGGAAAGTGATGATGAAGGTGTTGCTGCTATTGGCATTGGATCTTCACCACCTCCACAAATCTTGCCATCATCATCTACTCCATCCCACTTTTGCCTTATGGCTAAAAGTGAAAAGAAGGTACATTCCAAACATGGTGATAGTGATGATAGTGGTAGTGAAAGTGATAGTGATGATGAGTATGAGTCACCTACCTATGATGAGCTTGTCAAATTGCTTAGAAAGTACTCAAAAACCATCATTAAGACTAGAGGAAGATGTGATGAGCTTGATAGTGAAAATACTTCTCTTCTAGAAAAGATGGAAGCTATGCAGAAAACTAATGATGAGCTTAGAGATCAAAATGAAATCATGTCTTCTAAACTCAAGGAACTCAAAGCTTCTTCAAAAGAGCTTAAAGTTGAAAATGAGAACCTTGAGAAGAAGCATGATGAGCTCAAATCTAGTTATAGCTCTCTAAAAGAGAAGTACACAACTATTAAAGTTGATCATGGGAATCTAGCGATGGCTTATGAGCTTCTTGCCGAAACACATGAGGCTACTAACAATGTTGCTAAGAATGATGTAGCTACATCATGTGATGAGATCATTGAGCAAGGTGCTAGCAAAGCAAAGGCAAGTCGGTGGTGGTGACTCGAGAATTATGATGACTATGTCAAGATAAAGAATGAAAATGAGCAGCTCAAGAAGGATCTTGAACAAGCAAAAATCAGTCACACCGTCACTATTGAAGATGAGGGACTAGCACTTGAGAATGAGAAGCTCAAAGAAGAGAACAAAAGACTCCACTTTGAGATGTCATGCTTGAAGCAATCAACAAATGAGTCACTTCTAGAAGAGAACAAGAAGCTCAAGCAAGAGAAGGAACACCTCAAGATTGGATTGAGCAAGTTTGCAAAAGGAAAGTCACTTCAAAGTGAGCTCTTGATGAACACCGTGATGAAGACCGATAGAAGTGGCATTGGGTTCAAGTCACATCAAGAGAAGCAACATCAAGCAAAGCAAGCAAGTCAACAAAAGCAAAAGCCAAAGCCAAAGCCAAAGAGATGTTTTGAGTGTGGACAAGAAGGTCACTTTGCTCATGAGTGTGAAACTCCACCACCACAACCCTTGCCCAAGCATGCTAGACCCTTTGCATACAATGCTCATTATGTCGTTAGAAAGGATTCAAAAGGACAAGTGAATGTTACCTTCTTAGGTCCCCCAATAAGAATAGGCCTAAGCAAATTTGGGTTGCAAAGTCTCTAGTAGAGAAAGTCAAGGGCCCTCAACAAGTTTGGGTCCCTAAACCTCAAGCTTGATCTCTTGTGTGTAGGTGAACTACGGGACCGGTGGAAGTCATTGGGTTATTGATAGTGGCTGCACTCAACATATGACCGGTGAACCTCGTATGTTTGCCTCACTAGATGAAGGGGAGCAAAATCAAGATAGGATCACATTTGGTGATAATTCAAAGGGCAAAGTCAAGGGTTTGGGCAAAGTTGCAATATCAAATGATCACTCTTTGTCAAATGTGCTTTATGTTAAACCTTTGAGCTTCAACTTGCCGTCGGTGGGTCAATTGTGTGATCTTGGATTCAAATGCTTGTTTGATGAGAATGAAGTGATAGTGTCAAAGAAAGAAGACTCAACCGTGATATTCAAAGGCTTTAGATACAACAATCTCTATCTAGTGGATTTCACCTCGAAGATGCAAATCGAATGTTTGTTTGTTGTCCAAGACTTCACTTGGGTGGTTGTGGCATAGGAGGCTAGCACATGTTGGGATGAGTACACTCAAGAAGCTTTTGAAGAAAGAGTTAGTGAGGGGCTTGAAAGATGTCAAGTTTGAAAAGGACAAACCTTGTAGTGCATGTCAAGCCGGCAAGCAAGTTGCAAACACTCATCCAACCAAAGCTTTTCTATCAACTTCAAGAGTGCTAGAGTTGCTGCATATGGATCTATTTGGACCAACCACATACAAGAGCCTTGGTGGGAAACTCCATTGTCTAGTGATTGTTGATGACTTCTCAAGATACACATGGACCTTCTTTCTTCATGACAAATCCGAAGCCACCCCTTGCTTCAAGAAGTTTGCAAAGAGAGCTCAAAATGAATTTGATGTCAAGATCAAGAAAATTAGAAGTGACAATGGGAAAGAATTTGACAACACCAACATTGAAGCTTATTGTGATGAAGTTGGGATTAAACATGAAGTCTCATCCACCTACACACCTCAAGCAAAATGGCATAGTTGAGAGGAAGAACCGGACCTTGATCACTCTAGCAAGAACAATGCTTGATGAGTACAACACCCCGAAGAACTTGTGGGCTGAAGCTATTAACACAAAGCATGCTATGCATCAAATCGGTTATATCTTCACAAATTCCATGGCAAGACCCCTATGAGCTGCTCAATGGGAAGAAGCCGGACGTCTCTTACTTCCGGGTGTTTGGTTGCAAATGCTACATCTACAAGAAAAGGCAACACCTAGGGAAGTTTCAAAGACGTTGTGACATTGGTTTTCTTGTTGGTTACTCATCAAAATCCAAAGCATGTCGAGTATTCAACCATGCCACCGGTTTGGTAGAAGAAACATATGATGTGGAGTTTGATGAATCTAACAGCTCCCAAGGAGCAATTGAGAATCTTGATGATGTAGGTGATGAACCATTGAGGGAAGCAATGAAGAACATGCCGGTGGGAGACGTCAAGCCTAAAGAAGATGATGATGAAGTGCAAGTCATTGACAAGCCTTCTTCTTCCTCAAGTGTGCCTCAAGATGACAAAGAAAAAGATGGGATGACCGAACATGAAGATACTCATGTCTCCCATGAACAAAGAGAGGCACAAGCTCAAGATGTTGACGCTCCCCAACCAACTCCTCAAGTGGTTGAAAAGAGAATTCCCAAACTCCATGATCATCCTCAAGATCAAATCATAGGGAGTCCTTCAAGGGGTGTAATGACTCGATCTCAAAGACTTGCTAGTTTTCTTCGAACATCACTCGTTTGTTTCTTGTGTTGAACCAAAAGATGTAGGTGAAGCTCTTCAAGATCCGGATTGGGTAAATGCCATGCATGAAGAATTGAACAACTTCACCCGCAACAAGGTTTGGACTCTTGAAGAGCGTCCCAAGAATGCAAGAATTATAGGTACCAAGTGGGTGTTCCGCAACAAGCAAGATGACCAAGGCAATGTTGTGAGAAATAAGGCAAGGCTCGTGGCAAAGGGGTTCTCTCAAGTTGAAGGCCTAGATTTTGGAGAGACCTTTGCACCGGTTGCAAGACTTGAAGCCATCCGTATCCTCCTTGCATATGCTTCACACCATGAAATGAAACTATTTCAAATGGATGTGAAGAGTGCATTTCTTAATGGTTTCATTAATGAGCTTGTTTTTGTTGATCAACCTCCGGGTTCGAAGACCCTAGCTGTCCTAATCATGTTTTCGGGTTGTCCAAGGCACTTTATGGGCTCAAGCAAGCTCCTAGAGCATGGTATGAGCGCCTTAGGGACTTCCTCATTGAGAAGGGGTTTATCATCGGGAAGGTTGACACCACACTCTTCACCAAGAAGCTAAATGGGGAGATCTTCATTTGTCAAGTATATGTTGATGATATCATCTTCGGCTCAACAAATGAAGAAGAATGCAAGAAGTTTGGTGACATGATGTCAAAAGAGTTCGAGATGTCTATGATTGGTGAGCTCACCTTCTTTCTTGGTTTTCAAATCAAGCAAATGAAGGAAGGGACCTTCATATCACAAGAGAAGTATACCAAGGACCTCCTCAAGAGGTTTGATATGAAGGATTGCAAGCCAATCAACACTCCTATGGCATCTAATGGGCATCTCGACCTTGATGTAGAAGGTAACTCTGTGGATCAAACTCTTTACCGCTCTATGATCGGTAGCTTGTTGTACCTCACTGCATCTAGGCCCGACATCATGTTCAGTGTGTGTATGTGTGCTCGCTTTCAAGCCG
Source organism: Themeda triandra (assembly GCA_018135685.1). Classification (NCBI taxonomy): domain Eukaryota; kingdom Viridiplantae; phylum Streptophyta; class Magnoliopsida; order Poales; family Poaceae; genus Themeda; species Themeda triandra. The sequence continues at coordinate 352,734 of JAENPR010000569.1, forward strand.
ATCCTAAGGAAGCTCACTTGAGTGCTGTCAAGAGGATTCTTAGGTACTTGCAGCTCACCCCAAGCATTGGCCTATGGTATCCCAAAGGAGCAAGATTCCAACTTGTTGGCTATTCCGATTCGGATTATGCCGATTGCAAAATTGATAGAAAAAGCACATCCGGAGGGTGCCATTTGCTTGGGAGGTCACTTGTCTCTTGGTCATCAAAGAAGTAACGGTGTTGCTCTATCTACAACAAGCAGTACATAGCAGCGGGGGCTTGTTGTGCACAAATCTTGTACATGAAACAAACCCTTCTTGACTATGGTGTGAATCTTGGTCAAGTGACTCTCTTGTGCGACAATGAGAGTGCAAAGTGAAGATTGCAAACAACCCGGTTCAACACTCTCGCACAAAGCATATAGATATCCGCCACCACTTTCTTAGAGATCATGTCTCTAAAAAGGATATATCTCTAGAAGGTGTGAGAAGTGAGGATCAATTAGCGGATATCTTCACAAAGCCATTGGATGAATCAACCTTTTGTAGGTTAAGGAATGAGCTCAATATCCTTGACCTAAGCAACTTCACAAGGAAGAGGTGAAAGGTGTTGTCGGTTGCATTGCATTGTTTATAGAGCACGTTCAATTTTCCGTAATGCATATAGGGCTTGTCTAACATGGTTAAGATAACACTCTCCGGAGGTGTGAAGAAGCTTACCCTTGGTTCAAACCTGACAAGCCGCCTAGATTCAAATTCCAGTAATTTTATGTGCTTGTGTGTAGCTCTTCGTTTCTTTTCGTTTATCTCTTGAGCAACCTCTGTGTTCGCTCATGAATTGAGAAAGCTTTTGATGCTTCTACTGGTTTGAAAACTCAAGCTCATGGCCACACGTTGTTCCTCACTCGCGTTTTATTGCCTATTTTCGAAAAATACTATAAGCCTATGGCAAACTATTTGAAAAATTGAGTGTTTGAGAGTGAGGATCTCATATTGGCTCCAAACTGTGTTTAGTTAACTCTTCAAAAGTTTGGAAACCAATTGGGAGCAGGTGCCGCGAAGAAAGGATTCAACTCAGCTCTTGAAAGAGCGCCGGACGCGCACTTGGAAACCGGCGGACGCGTCCGGCGCCTTATGAAGATAAGTCGCAGATGAAGCCAGAAGATCGACACTGGCCGGACGCGAAACAGTGTTTCTCCCGCGTCCGGCGACCGCGTCTGCACCGCGTCCGACGGTCTCGACTTGAGCTGCCATTCTGGGAAGTCTCTGTTCGGCGTCCGACGACCCGCCAGACGCAACCCAGACGCGTCCGGCGCGGTGTGGAAGTGCGCGAGTCACTCAATCTGACGTGTGGGGCCGCCTATTCTTTATCCTTCATTCCAAATCCGCCCGCGGCCGCTTTCTCCTCCGGCTTCCGTACGCCGCCGCCGCGAGCCGCTCCAACCCTAACCACCGCCGCCTCGAGCCCCGCGCCGCGCCGACCAGCCCTCGCGCCGCCCTGCTCCTCCAAGCTCGCGCGCCAGCCAGCCACCGCCGCGCGCCATTCCGGCCGCCGCGCCCACTCTGCGCGCGAGACGGCGCCCCGACAGCTCGCCGCCGTGAACGCCATTGGCGTCGCCCCTCGAGGTCGCCATCTTCTCCGGCGAACTTGCTTCCAGCTCCGTCCGTGGCGATTCCCCCTCGTGTTCTCTGGTTTTGGCGCGTCGCTCGGCGTCATATCGTCCAGGGGAAGCATCGTCCTTGGTGAGCTTCTCCACCGCACTCAGGGTGTTTGGTGAAATGCCAAAGCCAATTTCTGTCACTGTATTGATCTTTTCTCGACCAAATTCTTCATGCAGTGATCCCATCTTGTGCTCAAGAGGTGCCCTACGCCGTCGTTCTTATCCCTTCACAGGAGTTTGTCGTGTCATAGGTATAATGCCATGCTCTATCTACTTCTTACCTAGTGCTTTGCTTCCGAATAGGCTTTCGCATCTTTAGTCATGCTTATGGTTATATATTCCCTATCTACTCCATTCTTGCAGCGAGCCGTGTCATTTGGTTACTGGCAGTGGCAGTTGAACCCTAAGCCAAGCTTGCGGGTATGGTTTGAGGCCAAGCCTCACAAGGCGACAGTTCATCTTCTAGAAACCTGTTTGATTGATCAAAGACAGTGATTCAGCTTGCTTGATCAGTAGCAGTGTCAATCATGCCAAGGTGCAAGAATTCAGGCAGGGGTTCAGGGGGAGATGATGATCCGCACAGAAGGCCAAATCTTCCTGAAATGATTGAGAAAGCTAAAGGCAAGAAAACGGTGACTATGAGGAAAAGAAAAAGGTTGCCAGCTGATTCTCAGGCAGCCCTGGCAGTAGCAGCAGCAGCAGAGCGTGCTGAGAGGAGAGCTCGCAGGGGTGCAGGCATTGTGATACAAGAGCCTGGATCAGCAGCAGCACAGGAGGCAGAGGCAGAGGCTCCTGAGGCAGAGGAGACCACTCTTGAGCAGCAGGATCTTTCTCCATTACGACGGTCCTCCCGTGTCAGGACTCTCCAGCAGCAGACAGCTCAGCAGTCACAGGAGTCAGGTCCCTCTTCTACTCCACAGAGGCAGCCCAGCAGGGGCCCTACAGGACCTAGACTGAGTACAGAGGAGCTTTTGAGAGCGAGTGCCAAGAAGATTCAGGCTATCAGGCAGGTGGACATAAACACCTGGTTTCCTGCTTCTAGAGAGAGAGCTGGTGCACCTTATTACACAGCTCTGCACAAGTCCTTGGTAGAGGCTTACAGGCAGAAGTCAAAGATTACCAAGCAGAGGACAGTGATAGCTGACACTTTCTCACATGTGTTGGGCCAGGCCTTCAGGGAGTATTTGGGTGCACAGCCAGGCATGATTGATCTAATTGGAAGATCTCGCGATATATATCCCGAGAATGGGTGTTAGAGTTCTATGCTACACCGTGGATTGCTCCAAATCATTCACTTATTTCATACACCATTCGTGGTCGAGGCAGAACTTGTCCAAAGTGAGGAAGCCGTAAACTTCTTGGGGATTTCGAGCAGCCCATCAAGCCGCATGCCCGTGCTTTCCAGAATTGAGCCACCCCGCCGTGCACGGGGAGGAGTAGTGCCACCTCCCGAGATCATGAGAGAGGTCTTTGGACCTAACTTTGGTGCAGTGGTCGAGCAGGACACCACGGGATGAGCTACGCCTTGCTCGAGTCCTTGATCGATTCGAGATACACCATTCTTGCTAGGCCCGGTTTTTGAACGGGTTCACTAGGCTCCAAAAAGTGGGTAGTGTCACATCTTATGAGGAAGATTCCTTTTGATATCTGGGATTTGATACTTTGTGATATGGAAGATGTTATCTATGGGAGTTTCAAGAACCACCGCCTGTTGCACTATGCTCATTGGATCACCTGGCTCATCTATAGAAATGGTGATCTTCCAGACTCGATCAGAAAAGAATATGAAGATCCGCTGAATTATGAGGTGTTTGGCTCCTATGATGCTTCTCGATTGTCGAATCACCGCAGATGCTCCTCCGTCATTCCTCGACATGGAGATCCGATTCTGAGAGACGGGGAGCCCGAGCCGAGGATGCTAGAGTTGAGCAGCTAGCGCAGATGAAGAAGCGAGATTGCGAAGCCGAGGCGGCAGGATATGAGATCACTACCTCGACTCCGAGGATGATGAGGAGTACTACATTCCAGTTCGTCCTCCCCTCGTCGCATGATGCGTAGGCGGCGGTTCAGAGCAGCCATTGAGCGCGACTCGTGTACTTGACAGTTGGTCGCCAACCAGAGCGTGCAAAGGAGCGGCATGAGATTGCTCTAGCCGAGATACGAGCTCGCCAGGATGCACAAAGATCGGCCTACAAAGCAGAAGAAAGACCCGCAGACAATGACTTTGATTGCTTCACTATTTCAGCAGACGGGTGCCACAGCACCTCGGGAATTCTTCCTCGGCTCCGAGTCGGCCCCACGGGACGGACTTTGGGAGTAGGACCTTCTCGATGCCGCCACGAGTGCGGGCTTACCGGCTCCCAGCATAGCACCTTCTTCTCCAGCCAGTTCGTGTGTCCCCGGTTTTCCACGGATCTCCACTGGCTTCTCACCTGTTGGCTCCCATCTGCTATTCACTCCAGACTCAGGTGCAGCCCATCATCAGGCTTCCTACAGTGCACTCACAGGAGAGGCGACTCCCGAGTACATGAGACAGCCCATTCAGCATGACTCGCAACCTCAGCAGCAGCAGATTCCTCCAGTGACGGGCACCGGCACATCAGGCACTATACCATCCTCAGTGGCTTCTACAGATCCTCTTCCTACTACTGAGGCAGTACCACAGGTGGCTCCTACTCTTCCACTTGCTGCACTGCCAGAGCCACAGGTTCAGCCAGAGATAGCTCCAGTCACAGTGCCGACCACGGAGACAGCGACCGTCACAGTGTCAGTTGAGCAAACCCACCGCTTCACCGCCGAGTCACGGCCCGGAGGGTCGGCAGGCTCCGTCACTCGGTCAAGAGCTCGACGACGGCCCGGATGACACTTCAAGATTCGTCATTGCTCCTCATGCTCGTGAGACCGGCTCGTCTCGCTCCTTCTACCCTCGGCCTTAGGTTTTGGTCCTTGATGCCAAAGGGGAGAGTTGGGAGTATGTAGACTTAGGGGGAGCTCATAGCTTGGGATTTGGTTCTTTTGATTGATACATTTGCATGCATCATGTTCATTTTATGCATTGTATGATATGTGTGAGGTACCTTCAATCAAAAGTGACATATGCTCTTCGGTTTGGTATCACCTTCTATGTCACCCGGCTCTTTGCTCATATGTGCTTGGCTTCCGCGTTTTACTCGATTCCATATGAGCTATGCTTTTGTCTTGTGCTAACTCGTCTTTGCGCATTATATGAGCACGAGATCTTTTGGCTTGGTGTCACATGAGTCATTCTAACCTTTGCTTTCATTGTCCAAGGCTCATGTGAACCAAGCATGCTTGAAAACCTCAACTAAACTCTTCATACTCCAGAGGTTGTCATCAATCACCAAAAAGGGGGAGATTGAAAGCATCTAGGCCCCTTGATGTGGGTTTCGATGATTGATGACAATGTAGATTACTATGACTAACATGTGTTTTGCAGAAACAATGTGAGTTAGGTCATGGTAATGGAATCTCAGGCAATTTGGTTGGCATGCCCTCTTAGCGATGGAAATCGTTTCGGTTTTCAAAGGTTGGACGACAAGGTCAAGGACGGTTAGTTCCGATTGTCGAAGGTGTTGAGAGACATCGGATTAGTCGTTAGGACTTTGTTTTCTCCTTTGGCCGTACTATTAAGGGGGGTGCAAATGGGTAGCTTGACCTAGCGAGTCTCGGGTTTAGGTGTGGTGCACACCGGTAAAATCTTAGCGCTAGGAAGTTACGTATAAGCCCCGAGAGTTGTTGAAGTCGTCGCCGTTTTCAAAGGATCGCGTATCAAGTGGAAACGGAGCTTCAACAGCGCCGGACGCGCCGGCCGTGGCGCCGGACGCGTCCGGCGCACGGTGAAGTCATCCTTGGTCCGCCTTGAGCGGCGGACGCGTGGCCCTGGCGTCCGGCGTGCGCCGGACGGACAGAGTTTCGAATCGGGCTCCGAGGGTCGGTCGCGCGCCGGACGCTGCCGGAAGCGGGCAGCCGGACGCGTCCGAGCGCATCCGTAGCCCAACGGCTAGGGTGCCATTTGAATTCCATAAAGCGCCGGACGCGTCCGCGGTGGCGGGAGCGGCCGGACGCGTCCGGCGCTCACGTCTCGAGCTGAAAATCGAGGTAACGGTTGGATTTTGGCTCTTGGCTATAAATACAACCCCACCCTCTACATTTCGGCTCTCTTGCTCATTTGTTCACCGAGAAACACTTTGTGAGAGCAGGAGAGTTGCAAGAGCCTCATGACTTGAAGAGATTTGAGAATCCATGAGTTCATGAGCAATCGAGAGTAGCTAGTGTGCATCCACTCTTCTCCCTAGGCTTTGCGAGGTCAAGTGAGAGTTTGTGCTTGTTACTCTTGGTGATCGCCATCACCTAGACGGCTTGGTGGTGATTGGAGCTTGGAGATCATCCGGCGGTGCTTGTGGATGACCCAACTCATCTTGTGAGCGGTTCTTGGTGATTCACCGCGTCGGAGCGACGAAGAATCAGCCCTAGAGAGCACTTGGTCCTTGCGAGGATCAAGGGGGAGCTACACCCTTGCGCGGGTGCTCCAACGAGGACTAGTGGAGAGTGGCGACTCTCCGATACCTCAGGAAAAAGATCGCCGTGTTCCTTGTCCCTTTACTTTCCGCATTTACTTTCTAGCACTTACATTCTCGCAATTACCTTCATAGAATTGCCATGCTAGAATAGGATTGGAACTTAGGGTGCAAAACTTTAGTTAATCGATTGTCTAGGAACACACATAGGCACCGAGGGGTGAATCATGGGCTAGTAGGTTTAATTCCGCAATAATTTTTAGAATTAGCCCAATTCACCCCCCCCCTCTTGGGCATCTTGATCCTTTCGGGGCCTTCCTTGGGTATTTTCTAGCCGACACCCCGCAAAAAACAGACATTCACCAAAACTCGTGGAATTCCATTAGTGTAAGCCCTATATCTAGAAGGTAATTATGTTTAGGTCCTTTCTCATGCTTAGTTGACGGTAAAAATTGACACTTATCGACCGTCAACAACTCCCCCAAGCTTACCTTTTGCTTGTCCCTGAGCAAAGATAAACTCGGTGATGGATCAGGAGTTGCTACAATGCTTTCACGCCTCAAAAGTACACATGCGTTCAAACAAGAACTCTCCTCCGAATTAGAGTGAACTATTCTGACTCAAAACTTACTCATATTACCTTTCACCATGGGGCTTGTAACCGTCACTTGGGTCTTGAGCAGTTGAAAGACAGAACGGTCAAGTCAAGTGACGGGTACCTAGATTAGGGGGTCCCGAACTAGGCGGTTAGAGGTAAGCAAACCTTGCTTTGCTTTCCCCTAATCCCAAAGAACAATAAAGAAAAATCCTATTCTCACCCACGCCATGTATTGGGCCGGTCCACGAGCAGGCCCACAACCAAACTACAAAGCCAGCTATCTCGATACACGCCCGCTCACCCGCTCGAGGATAAGTGATGGAAACCGCTCGAGCGAGCGACCGCTCGAGATGGTGGCGGAAACCGCTCGAGCGAGCAACCGCTCGAACCCGCCTCCCATGATTACCCTTCCTGTATGCCCACACGGCTACAACGCTCGAAACGGTGTCGCAAGACACCGACCCCGCCTAACTCCATGGCTACGAGCTCGTAACGGTGGAAAGTACATCGGTCGCTTCCACCATTACGCGCCCATGCCCCGGATTCGAGGATGGCGGCGCCACCGTGACACCACGCCATGCACCGTGCCACGTACGGCACCCTCAAACGCCAACGTCAACTCTCGTACCGCTAAACCTGCTGCTCAGTTCCATCGCTCGGGTCCTCGACCCCTCGAGGCGGTATCCAGCCGCTCGAGGAATGATGGCGGACATGACCGGGTGTACGGGGCGCGGATGACCCGTCCATCCCACCACGACGGCCACTCGGCGGGGTTCCCGGGCAGGCCATCATCGCCCACACCTCGATTACGCCATCCCGCGTCAGGCAAGGACAGGCAGGACATCATTTCCCACGCTGCTACAGGCTCGAACCGGGTTGAAGCATGAACCGCAGGCTCGAACCGGGCCAAAGGCAGCATCCACAGTCCAAACGACTCGACAGGACGACCGTACCTCGACGTCACGCCCACGATCGCCCTAGCACAGTGTAACTCTGAGCCTCCCCTTGACCTATAAAAGGGGACGCCAGGGCATAGCATAGAGAAGAAGGTGCTCACTGTTGGTATAAATTAAGTGCAACTAAAATAAGAAGGATTCCGCAAGCGCACAGAACATACCATTGTAGCATTTTACCGGGAGTAAACCAGGTATCGTTATTTATATTTTACCACAGGGAAGCAAGGGTTAAAGAATCTAATAAATCACCATCATGTATCTACTAACTTAGTAAACCAACTAGACTAAAGCAGGGGTAAAATATATATGATAGGATATATGTATAAGCACAAGTATGAGAATTAACCGATAAATGAGTAGCTAGATATAGTGGGAGGACAACGGGAGAGATCTAGGTTCCTATGTTCTTCTCTACTACTTTGGTTCTATAATAACAGGGGATGGATAAGTATAACGATCACACAATAGCACTTTGGAGCAACAAGTACCTTTCCGACTCTCGAAGAAGGCGGGTAAAGAGTAGTCGGGGAAAGGCTGCCAAAAAGCTCTACGAAACACCAACCCGAACGTGGTGGAATACAAAGGCCTGACAGAGCTGTCACCTCTGGGGCTACCACAACTATCCGTGGGATTGGGCGCAACCTCAGGTAACCTATAGTCTAGACACCATGCCTACACTATCGATTACTACTCTAATCACTATATATAATTAGAGCACTCAATACGAGCAAAGATCCCATGCCAAAGAATAACAACTATACTATCTATCACAAGATGCATAAGAGTACATAGAGAAGATAAATATATATTAAAGCATAAGTCTTACAAGAATAGATACAAAGATATACCAAATCTCTGAAGACTTCTCCAGAACCGGAGCGCAGCTTCGCTCTCCCTAACTCTCATCTAGATCTAATCTACTACATTGAAATGTCTAGCTCTAATTCTCTAGAGAAGAGAAGTCATCCATTCAAGGGACGCCTCTACAACTCTGATCCCGCTGGGAGATAATGAATTAGGGTTTAAGGGATGCCTCCTCCAGGGGCCAGGGGCCCTGCCTATATAGCCCTCTAGGATGCACCACAGCCCTGTTGACGGTTGTTAATGATCAATTTTATATGTCAATCAGAGAGAGAAAGAGGGGTATAATCTGTTCACCATCATAGACTTAGGGTTTAAACTGACAGATTCCACAAGTTTTGGTGAATATGTGTTTTCGCAGGGGATTATCAGGAAAACATCCAAGGAGGCCCACATGTCATGATTACATAGAGAGAAAGACCAAACGGGTAAAATTGTATACTCTAGAAGACTCCAGAAGGCAAACCCTGGAAGCGGGGACCCACCTGGCATAGTGGTGGGTCGGCCGACTCCCTCTATGGGTCGGCCGACTGGCCACCTCCACCAATCAGGTGGAGGCTCGCGGATCCTGCCTCCACCGCCTTTGAGGATGAATAATTATCGTCCGTTTAGGTCGGTTTGATCCGATGGCTGTGGTGTATCCTAGGGGGCTATATAATCAGAGCCCCTGGCCCCTGGCTGAGGGGGAATTCATTCAAGATTTCATTATTCAGAGGTAGCCATCAGAAGCTAGGGTTTAGAGAGAGATCTCTACCAGAGAATTAGAATAGATACTCTAGATCTTCAAGTTCTACATAGGTTTAGACTAGATAGAGGAAGAATCGGGCGCCTGTGCTCGGAATTCCGGATCTTCATCATCAGAATTGGTATTATCTTGTATCTATTCTTGTGACTTTATTCTAAATATCATTATGTTTCTATTTATTATGTTCCTAGTTTATTCTAGTTCTACATTTGATATGGTTATGATTGGTAATAAGTTTATGTATATGTTTGCAAAGCGCTTAGCTCTCTTCCCTAGGGGGGTTAGGTGGTAGATTTCATGTAAGCATGGTGCTTAGATGCCGTTTACCGCAAATGCACCCTATTGGCCGGGTCGTGTGGTAGATCGCGGAAGTGACAGTTCCGTTGAGTCCTCTCGTATTCCATCCCCGTTGGTAGGTCTAGCAGAACCAAAGTTGCGTAGTAAGTCCCGCTATGTCTTGGCTTGTTATAGCAATGATCCTTATACATAGATGAAAAGTCTTTTGTGCCGTATATGATAGTGTAGAGTTGGAGTAGATAAATGACTTAGTAGATTAGAACCTACATAGGATTTATATTTCTTGCACTAATCGATGTCAACCTACCTTTGTGAGTAGTCTATATCTAATCTCTCGTGTGATTTATACCCCGAGCTTATTACTTTATATTCCCTTATTTATCATGGTTTACCCTCTCGCCAAAGTATGTGATTGTGTAATCAATCACTCATAAGTAGTCGTGTTTAGCAAGTTCATCTCATTGTTTAAGTCCGTAGTTCTTTCCTTTGAGCTAAATATAAATAACGATACCGGAATACTTCCTGGTAAAATGCTACGATGGTGTATTATCTGTTCGCTTGCGGATCCCATATTTTTCTTGATTAGAGGAGCAGTTTCTATACCAACACTTCGGCGCCATGCTAGGGATGACAACTTAGCGTGAGTGGTGTTAGAGGTGTCAACAAGCATTTTTGGCGCCGTTGCCGGGAACGGAATAAACTTTTAGAGAAAAAATTGCTTAAGCGAGATACTTAGAAAATGAGTGATTGTCACTAGTCACCTCTACTTTGGCGGGTTCACCCTGTCGTTTTTCTTTGTCTATATTTTATACGGGGTATTAGCAGGATTGAATCGATTCATTCAAAACTCTCGATCATCGAGTCGGTTCAATCAAGAAGGAAGCTCGTCACCAATCAAGATGGTGAGAAGACCTTCGGAGTTCTCTCGCTCCAACAATAGAGAACATCCGCCTGACCTGGTCCAAGCAATACACAATAATATGGAGTTTGAGATCAAGCCAAGTCTCATCAACATGGTGCAAGCTATCCAATTCGGTGGAAAGGTACATGAAGATGCAAGTACACATCTACAGGACTTCATGGAGATTGGAAACACCATCGCCATAGATGGAGTTAAAGAAGACCTCATACTTCTTCGCCTCTTTCCATTCTCACTAGTGGGAAGAGCGAAGCGGTGGTTCTATGCAAATAAAGAAGATATCAATACATGGGCGAAGTGTTCCAAGGCCTTTCTAGCAAAATTCTTCCCAATAGGCAAAACCAATGCCTTAAGAGGAAAGATTACCAATTTCCAACAGCAGAAGACGGAGACCATGTCAGAAGCATGGGAGCGTTTGCAAGGATACATTCAAGATTGTCCCCATCATGGAATGGAAGAATGGTTACTCATGCAAGGGTTCTATCACGGATTAACTCCGAAGACACGTGAGCACCTAGATGCAACTGCTGAAGGATCATTCTTATCACTCACTCTTGGGAGAGCTAAAAGACTCATGGAGAAGATAGCAGATAATCAAAGCTGGTCCCAAGACAACATTCAAGATTGTCACCAGAGTGAAGAAGCAATAGAAGAAGTGAATGCATTATCAACTAAGATGGATGCCTTACTCCATTGGCTTGACCAGAGGGCCAAGTACAAGGAAGATCAAAGAGCAATTGAAGCAACGTATAAGCAGAATTCAAGTCCCATCATGAGAAAGGTTCCACATTGGGTGCAACCATCCATTAATCAAGGTGCACAATCAGGTAATTATGCAAAGCAACCTACTTTAAGAGAGTTGGTTCTACAACAGTCCAAGATCAACTCATCTATGGAGGATAGGTTTGCTGCTAATAACAAAATCTTGGAAAACTTAAGTATTAAAATGGATAGTTTCTCTTCTGCCATTAATGATCAACTAGAGTTCAATAAAAAGATAGAAGAAAGGTTAGCAAAATTGGCCATTGCTTTGCCTGTTGCCACTAACCCTGAGCAGGTGAGATCTATTACTACAAGAAGAGGGAGTTCTACCGTAGATCCTCCCTATCCAAAAGGAGCAAAAAGGCCAACCATGCTACCACCGGTGGCGGAAGAAGAAGACTTCCAACCTGAGCTAGAAGTATTACCACAAGAATCGTACGAAGCCGAGTACAAGATCGGGAAGCAAGACAACAATTTCGAGATACAAACTACCTACCATTCCCTAGGAGGAAGAGAGGACCACAAAAGACGATGATGAGCAAGTTTGGTAAGTTCGTGGAGGTAATTCAAAAGTTATATGTCAATATACCTCTCTTTGGATGCCATACAGTCCCCACTTATGCCAAGTACATAAGAGATATTCTTAACAAGAAGAGACCACGCCATCCAATGAAGTGATCAAGCTAACCGAAGAATGTAGTGCGGCCATCCTCAACCAACTACCGAAAAGAAGAAAGATCCAGGATGTCCCACTATCGATGCACAATTGGAGATCAATATTTCAATAATGCACTCGTGATCTTGGAGCAAGTGTCGGTGTGATGCCCTTGCAGCGAGTCTACTACAAGCTCAACCACACCGCACTTGAGCCAACATCAATGTGTCTACAACTAGCCGACCAATCGGTTCGTTATCCGTTGGGCATTGCTTGAAAACATTCCGGTCAAGATAAGAGAATTCTTCGTGCCGGTAGACTTTGTAGTACTTTGGATATGCATCCGAGACTCAAAGGTGTCACTTATACTTGGAAGACCCTTCTTAAGCACCGCCAATGCACACATTGATGTCGGGAAAGGAGAAATCAAGTTCACTATAAATGGGCAAGAAGAGCAATTCGCATTCAAGTCAAAACAAGAGCTCAACAAATCCGCGAAGATGGTAGAAGAAGATCAGACAGTACAACCACCAGAGACAGAGGATGCATCTCTAGGATCATCAGCAGAATAAATATTTTGGAAGGTCCAATTCGGAGGACTTTAAAAATCCGAATCCTCGCCGGAAGGTAACTCGGTATTTATCCGCATTTTAAATTGCATCTCTTATAATTTTCTTAGGCATATTTATTTCTAGCATGGCATTATAAAATTCTACGCCCCATATAAATAATTTTATGGTGTGTAACAACCCGTCAAAAATATTTTATCATGGTGGCACAAAAATCTATCATTTTATGCATTTAAATTAGTTTACCATCATTTAAATTTCTGCATTGTTTATAATTTTTATTATGGCATTTAGTGCTTGGTGGGTCCCTCACCATGGGTCCCACATGTCATAGACTACACCTCACATACATCAAATCACATAATTTCATCCACTTCCACTCACCTCCACTATCCTCTCTTTTCCACCGCCAAAACCACTCAACCGACCAAAATTTCGGATGGAGGAAAGATCACGCAATAGCTTGTGAAGTGGCAGCCCCATTGGCCAACTGGTGGGTCGGCCGACCCCACCATTGGGTCGGCCGACTCCCCCTTCCTCCTCTATAAATAGGCCTCCTCCCATGGCTTCCATGCACCACCCACACTCCAGAATTTTAGCCAAACCTTCTGCTCTCGACTTCGTGTTTTCTGGAGAGAGTTAGAGAGTTAGAGAGAAGAGTAGGAAGAGAGAAGAAGTGAGAAGAGTGAGCAAGAATTTAGTAGCAAGTGAAGGGAAGGGATAGTGCTGAGTAGATGATCACAAAATTAGTGGAGATGCTGTCCAAATAGGATAAAGAAAATCTAAAATCTAGGGGAGGTTTGTCAAAATCAAGACCGAAGTTTAGAGCTTTTTGTCATGAAGAACGACTAACCTACGGACACAGCGACTGACTCGGACGGCTAACCACTAACCTTGTGCTAATCCTTCTCTCCACTAGTGTTTGTTTTTGTTTGTTTTGAGATACTTGCAGGATGAAGGGCGTTTTGCAGGGGATCTCAGGAACCTTCAGGAAAATCAGGACAAGAAGTACATCCCGCCAAAGCTCGGTGGCTGGTTCGGACATGAGTGTCGACCCACCACCAGATGCACCAGAAGCACCTGTAGCAGCACCTGCACCACCACCAGCATCTCAGAGAGTTCTCATGAGAACATCCGACCTGACCCTGAGAACCGCCCAGGAGAAGGATGTATACAAGAAGCTCAAGAACAAGCGTTTCATCCACACGCCAGTTATCGATCCGACACTTCTGCTAGCGACAGGTGTGGCTCAAGAATTCGACACAATTTTTCCACTAGTTGGTTGGACTTCCTTTGCAAACCTCACTGAGAAGGGGATTAGGCTTTTGACCATAGAATTCCTTAGCACCCTTCGATACACGGACAATGGAGTTTATTTTAGAATGTTTGCTCTGGAATATTCTGTCTCTTGGAGAAACCTTAGTGACCTCCTAGGTTTCCCTCAAGATGCCCTCATGGATTTAAATGCAGCACTAGGTGATTTTGATGCACATAGGTTTTGGAGCAAAGCATTTCTAGAGCACCGTACCACTTAGCACACCGCACCGCAGCCATAGAGCATCCTACGCTTAGATTTTTGCACCGTTGGATAGGAGCCACCTTTTTCCCACGATTTGATGAAAGCAAGATCGAGTAGCCGACTTGCGGTTGCTATACGCGGCTGTCAAGAAACGAGAAAGTATCTCCCGTCCATCTCCTAGTGAACCATTGGATGAGTGTCCCTGGTTACAAAGTAGGAAGTGTGGCCATTTGCTCGCTTATCACTCGCATTGCCACAAGCTTGAAGTTATTAGAGGGAGCTACTTTTGAGTACATTGAACATCATAGAGAATTTTATGACCTCTATACTTTTGGCCAAGGCCACTTGCGAAAAAAGTGAATGATGTTTATTATGCAAAATATGGTGATGCTGCGATCCGGTTACCTAACCCGGAACCGGCTTTGTATCATGTGCAAAACTATCATATTGAGTTGCAGGGCGGAGAACGGTGAATGAGAGAGCACCTCGAAGAGTTCGCTCGGAGAGGGTGATAGGAAATCGTGAACCGGTTGGCGTGGTGCCGAAACCGCCCGAGAAGAACCAAGACATGCCGGTTTCAATGAGTGGAATGTACCTCAAGCACCACTCACTAAACTCATGGGTGTACCCACCACAAAGCCAACCACATCAACCATTCTATGGTTACTACCCATCATACAACACCCCGGAACGTCGAGCCGGGACCATCCGAGCCGGGACCCTCACGGCCACCAAGATACTCTTATGACCCCTTTGGTACCACCGATGAAGAAGAAGAAGAACCCCACCATGACTTTGAGCCACGTCGCCACTCCGATGCCACCGGTTTCATCTTCACCCAGCAGAAGCACTATGATGAACAAGTAGCCTTCCAAAGACAACACCACCGCCACTCGAATCGCCATGATCGAGGTGGAACGACCGGCTCCGGTGGAACGAGTAACACCACCCGGACATCTTGGGTACCATTCAAGAGAGCCGGGAGGAAGCCGCCTCCATGTTGCATGGCTTTGTGGACTGTTGCACATCCACTATCCACCACCACCGCCGCAAGGCTAGCTTGGGGAGGACCCCCATTATCAAGATAAGTATTTCTTTCCTTTTGTTTCGGTTTGTTTGTTTTCAGTTTGCTTTTCTTTGGTTTGTTTTATGCATTGGAAAAAAAATCAGAAAAACTAGAAAAAACCCAATAAAAATTTGCTTGTCTTTGTTTCAAGAAGTTTGTTTTCTTTAAGTGTGTTGTTTACATTTCAAGTTTGCCTTAAGATGAAAACCAATAAAAAGAGTGTGCAAGTTTGTTTTCAATTCAGTTTGCTATAAATAAAAATGTGTAGACTTGAGGATTGCATGATGGAAATGATGAATAGTTGCTCTGCTCTAATTCTTTGCAAGTACCTAGCTTTAAATTTGAGTTCTCCCAAGATTTGGATACACTGTTTGACAACTGGATTTACTCTACACCTGAAACCTGTGGGAGCATATGCTTAAACTAAGTCTAGGTAGTTGACGGGCATGATATGATAATAGTCTGAGCTGCTGTTCATTGTGTTCCAAAGTGCCACTAAATTCTGGAGATTTGTTTGTGAAAATTATAAATGATTCATGATGAGTTCCTTATATGACGAGAGAGTTAAAATTCCTACCTGACCAAACTTGATCATTAGAATAGGAAGCCTCCTCATTTGTTTAGGGCTCGTCTTTGTCGGCTGTGTTGTATCTTTATGAACTCATCATACAGCTAAATCTTGGTTTCACACACTCACATGCACCCTCGCTACTTCTACCCCGGAAGTACGCACCACAAAAAGCCTATTATTATCCATTGAAATTGTTCTACTCTTACACCGAGAGTGAACACCCAAAAATATTCCTGTTCATTTCGCTAGCCACTTATCCAAATCAATGCTCCAAGTGTTCCATTTGTTCCCAATGTGAAGTTGTCACGATTGAGAAGTGTTCCATTCAAGAAGTATTTCATTCCTTTTTGGGCTGCAAGAATTTAAAAAAAAAAGAGAAAAGAAAGAAAAATTTATGAGCCCAGTTTTTGTCAAGTTTCCAAGTTCAAGTTCCAAGAAGATTCAAGTGTTGAAGTGTTTCCAAATTTCATCCAAATAAAGGAGCATTGATAATTCCTTTGTGCACCCCTTCTCCTCCCACAAATATTTCTCTCTATTTTATATATATCATCCACATATAAAACCACACATGCACACACCGATTGGTTGTATGTTGAGTTCCTTCGGATCCATGGTTCGATCATGCCAATGCATTAGTTCTCCACACCTATGAGCTCCATATAAACCTTTATTAGAGTAGGGTGAGAGAGAGAGAGAGTGAAGGCTCGTCTATAAATGCCTTGAACCATAAATACTACATATTCTGAGAGTAAGAGAGAAGGCATACCTCCTTTCAATGCCTTAGAGAGGATCCAAAAATACCACATATTGAGAGACTTGAAAGGGTTGTATTAAGGAACTCTGAGTTTTATTGAAAATCTTGTAAAAACTCCAGAACAGAGGTGGAACAACAGAGCATGAGACAACGGTGCTTGACTTAATTGTTGTCTTTCAACTACTCAAGGCCCAAGTGCAGGTAAAAGCCCCATGGTTGAAAGAAACATGAGTAAGTTTGGGAGTTATGATAGTTCACTCTAGTCTGGGATGAATTCTTATTTAGAGCATGTGTGTTTGTTAAGCATGATAGCATTGCGGCAACTCCCGATCCATCTTACGTAGCTATTTGCTCGGGGACGAGCAAAGGGTAAGCTTGGGGAGTTTGTTGACGGTTGTTAATGATCAATTTTATATGTCAATCGGAGAGAGAAAGAGGGGTATAATCTGTTCACCATCATAGACTTAGGGTTTAAACCGACGATTCCACAAGTTTTGGTGAATATGTGTTTTCGCGGGGATTATCGGAAAACATCCAAGGAGGCCCACATGTCATGATTACATAGAGAGAAAGACCGAACGGGTAAAATTGTATACTCTAGAAGACTCCGGAAGGCAAACCCTGGAAGCGGGGACCCACACGGCATAGTGGTGGGTCGGCCGACTCCCCTCTATGGGTCGGCCGACGGCCACCTCCACCAATCGGGTGGAGGCTCGCGGATCCCGCCTCCACCGCCTTTGAGGATGAATAATTATCGTCCGTTTAGGTCGGTTTGATCCGATGTTTGTGGTGCATCCTGGGGGCTATATAATCGAGCCCCCGGCCCCGGGCCGAGGGGGAATTCATTCAAGATTTCATTATTCGAGGTAGCCATCGAAGCTAGGGTTTAGAGAGAGATCTCCACCGGAGAATTAGAATAGATACTCTAGATCTTCAAGTTCTACATAGGTTTAGACTAGATAGAGGAAGAATCGGGCGCTGTGCTTGGAATTCCGGATCTTCATCATCGAATTGGTATTATCTTGTATCTATTTTTGTGACTTTATTCTAAATATCATTATGTTTCTATTTATTATGTTCCTAGTTTATTCTAGTTCTACATTTGATATGGTTATGATTGGTAATAAGTTTATGTATATGTTTGCAAAGCGCTTAGCTCTCTTCCTAGGGGGGTTAGGTGGTAGATTTCATGTAAGCATGGTGCTTAGATGCCGTTTACTGCAAATGCACCCTATTGGCCGGGTCGTGTGGTAGATCGCGGAAGTGACAGTTCCGTTGAGTCCTCTGTATTCCATCCCCGTTGGTAGGTCTAGCAGAACCAAAGTTGCGTAGTAAGTCCCTGCTATGTCTTGGCTTGTTATAGCAATGATCCTTATACATAGATGAAAAGTCTTTTGTCTTGTATATGATAGTGTAGAGTTGGAGTAGATAAATGACTTAGTAGATTAGAACCTACATATGATTTATATTTCTTGCACTAATCGAGATGTCAACCTACCTTTGTGAGTAGTCTATATCTAATCTCTCGTGTGATTTATACCCCGAGCTTATTACTTTATATTCCCTTATTTATCATGGTTTACCCTCTGCCAAAGTATGTGATTTGTGTAATCAATCACTCATAAGTAGTCGTGTTTAGCAAGTTCATCTCATTGTTTAAGTCCGTAGTTCTTTCCTTTGAGCTAAATATAAATAACGATACCGGAATACTTCCCGGTAAAATGCTACGATGGTGTATTATCTCGTTCGCTTGCGGATCCCATATTTTTCTTGATTAGAGGAGCGGTTTCTATACCAACACTTCGGCGCCATGCTAGGGATGACAACTTAGCGTGAGTGGTGTTAGAGGTGTCAACAAGCATTTTGGCGCCGTTGCCGGGGAACGGAATAAACTTTTAGAGAAAAAATTGCTTAAGCGAGATACTTAGAAAATGAGTGATTGTCACTAGTCACCTCTACTTTGGCGGGTTCACCCCTGTCGTTTTTCTTTGTCTATATTTTATACGGGGTATTAGCAGGATTGAATCGATTCATTCAAAACTCTCGATCATCGAGTCGGTTCAATCAAGAAGGAAGCTCGTCACCAATCAAGATGGCCGAGAAGACCTTACTTGGAGTTCTCTGCTCCAACAATAGAGAACATCCATGGTCCAAAGCAATACACAATAATATGGAGTTTGAGATCAAGCCAAGTCTCATCAACATGGTGCAAGCTATCCAATTCGGTGGAAAGGTACATGAAGATGCAAGTACACATCTACAGGACTTCATGGAGATTGGAAACACCATCGCCATAGATGGAGTTAAAGAAGACCTCATACTTCTTCGCCTCTTTCCATTCTCACTAGTGGGAAGAGCGAAGCGGTGGTTCTATGCAAATAAAGAAGATATCAATACATGGGCGAAGTGTTCCAAGGCCTTTCTAGCAAAATTCTTCCCAATAGGCAAAACCAATGCCTTAAGAGGAAAGATTACCAATTTCCAACGCGAGAAGACGGAGACCATGTCGAAGCATGGGAGCGTTTGCAAGGATACATTCAAGATTGTCCCCATCATGGAATGGAAGAATGGTTACTCATGCAAGGGTTCTATCACGGATTAACTCCGAAGACACGTGAGCACCTAGATGCAACTGTTTGCCGAAGGATCATTCTTATCACTCACTCTTGGGAGAGCTAAAAGACTCATGGAGAAGATAGCAGATAATCAAAGCTGGTCCCAAGACAACATTCAAGATTGTCACCGAGTGAAGAAGCAATAGAAGAAGTGAATGCATTATCAACTAAGATGGATGCCTTACTCCATTGGCTTGACCGAGAGGGCCAAGTACAAGGAAGATCAAAGAGCAATTGAAGCAACGTATAAAGCGGAATTCAAGTCCCATCATGAGAAAGGTTCCACATTGGGTGCAACCATCCATTAATCAAGGTGCACAATCAGGTAATTATGCAAAGCAACCTACTTTAAGAGAGTTGGTTCTACAACGGTCCAAGATCAACTCATCTATGGAGGATAGGTTTGCTTGCTAATAACAAAATCTTGGAAAACTTAAGTATTAAAATGGATAGTTTCTCTTACGCCATTAATGATCAACTAGAGTTCAATAAAAAGATAGAAGAAAGGTTAGCAAAATTGGCCATTGCTTTGCACGTTGCCACTAACCCTGGCGAAAGGTGAGATCTATTACTACAAGAAGAGGGAGTTCTACCGGAGATCCTCCCTATCCAAAAGGAGCAAAAAGGCCAACCATGCTACCACCGGTGGCGAAGAAGAAGACTTCCAACCTGAGCTAGAAGTATTACCACAAGAATCGTACGAAGCCGGTACAAGATCGGGAAGCAAGACAACAATTTCGAGATACAAACTACCTACCATTCCCTAGGAGGAAGAGAGGACCACAAATGACGGATGAGCGGTTTGGTAAGTTCGTGGAGGTAATTCAAAAGTTATATGTCAATATACCTCTGCTGGATGCCATACGGGTCCCCACTTATGCCAAGTACATAAGAGATATTCTTAACAAGAAGAGACCACTTTTGCCATCCAATGAAGTGATCAAGCTAACCGAAGAATGTAGTGCGGCCATCCTCAACCAACTACCGAGAAAAGAAGAAAGATCCAGGATGTCCCACTATCGACTGCACAATTGGAGATCAATATTTCAATAACGCACTCTGTGATCTTGGAGCAAGTGTCAGTGTGATGCCCGCAGCAGTCTACTACAAGCTCAACCACACTGCACTTGAGCCAACATCAATGTGTCTACAACTAGCCGACCAATCGGTTCGTTATCCGTTGGGCATTGCTGAAAACATTCCAGTCAAGATAAGAGAATTCTTCGTGCCGGTAGACTTTGTAGTACTGGATATGCATCCAGACTCAAAGGTGTCACTTATACTTGGAAGACCCTTCTTAAGCACCGCCAATGCACACATTGATGTCGGGAAAGGAGAAATCAAGTTCACTATAAATGGGCAAGAAGAGCAATTCGCATTCAAGTCAAAACAAGAGCTCAACAAATCCGCGAAGATGGTAGAAGAAGATCAGACAGTACAACCACCGAGAGACGGAGGATGCATCTCTAGGATCATCACAGAATAAATATTTTGGAAGGTCCAATTCGGAGGACTTTAAAAATCCGAATCCTCGCCGGAAGGTAACTCGGTATTTATCCGCATTTTAAATTGCATCTCTTATAATTTTCTTAGGCATATTTATTTCTAGCATGGCATTATAAAATTCTACGCCCCATATAAATAATTTTATGGTGTGTAACAACCCGTCAAAAATATTTTATCGTGGTGGCACAAAAATCTATCATTTTATGCATTTAAATTAGTTTACCTTCATTTAAATTTCTGCATTGTTTATAATTTTTATTATGGCATTTAGTGCTTGGTGGGTCCCTCACCATGGGTCCCACATGTCATAGACTACACCTCACATACATCAAATCACATAATTTCATCCACTTCCACTCACCTCCACTATCCTCTCTTTTCCACCGCCAAAACCACTCAACCGACCAAAATTTCTGGATGGAGGAAAGATCACGCAATAGCTTGTGAAGTGGCTTGTATGAACCTTTCAGGTCTCTCATTTGTGGTATTTTTGGATCCTCTCCAAGGCATGAGTAGTGTATGCCTTCTCTCTTCTCTCAGAATATGTGGTATTTGTGGAACTAAGGCATAGTGAAAAGAGCCTTCTCTCTCTCACCCTACTTTCTAATAGGCTTATGTGGAGCTCATAGGTGGGGAGACACTCAAACTCACTTGCATATATTGCACAGTTAAGACATGGATCCAATAGGAACTAAAATAATAATAAAGTCATATATGCATGTGAATGAGGAAATGGATGATAAGATGATGATGAGATGATGATAATAAGGAAATGATTATAAGGGGTGATCACTTGGTGAACAGCTACTTCTACACTTGCTCCTTTGGGGATAACATGACTCTCTTTATTCGGAAACCTTGAAACTTCTTGAAAGGAAGGACTTGGCTGCTCTCTCTTTTCTCTTTTTTTTTTTCTCTTTTTTCTCTCTTTTTTTTATTTTACATAGCAACCAATCCTCTGAAAACAAAACTTTAGCAACGGGGAGTGTATAACTTGAAATGATAATGACTGGAGCTTTTATGTAGACAAATGGAATGGCGATGATTATTTCTAGATGTTCACTCCCAGGATAGGAGTAAAACCTTTTTTCTGAATGGAATAAAATGAGTGGCATATGTATATGTGGATGGATGGATGGATGCGTACTCCCAGGGTAGGAGCAGCATAAGTGCGTATCTCCAGGGTAGAGACAGCACAATATGTGGGGGAATGCGTACTCCCAGGATAAGAGCAGCATAGGTGCATATCTCCAGGGTAGAGATAGCACAATATGTGATGGATGTGGATCTATATATGGGTGGTACTTCTAGGGACAGAAGTAGCACAGAATGAATGTAATACTTATAAAATAGGTGCATGCTTCTGAGGACAGAAGTAGCATAGATCAATGGATGGAGAGCACATAGTAATGACTTTTAACTGCATGACTGATTCCTTATGGGTCCACAGCATAACCACACTCAATGCCTAAAAAGACTACACTCAAGCCTACAATATGATCTATATAAACAGATGGGTTTTCCTAACCTAGTAAGCATGAATATATGGCTGTGGTAGGAATTTAAACTCTCATCATAAAGGAACTCATCATGCAGGAATTTAATATTTTCACAGATAAATTCTCCAGAACTCTAGTATCTCTAGGAACAAGATGGACAGCAGCTCAAAACCTTCCCATATCATACCCGTCAACCACCTAGACTTAGATCAAGTGTTTGCTACCCACAAGTTTCGGGTTGAGCAAATCTCAAATCTAAACAGTTGTGTCCAAAACTCGGGAGAGTGCAAGGTTGAAAACTAGGTACTTGAAAGGAATTACAGCATGACAACTATTCATCATCTCCATGTAGAGTTTATTCTAGGGATCACTTTTAAGACAGATTGCAAGAGCTCTCCAAAGGTAGAAAAGATAGATAAATAAATCTTTCTAGGTTTCTAAGGTTATGCATCTTTTTTTAGTTGTTTTTAACAAAGCAAGCTCTATGAAAGCATAGATAGATAAGTTGGAAACACTTAGCTTGGTACACGGGGGATGCTCTCCCCCAAGCTGGATGTTGACGTAGTACTGTCGATGTTGCGACTAGCGATGAAGGCGTTCTAGTATGACTCGGAGTGTCGTGGATAGTTGCTATTGGAGACAGGCTCGACCGTTGAGGGCAGCACTCCGACGGGAGACTAGACATCCTTACGTCTATTGACTCTTCTTGATCCTTTATGTTCGTGAAGCTCAAATAGACAACAAAGCTTGTGGAACGATTAAGCATTAGTGATGAAAACCTCTAAGCCTTGGTTGTCTAGAACGCCTTAACTCAAATGTCTTCTAACGGGATCACAAGAAATATTTTTATCATTTTATAATATAGGGATGCGAGATGAGAGAAAATAGATATGCTGAAAAAAATTATTTTTATGCCACCACAATGAATGATTATTCACATGGGGCTTAGTAGTTTTCGGATGCAAAATGCGAAATCTTTATTTTCTTTTTCTAGTGCGAGAGATAGTAAAGCGAAGATGGAATTAAGATGCATGTAAGGAAAACAAATATGCTTAAAGGAAAATGCAATCTTTGTGAAAGGAAATCTTTGATAAATACCAAGTTACCTCCTTGGCGAGGGTTCGGTGATTTAAGTCCTCCGAACGGGACTTCTTGTCATGTTCACTCCTTTGCATCATTTGATCCCAAAGGTAGAGACCTTGAGAACTGCACCTCTTGAGATGGTAACTCTAGGAAAGGAGTCACCCATGTTCTTTCTTATCCAGCTAGTCTTTATCACTGGAGTACCTTGTGATGAAGAGTAGATGCTTCTAGTGGTCCTTTACTTCTTCTTGGAGTTTGCCTTGCTTGATTGACCTCTCTCCTTGAGCATCTTGTCTTCTAAAATTTCACTCCTTCTTTTTTTTTTTCCTTTCTCTTTTTTTTTCTTATGCCAAGACCTTGTGCTCCACTCATTGTTTCTTCTCAGCGTGCTAGAGCGACGGGGGCTTGAAAAGAGGAAGAGCATTGCTGGATCAATGTTTGAAGAGTCATCGGCCTTCCTCCCCCAAGCTTGACCTTGTTGTCGCTCGCCACGTGAAACCAAATACGAGTGTTGAGTCATCCCTCAGAGTGTGTTGTACTCCTATTGCCCTCGCATTAATTGTTTGTCCTCTGTTTGTAAGCCTTCATGTATCCGAGAGGGACTTCGATTATAGGTCTCGTTGAGTAGAGATCTCTCCTTTGCATTCCCCGCTTTTGTTTGGACTATCCAATCCGGGATGAGGAGGCAGACGGTTGTATGATCTTCTTTCATCAACCATTCTTGATTTTCATTGAGTCTTGGTTGACGCATTGATGTTCATTGGAGATGTAGACTCGAGTTCTTCCTTGATGGTCTTTGTCTTTTAGCGGCATGGCGAAGAGTCGCAATTAATGATACGCCATCCGTCTTGATGATCAAGGAAGGGTCTTCATCTCCAATGGCTTAGAGACATCATCTTGCAAATATGGTTGTTCCCGGTCTTCTTGGGTTTGGTCGGTAGTCAACCCTTGATGATGATTGGTTGACACAAGGATGTATGCTTATCATTCCATCCTTGTCCTTGCTGCCGACGTGCAAGATGGTGTCTTCAAGAACAACGAGGGCAGGTCTTTGATTGGCCAAAATGAGCTGAGTTACACCATACTCCTCATTGGCATCCTAGCTCGAGTTTTGGGCCCAATGCTATGTTGTCTTCAATGTTGCTCATAGCTTGTCGCCTTGTTCATCCACTTCTTTGAGTAAGTTCAAATGATGATCCTTCTTGTGGAACTCTTGTCTTCTTCTTTGTTCCATCACCGAAGTGGCAATTTCGCAGTGATGCCAATCCATGAACCGGCACATCATAAATTCTTTCTGCAAAATGTTAGTAGACACATACCCGAAGGATTGCAACAATTTCAAACTATGGGCTATTATCCACTATCTATTTTAGAATTTCATCTATGTTAAAAAAAGAGATGGTTTTCAAGTTACTTTAGCATAGACTTTTATCATATTTTCTAGCAACTTTTTTTAAGGCACTTTAACATGGTTCAAGGCAAATGTAACTTGCAACAAAAGACAATGTGAATGATATTTGATACTTACAATTTTTTCTTGGATGATGAGCTGTTGTCTTTGCACAAAGTTGTTGAAGTTCGTCACATGCCTTCTTCATCTCTCACATGAGTTCATCTCTTGACTTACCCAAAATGTGTTTATGGATTTCTGCATGGGTTAGTCGACAAAATAACCAAGTATCCACTAAAGCACATTTTTAGTTCAATAACCAAACTGGACTCCATGTCTTAATTTGGTCAAGAAAGACAATTTAACCTAAGCACCACGCTTAATTTAAAAAGCCTTTGGAAATACCCTTAGAAGTACTTCCAAACCAAAACATACTATAGCAACAAAGGTGACATGAAAGCAATAAAGAGATTTACTCAAATGAAGATGACAGAGCATGATCATGGTGAGGAAATATATATATAAAAACATTTTTATTTATTTATTTTTTTTTTAGATGTTGGCGATGTGAATGCATGCAAGAAACTAAACATGCAATGGATGAGCAAACATAAATAAGCTAAACGGAGAAAATGCATGAATTGTTAAAAGTAAACATGCGGTGGGGTGCAAGAATTCAAAAAGATAACTACTCATCAATTTTAAAGTCCATGAGCAAGACTATCTCACCTTTCTTGATCATACTTACCATGACTCACATGATGAAATTATGGGCGGTTCGGCGTCTATGTTCGTCACTTGTGAAGTGATTTGAAATTCTTGTTACAACGACCTTTTCTACTCTGTGAGGTGGCAGGGTTCCAATGTTGATGGATGTTGAATGTTGGGGGACCCTGGGCTCTTCATTGTCTTGTGGAACTTATCAGAAGGTCGAAACGACATCTTTTGTCCTGTCTATTCCACAACTCAACAGAACAAGGGGTAATCCTACTAAAGCTAGTGATACACTAAATTAGCAGACATCAAGATCACTATCAAAAACTTAACACCGATTGCTTCCCCGGCAACGGCGCCAAAAATGCTTGTTGGTATAAATTAAGTGCAACTAAAATAAGAAGGATTCATAGCGCCTGAGAACATACCATTGTAGCATTTTACCGGGAGTAAACCAGGTATCGTTATTTATATTTTACCACGGGAAGCAAGGGTTAAAGAATCTAATAAATCACCATCATGTATCTACTAACTTAGTAAACCAACTAGACTAAAGCGGGGGTAAAATATATATGATAGGATATATGTATAAGCACAAGTATGAGTATTAAGCGATAAATGAGTAGCTAGATATAGTGGGAGGACAACGGGAGAGATCTAGGTTCCTATGTTCTTCTCTACTACTTTGGTTCTATAATAACGGGGATGGATAAGTATAACGATCACACAATAGCACTTTGGAGCAAAAGTACCTTTCCGACTCTCGAAGAAGACTGGGTAAAGAGTAGTCGGGGAAGGCTGCCAAAAAGCTCTACGAAACACCAACCCGAACGTGGTGGAATACAAAGGCCCGACAGAGTGTCACCTCACGGGGCTACCACAACTATCCGTGGGATTGGGCGCAACCTCGGGTAACCTATAGTCTAGACACCATGCCTACACTATCGATTACTACTCTAATCACTATATATAATTAGAGCACTCAATACGAGCAAAGATCCCATGCCAAAGAATAACAACTATACTATCTATCACAAGATGCATAAGAGTACATAGAGAAGATAAATATATATTAAAGCATAAGTCTTACAAGAATAGATACAAAGACATACCAAATCTACGAAGACTTCTCCGAACCGGCGCGGCTTCGCTCTCCCTAACTCTCATCTAGATCTAATCTACTACATTGAAATGTCTAGCTCTAATTCTCTAGAGAAGAGAAGTCATCCATTCAAGGGACGCCTCTACAACTCGATCCCGTCGGGAGATAATGAATTAGGGTTTAAGGGATGCCTCCTCCGGGGGGCCGGGGGCCCGCTTATATAGCCCTCTAGGATGCACCACAGCCCTCGGATCAAACCGACCTAAACGGACGATTATTATTCATCCTCAAAGGCGGTGGAACGGGGATCCGCGAGACTCGTTCGATTGGTCGAGATGACGGGTCGGCCGACCCTAGGGTGGAGGCGGCCGACCCTTGGCTGGGCCCAAATGGGCTCATATTTTGTGAGCTGATGGATCTCTTCGTTAGCTTCGATTTGCCGCGTGGATCACCTAAATCGGAGTTCGTATGAGGGAGATATGCCCGTTTTACTCCGGACGGCTCTTGGAGCACAATTGCAATCTTTCGGATGGCGTAACTTTGTCGTCTGGACTCGATTTGGGTGAACCAAAACTCTATTTCATGTGTCTCGATGAGCTCTATGCAATGGTGCACTTTATTCTATCATTTGACATACTTCCATTTGATGATTCTGGTACTTTTCTAGTTTAGTCCCCGCAAAGCAGGACATTTACCAAAACTCATGGAATTCCATTAGTGTAAGCCCTATATCTAGAAGGTAATTATGTTTAGGTCCTTTTTCATGTCTAGTTGACGGTAAAAATTGGCACTTAACGACCGTCAACACTCACGCTCACAACACACACACATTCCCACACGCTAAGTCTCAGAACACACTTGTACTCACCCCTGTACAAGCACTTCGGTGCAAGATAATACAAGATCTTCCTCCCCTGCTGGACGTAGGGCCTTCTTTGCCCGAACCAGGATAAATCCTTGTGTTCTTCTTGCATCACCATCCGGATTAGGGAACACGCTTAGAAATTTACTTGTTGGTATGACACCCCCCGGGGTACGAAACACCGACAGTTGACGCACCAGGTAGGGGTACTGCGTGTTTCACCCGATTTCCCGCCATTTTCCGGATGGCATCTTCCACTTCATCGCTTCCGTTCGCAACGGTGATCTGGTTCGGGAGCCTGGAGTTCGTATCGCTCGGTACGGGCTATGACATGGCTCTGCTCTCGATCGGAAAACCGAGCGGGGGACGTGCTTCACCCCCACGCGCCGGTGGAGTTGCGCGCCGGCCAAGCCACCACGGCTCACCACCAAGGCACAGGCGCCACCGGCACCAGCTTCCACGCCTGCACGCGCAGGGCGCCGCTCACGCACCACTCCCGTCAGACACCTTGGTGCACCCTCACGGGGTGCCGAGCGCAAGATAGGGCGCGGCTCGTAGGCAGACGGTGCTCGAAGCGGACCCTGACTTCGCGTTCGCCATGCGCTCACCGAGAGAGCCCGGCGTGGCACCTCGAGCGCGTGCACGGCCGACGTCGCCCAACTACTTGCCGCACGGGCTCTACCAAGCTCGTCGCAGGCTCCCATTTGGGCTCACCAATGCCGCCACTACGTATGCCAACGAGATCCAGTCCACCATGGGGTCGCAAGAGGAGAGCCCCGGCCCCTCTTACATGCCACCATGAACTTGAAGATCGTGTAGCCAGCGTTGGTGGACCGCGGATTCGACAGAGCGCCTGGTCCACGACGTAACACCACGGTCGGGAACATGCACCGCTGGGTCGAGGAGCAGAGTACAGGAAGGCCTTGGACAACGTCCGGCGCTGACCTGGACTCTGACAACTCAGATTCAGGGTGCTATGACCCGGCTCGTGAGTGCTTTCACCTCGAGGGAGAAGCCTCGATGGACGACGAGACCAGAGATGATGCCGCTGCAGCACCTACCGTCAACCAAACGGCTGGGACGCCGGCGGGAGCCTTGCAGCTGGTTCCTCCTCGCGAGGAACCACCGCAAGGACACGCCAACCCACGACACGAAGAGGATGCCGGGCCGCACAATGGGCCCGGCTCCGGAGATCGAGGCCAAGATGGACGCGGAACGCGCAAACTTGGAACCTGCTCAAGCGCGCCCTTGAGCAGAACCAACTTCCTCCGCCCCGAGCTCCTGGCGCTCGAGGAAAGGCACGAGGCGTCTTCGACCGCATCGTCAATGACGGGCGGCCAGAAGCACCGGTCGAGCCAGCCCGCTTCCCTCGAGCAAGCCAGAATGTCCTCGCAGCAGCCATGCTACAGCGTGACATGCTACAGCACGAGGGCTCAGTCCATCAAGAGGCACCTCCTCGAGGCGGTAGGGCCCCCGTCCGCGACCGCATCCTCGACAACCGCGAGCCTCAAGATGCGCGCCACGATATCAACGACAACCGACGATGCAAGGCCGCGGGCGCCGAAGACCGTGGCTACAACGCCCATCGAGGAGGGCGCTACGACAGCGACGAGGACCAGCAGGCTCCCGAGCCGCCGGGCCCTCGAGTCTTCAGTCGAGCCATCTGCAACACGCCGTTGCCCAACCCGTTTCGACCCCCTACGAGCGTGGTCAAATATAACGGGGAGACCAAGCCAGAGCTCTGGCTAGCTAACTTCCGGCTCGAGAGGATAAGGCAATCATACGCCAGCTCCCTCTGTTTCTCTCTGACACCGCTTGACGGTGGCTCGAGGAGCTTCCCCCCAATCAGATCTACGACTAGACCGATCTGGTTTAGATTTTCGAGGGGAACTTCAAGGGTACCTATATTCGACCTGGCAACTCGTGGGACCTCCGGAATTGCAAGCAGCATGCCGGGGAGTCTCTTCGAGACTTTGCTCGACGCTTCTCCAAGCTGCGCACCGAGCTGCCGCACATCCCCGACCACGACGTCATCCTGGCGTTGGTATCAGGCACCACCTGCAAGGAGCTCGTGCGGGAGCTCGGGCGCAACCGCCCAAAGACGGTTGACGAGCTCATGGACGTCGTCGCCGACTACGCCACCGGTGACGAGGCCGTGGGAGCATTCTTTGGTGGAGACGGAAGCAAGCCTAAGCCGCCTCCTGGCAATGGGGAGGGCTCGAGCAAGGGCCAGAAGAAGAACGACAAGAAAAAGAAGGGCAACCAGCAAGGCAAGCGCGTGGTCGTGGAAGACGAGGTCGCTGCGGCCGAGCGCAAGAAGCCTCGACCCCCTCCAGACGGGGCCGTCTTTGACAAGATGCTGAAGGAGCCGTGCCCGTACCATAAAGAGCCAGCCAAGCATACCCTCGAGGACTGCCATATGCTTCGAGGCTAGGCTCGAAATTGGCAGGGATGAATTCAAGAAAGATAAGGGCGGCGACGATCGGGCCAACGACAACGACGACAATGGGTTCCCGCCCATTGCCAACTGCTTCATGATCTCCGGCGGCCCTACGACCCAGATGACGCGTCAAGAGTAGAAACAAGAGCATAGGGAGATCTTCTCAGTGAAGCCCGCCACTCCTCAGTTCCTCGACTGGTCGGGCGCGCCCATCACGTTCGATCGTGATGATCATCTGGACCACGTCACCAACCCGGGTGTGTACCCCCTCGTCGTCGACCCGATCATCCTCAACGCCCGCTTCACCAAGGTCCTCATGGACGGAGGCATGGTGCTCCTACATTCCGCACGGTACCAGCAGAAGTTGCGGCAGTACCACGAGAAGAACATGCGCAGAAGAGACTTCGAGGTCGGCGACCTCGTACTCCGTCGACGCCAAGACAACAAGGGGTGCCACAAGCTCACTCCACCTTGGGAGGGCCCATTCATCGTAGTCGAGGTGCTGAAGCCAGGAACTTACAAGCTAGCTGATGAGGACGGCTCGATCCTCACCAACGCATGGAACATCGAACAGCTACGTCGCTTTTCCCCTTAGGCCTCGATGCCTTGTATATTTTTCCATATAATGTACCGCTAGTATGAATGAATAAAGGCTCTAAGAATTAGTTTCTTACTTTTTCGCTCATATGCAAGGTGGGCTCGACTCTGTCTCCACAGAGTCAAGCCCCCCTCGGGGGCTAGACCAGGGGGGACCCCTGAAGTCCTCGAAAAAACACCTCTAGTTTTTTCAAAACAACGCTCGCCACGCTCTCTTTCCTTTCTGCCTCGAACACTCTCTCAAAAAAGCTAAGTAAAAGCGTCGCCTCGAGCCTCCAGAGCCGGGACGGTCGAGCTCAAGATCTCCTACGCTTCCGAGCTATGGTATCTTAGCTCATCTCCCCTCGAGACGGTTGGAGCACGACGCCCACACTTAGCCAAAAAATGAGCAAATCCAGGCAAAGGATAAGAAGCATAGAGTGTAATAAGAAACTAAAAAGGTGCATAAACATAACATCCAAAAGGCCGCATGGGCCACTGCACGATCAAGTGTTTTCTTACAGGGGCTTTCCTGCCCAGATCTCGGCTCGCAGGTCGGCGACGATCAAGACTATTACACACTAGGAGGAAGAACGAAGGGCTCGAAGCTCTCGGCCAGCCGCGCTCCAGGCTCCTCGGCTTCAACCTTGAGCTGCTCGATCCTTGGATTCACGGCCCTCTCCTGCTCGCCCTCAGCATAAGTGAAGCCGCCGGAGACAGCCTCCATCCCGGCCTGAGCCTCCGCCCCCGAGAGGTCGAACCCGGAGTAGAAGATGGCGAGGCTCCGGCGCGCTGCATAGAGAAGGGCTCCCCGGATACGGTCCCGCAGGGAAGCACCGAACTCGATGACCCGATTGGCGTAACCTCGACTGGCATCCGGCCCCTCGACATCTACCACGGGCGCAAAAACCCAGTTGGCGCTGAGGGTGTCAATGGCGCCAGTGATATGAGCCTTGGCCGAGATCTCGCCGTCAAGCATCTCGTGGCACGACCTAGCGTCCTCGCGCGACGTCGCCAAGTCAGCTTCGAGAGCTGAGAAAGGATGCCAAAAGTTGAGTGCTTAAACGCCGAACGAAATCGACGTGCACAAGAGATAAACAGGTGGCTCGATTACTTACCAGTGCAGCGGGTCGAAAGCTCCTGCTCACGCTCGAGTGCCTTCGAGAGCTCGGCCTGCTTCCCCTTGAGCGCGCGGCCGAGATCGCGCTTCTCCACCCGCATCTCCTCGAGAGCCTTGCCGACACCTTGGATGGCGAGGTCTTTCTCCGTCATGGTCTGGCGGAGATTGGCCACCTCAGCCTGGAGGTCATCCGCCCGCTTTTTCTCCTCAACCTTCAGAGCAGTCTCTCGCGAGATGGCCGCCTGCAGGTCCTTTATATATGTCTCGGCGGCGGCCTTCTCCCTCTCGAGCTGCTCGACGAACTGGGCCTTGGCCTTGAAGCCTGCGTTCACCGTGGCCGCGGCTTCTTTGAGTTGAGCGGCGATTTCCTTCAGCCGCTCGTTCTCCTGTCGAGCCGCATCCGCCTCCCGCTCGGCTCGGGCGTGGTCATCCCTTGCCGTCTGGGCGTCCTCCTTAGCGGTGGTCAGCGCGGCATTGGCCTCTCGGAGATGCCGGGCAGCTCGATGTAGTTCCGCCTCGGCATTATGGCCCAAACGCACAAGCCGTTGAATCTCCTCCTCACTTTCATGAATGGCGTGGAGGTGGATAGACTTGGCGTAGGACTGACTCTGGGGCGACTGAACCGTGAGAAGAAAAATTAGAACAGCAGCCATTGCGACAGTTCATAAAACACGGGAAATAGGCTGGGCTCTAGATCACTTACAGTGGACAACCGAGGCATGTCCTCGGAGACGATCTTCAGAGCGACCCGCAGGGAGTTCTCGAGCCACCGCTAGTTCTTCTCGGACTCCGTGTTAACCCGGAGCTCGTTCTGGTCGTTCATCACCACCACAGGAGCTTCCGGGTCAATTGGGTCACGGAGCACCAATGGAGGCTTCTCCCACTGCAGGAACGCCTCCCGCATGCCCTGGGCGACGGCGTCGTGTGCTTCTCGCGCCGCCGCCAGGTCGACGCCCGCCTCCGCCACTCGATCGGCAAGCGTGGGCGCGTCTTGGGATTGGCTTGTGGACGTCGACGCCCCCTGGGCGAGCGCCAGCGCCTCTATCCGCCTTCTCTCCAAGACGCCCGACTCGGTGGCCTCGTTGATGACGGCCCAAATCCGAGCGCTTGCACGTGGCGGTCGATCACCGTGCCCGCCTCGCTTCTCCACTGCGCCTCCTCCCAATGCTTAGCCTGGGACACGGTGACGTGCTCCACTTCGCCCGTCACTGAGTCGGGCACGAGACGGGGCACGAGCACCCCCACCGGCTGCAGCGGCTGCGGCGGCGCTTGACGCGCCACCGAGGAGAGTTCCTGGGGCGGCACCATCTCCCCTTGCACATCAGCCCGCTGCTCCTCCTCCCGTACGACGGCGGGTTGCTCCTCCTGCTCCTTCTCCCGCGCGGGAGTGGGCGGCCTCTCTTGCGACTCCCCCTGAGCCGCGACGCGGGCCTCCGCCTGCTCGACGGGCTGTGCCGGCGGCACCTTGGTTCGTTGCCCGGCGAGAGGGTCGAGCGCCGTGTCTTCAGGAGCGGCCGACGCTTGCTCTGGCACCTGGCCTGTCTCCAGCGTCTCCTCGTCGACCACCGGTCGCTCGGTGGCCACGGAGCTCACCTCCTCCTCCCCCTTCTCATTGCACTCCTCCTCGAGCTGGCGCAGGCCTTTAGGCCACGACTTGCTCGAGGCACCGGGGCCACGGTCGCGTGAGCCCGGGCTCGAGCTCTCGTCCCCAAGGGTGATCGGCTGATGCTCCGACCCCGCCCCCGCCTGTGGGACGGCAACTGTGGCCCCGGGCTCCGCTGTCTTGGCCACCACCTCCTGGTGACTGGCCGCTGCTCCACCTTGCACGGCGGACGACGGCTTCTCGAGCGGAGCGCCACCAGAGGCGGTGATGGTGGTGGCGGCCTTCTCCCCCGTCGTCGCAGTCGTGGCCCCGGCACCTGCACGAGACGCAGCCGCCATCAGCTTCCCGCGCTCGATCGCCTCTCGGGCTAGCGCCAACCAGATTGGAGCAGTAGGAGGAAGGGTCACACCACCCGAGGCGACGAGGTTCCACTCGCCCTCGCAACCTTCGGCCTCTTTGAAGGCGGGATGGGAGGAGTGACGGCGGGACGCGCTTGGTCCTAAAAGAAAGGAAAAAAGGGAGGACAATGACGACGTAAACTCACGAACGGAATAATGGACGTCAAGGAGGGGCACGATGCAAAACTTACCTCACCGCCGCACCTGCGGTGGAACCACTCGAGCCGCCGAGGGGGTTGGTGGCCGGCCCCGACTCGGTCGAGCCGCTCGGGGGCTTCCGAGCCACGGCCGTATCGCTCGAGCCACTCGGGGGCTTCCGAGCGTCAGCGGCTCAGCTCGAGGTGCTCGGGGGCCTTGTGGCCTCAACGGCCTCGCCCGCCCCAGCCGGCTCCTTGGCCGGGCCCCGCGTAGGATCCCTTGCGGGTTCCTGAGTCTGGCGTGTCGGGGCCTGCTCGGCCCGGCGACCACCAGAACAAGCCCGGCGCTCGACAGGGCGCTCGCCGGGCTGAACTGAAGAAGATCTGCGCGCATCTGCAGCCCTCTGCTGCCGGGTGCACGCCGGATGTTGATGATTGTTGATGAGAGGAAGACTCCCGCCACGATGGAGACGGCGCTCGAGCGCCATGACTGGAGTGGTGGGGCGACTCCTCCCGCTGGCTCGCTCGAGCCAGTGATGGGTCCCCGCGCAGCTCGAAACGAGGTGGCGCCATGGATCCTTCCTGCACGCTAGATGGAGGATGCGTCAGGGCTCGAGCGGCGATGGCGTCGTCGCTGTCAGTCGCCTCGTCGTCCTCCTCGTTATCCTCCTCCTCCTCATCATCAGTCGACTCCAAGCTGGGACTCCAGTCGCTTGGGTCCGCTCTCAGACGCATCTCCCGCTCCCGGCGACGCCTGGCCTTGCGCTTCTGTTTTTCCTCCAGCGCGGCGGCCTTTTTCGCCTTCTCCTCTTTCCTCGAGAGCTTTGCTGCGTGTTCTCGAACAGATCTAAGGCATCTCACCTTGTGGTCGGGCGCGTCCTCCTTCACCGGGGGCACCGAGTCCGCGTGGTCGATGATCTCCTGGGGGGTCACATCTCGATAAGATGGACACAAACCAGAGAAAAAATGAAATCAATAGTGAGAAAGGCCTCGAGGAGAACATACGTAGCCTAGCAGGTCAGCGTCTGGGCGCATGGGGAAGAGGTCGACTTGATTCTCCCCAAAGCCCCTGCCGCCCTCGATCACCTCGCGCACTCGCGCTGCGACCGTGGCGGCCGGGAGAGGCTCACTCGACATCCTGCTGGCCTCGAGCGCCAAGGGGTCGGCATCCTCCGTCATCTGGTCCAGCCGCAGCTGGCGATCGGCAAGCGGGAGCACCCGGCGGAGGTGGAACCCAGCGACGACGTGGGCAAGGTCCATGGCCGTGGAGGTGGAACCCAACGACGACGTGGGCAAGGTCTCGCCGGCCCTCCGACCGCGGAGCACGTCCATGGCGTCGGTTAGGGGGTCGAGCCGGGGGTGGAGCTTGCTCGGGTTGCCGTAGCCCCAATTGTGGTCGGGCTCGGTCAACACCTTGCCGGTGTACTCCGGGAAATGGTTCCCCTCATTTCGGAGTTAGAACCATTCCGAGGTCCACCCGGTGTTGTTCGTCGTCCACGTACCGGGCAACCAGTTCTCCCGCCTCTTCACAGCAAGCGTGCAGGAACCCGCTCAAATGTAGCAGCGGGCGTTCTCCTTGTTATTGTTGTCGTCCCCGCTCACCGCCAAGGTGAACAGCGTCGCCTTGAAGATGTGGACGAAAAAATCCCACTGTGGCGCCATCCCCAAGTACCCCTCGCAGACGCTGACGAAGCTGGCGGCATGAGAAATGGAGTTGGGGTTGAAGTATTGCAACTCAACCCCGAAATGATGCGGAAGCGCCCGCATGAAGCGACTCGGCCGCGCTCCGATCCCCCACTGGTGGAATCTCACGAAGCTCAGCACGTAGCCCTCCGGCACGACGGGCTCACGGTGGGTGGCCTCCGGCACCTGCCACTCCGGCGGCCCCTCCGGCGGATTGGGGAGGAGCAGCCCCTCGTTGACGAGGCCCACCAGGTCCGCCTCAGTCACCGTAGGCCGAGGCCACGGGAGCGCCGGATACATCACCACCGGCAAGGGAGCCTTGGCGGGCTCCTTGCCGGCAACTCCTTTGCCGGCGGCCTTGCTGCCCCCAGCGGCTTGGCTGGACCCCTAGCCGCGCTTCCTTCCCATGGCGGCGGCGACGGAGATCAAGAACCCGGCGGTGGCGCAAGGCGAGAAGGACGGCGACCCCGGCGTCACACACGCTCAAACAATCTCACTCGCTCTCCTTGAATCTCTCAGGCGGATGTAGGCGAGTGCGGCGGCGGTTGCAAGCGAGTGCGGCGCGGCGATTAGGGTTGGAGGCAAGGGCGCAAGAGGCTGCAACAAGAGATGGGAAGGCGAGGAATGCGAAAGGAAGGAACCGAGGAGCCCTCTCCCCTGAATTTATAAGGCCTGAGCCGAGCGACGCCCAGCGCATCCAACGGCCCAGATCGCGCCATCCGATGGTCAGGCGGCCCCAACGGACTCGCCGAGAAACGGTAACCACATTTAATTCCTCTGTCAACTGCCACCTACCTCCACTCACCAGGGGCGCGCGATGCGAGGCGGAACGGAACCGTCGCCAGGCCACGATCATCATGACGCGCCGGTTTCCGCCTAAAAAGGCGCGCCCCCAACGGACGGATTCCCCTCGATTAGCGCAGCGATGGGACGCCTCGTCAGGCGGTTCCTTACACGGTAAGATAGCCCATGACTCCGGTCCCACCTGTAAGTCTCGAGGGAGCGGAGGCTGACCCACGAATGGGTTCGAACAGCCACACTCGAGCAACCGAGTTAGGGGTGCCTCTGGGAAGGAACTCTCGAAAGGTCCTGCTTGAGAACGAGCTCTCGAATCCCAGAGACATATCCAAGGCAGGGTGCCAAGCTTCTAAGAGATCCCGTCGACGGGAGGTACTCGAACCGCCGGCCCCCCTCGAATAGGGCCGGTCCTCTAAAAGCTACACACCCAGCTCTAATGAGAGCGCCCCCGGGCCTCGATGCTGTCTCCCCTCGAAAGGAGATGGGCTCTCACTTGGATTTCCTGTTACCAGCTCACAGGGAGACATGGAGCTCGCTCGACCGCGGGTAGCGCCGGTCCTCCCACCACTTGGATCCGATCCAAGGGATCTAGCGAAAAATGAGAGAACGACTACAGCCCAGCATTTCGAGGCTCTGGGGCTCGAGTCACCTAAAAACGACACCCCTCGACGGGGAGGAGCGGGGAGCGCTCGGGGGCTCGAGAAATCAAGAAAAATCCCCGGCTACGGGCGCTACAACTCCAGTTAACAATAACTACGCTCAAAACAATTCATTTAAAAGCCCCCAGAGGAATGCCCCATTCCTCTGGGGCCTCGGGGGCTACCCCCGCGGGGGACGCTCGCGCGCCCCCCACGGAAAAAAGGATCAACCCCTCGAAACAAGGCAACAGTAACCCCAAGCCTAGGTACTTTAACTCCACTTCGGGATCCCTTGCATGAAGTTTTTCACAATCAAGCAAGGGCTCGGGGGCTACTGTCGGGTACCTAGATTAGGGGGTCCCAAACTAGGCGGTTAGAGGTAAGCAAACCTTGCTTTGCTTTCCCCTAATCCCAAAGAACAATAAAGAAAAATCCTATTCTCACCCACGCCACGTATTGGGCCGGCCCACGAGCAGGCCCACAACCAAACTACAAAGCCAGCTATCTCGATACATGCCCGCTCACCCGCTCGAGGATAAGTGACGGAAACCGCTCGAGCGAGCGACCGCTCGAGATGGTGGTGGAAACCGCTCGAACCCGCCTCCCATGATTACCCTTCCTGTATGCCCACACGGCTACAGCGCTCGAAACAGTGTCGCAGTACACCGACCCCGCTTAACTCCATGGCTACAGAGCTCGTAACAGTGGAAAGTACATCGGTCGTTTCCACCATTATGCTGCCCATGCCCCGAATTCGAGGATGGCAGGCGCCACTGTGACACCACGCCGCGCACTGTGCCGCGTACGGCACCCCCTCAAATGCCAACGTCAACTCTCCGTACCGCTAAACCTGCTGCTCAGTCCCATCGCTCGAGTCGTCGACCCCTCGAGGCGGTATCCAGCCGCTCAAGGAATGATGGCGGACATGACCGGTGTACGGGGCGCGCAGTGACCCGTCCATCCCACCTCGACGGCCACTCGGCGGGGTTCCCGAGCAGGCCATCATCACCCACACCTCGATTACGCCATCCCGCGTCTGGCAAGGACAGGCAGGACGTCATTGCCCACGCTGCTACAGGCTCGAACCGGGTTGAAGCATGAACCGGAGGCTCGAACCGGACCAAAGGCAGCATCCACAGTCCAAACGACTCGACAGGACGACCGTACCTCGACGTCACACCCACGATCGCCCTAGCACAGTGTAACTCTGAGCCTCCCCTTGGCCTATAAAAGGGGACGCCAGGGCATAGCATAGAGAAGAAGGTGCTCACGCTAACAACACACACACATTCCCACACGCTAAGTCTCAGAACTCACTTGTACTCACCCCTGTACAAGCACTTCGGTGCAAGATAATACAAGATCTTCCTCCCCCGCTGGACGTAGGGCCTTCTTTGCCCGAACCAGGATAAATCCTTGTGTTCTTCTTGCATCACCATCCGGATTAGGGAACACGCTTAGAAATTTACTTGTTGGTGTGACACCCCGGTACGAAACACCGACATCAAGCGCTATGTTTCTCGCTCTTTGATCAACTATTATTCCGGAGTTTTTGCAAGATTTTCAAATAAAACTCAGAGTTTCCTTGTATGAACCTTTCAAGTCTCTCATTTGTGGTTTTTCTGGATCCTCTCTAAGGCATGTGTGTAGCGTATGCCTTCTCTCTTCTCTCAGAATATGTGGTATTTATGGAGCTAAGGCATAGTGAGGTTACCTTCTCTCTCTCTCTCACCCTACTTCTAATAGGCTTATGTGGAGCTCATAGGTGGGGAGACACTCAAACTCACTTGCATAGTTAAGCCATGGATCCAGGGGAACTAAAACAAACAATCAAGTCATATGTGCATGTGAATGAGGGAATGGAATGAACGATCGGATGAAAATAATAAGGAGATGATTATGAGGGGTGATCACTTGGTGAATATCTACTTCTACACTTGCTTCTTTGGGGATAACATAACTCCCTTTATTTGGAAACTTTGAAACTTCTCGAAAGGAAGGACTTGGCTACTCTTTTTTTTTTTTTTTTTTTCTTTTTTTCTTTTTCTTTTTTTTTTTTTTTTCTTTTTTTCTTTTCTTTTTTTCTTTCTCTCTTTTTTAACAGAGCAACCAATCCTACGAAACGAAACTTTAGAAATGGGGAGTATATAACTTGAAATGACAATGACTGGAGCTTTATGTAGGTAAATAGGATGGCGATGAGTATTTTTGGATGTTCACTCCCAAGATAGGAGTAGAACTTTTTTTGGATGGAATGAAATGAGTGGCGTATGTATATGTGGATGGATGGATGGATGCGTACTCCTAGGGTAGGAGCAGCATAGGTGCGTATCTCCAGGGTAGAGACAGCACATCATATGGGGAAAATGCGTACTCCTAGGGTAGGAGCAGCATAGGTGTGTATCTCCAGGGTAGAGATAGCACAATATGTGGTGGATATGGATCTATATGTGGGTGGTACCTCTAGGGACAGAAGTAGCACATAATGAATGTAGTATATATAAAATGGGTGCATGCTTCGAGAAATGAAGTAGCATAGATCAATGGATGGAGAGCACATAGTATTGACTTTAAGCGCATGACCGATTCCTTATGGGTCCACAAAAGCATAACTACACTCAATGCCTATAAAGACTACACTCAATGCCTACAAGATGATCTATATAAATAGATGGGTTTTCCTAATCTAGTAAGCATGAATATATGGTTGTGGTAGGAATTTGAACTTTCATCATAAAGGAACTCGTCATGCGGGAATTTAATATTTTCATAGATAAATTCTCCGAACTCTAGTATCTCTAGGAACAAGATGGACAAGCACTCAAACCTTCCCATATCATACCCATCAACCACCTAGACTTAGTTCAAGTGTTTGCTACCCACAAGTTTCGGGTTGAGCAAATCTTGAATCTAAACGGTTGTGTCCAAAACTCGGGAGAGTGCAAGGTTGAAAACTAGGTACTTGAAAGGAATTATTCATCATCTCCATATAGAGTTTATTGTAGGGATTATTTTAAAAGGCATTAAAAGAGCTCTCCTAAAGAAAAAGAATAAAGATAATCTTTCGGGTTTCTAAGGTTATGCATCTTTTTTAGTTGTTTTAACAAAACAAGCTCTATGAATAAATAGACACGTTGGAACACTTAGCTTGATACACGGGGGATGCTCTCCCCCAAGCTGGATGTTGACATAGTCTGCGGATATTGCTGACAGGCAGTGAAGACATTCTAGTCTTCCTGGAGTGTCGTGGATAGTTGCTGTTGGAGACAGTGTTCGACTGTTGAGGGCAGCACTCCGACAGGAGACTGGACATCCTTCTGTCTGTTAGCTCTTCTTGATCCTTTATGTTCTGTGAAGCTCAAATAGAAAACAAAGCTTGTGGAACTGATTAAGCATTAGTGATAAAACCTCTAAGCCTTGGTTGTCTAGAACTGCCTTAACTCAAATGTCTTCTAACGGGATCACAAGAAATATTTTTATCTCTTTTTTTATATAATAAAGGGATACAAACAGAGGAAATAGATATGCCGAAAAAAATTATTTTTATGCCACCACAATGAATGATTTTTCACATGGGGCTTAGTAGTTTCGGATGCAAATGCACAACATCTTTATTTTCTTTTTCTAATGGAAAAATAGTAAAGCGAAGATGCAATTACGATGCATGTAGGGAAAATAAATATGCTTAAAGGAACATGCAATGCTGAAAAGGGAAATGCTGATAAATACCAAGTTACCTCCTTGGCGAGGGTTCGGTGATTTAATTCCTCTGAACAGGACTTCTTGTCATGTTCACTCCTTCAGTGCATCATTTGATCCCAAAGGTAGAGACCTTGAGAGCTGCACCTCTTGAGATGGTAACTCTAGGAAAGAAGTCACCCATGTTCTTTTCTTGTCCAGCAGTCTTTATCACTGGAGTATCTTGTGATGAAGAGTAGATGCTTCTAGTGGTCCTGTACTTCTTGGAGTTTGCCTTGCATGATTGACCTCTCTCCTTGAGCATCTTGTCTTCTAACATTGTAGTCCTTCTTTACCCTTCCTCTCTTTTTTTTCTTATGCCTAGACCTTGTGCTCCACTCATTGTTTCTTCTCAACGTGCCGGAGCGACGGGGGCTTGAAAAGAGGAAGAGCATTGCTGAATCATTGTTTGAAGAGTCATCGGCCTTCCTCCCCAAGCTTGACCTTGTTGTCGCTTGCCACGTGAAGCCAAATATGAGTGTTGAGTCATCCCTCGAAGTGTGTTGTGAATTCATATTCTTAGACACTATTCTTCCTTTGTTCTTAATGTAGGGTTATGAGGGTGCTACGCTATCCAGAAAACAAAACTTTTTCTACCTCATCTCCCAGGATCTACTGCTAGTTACAGGTTACGGGATTACCACTAGACGCGCAGATGCAGCGGAAGATGACTCGATGTAGTCGAACGCGTCGCAGCAGTGCCGTGCAGTTGCGTGGTCGTCCAACAACTCCTCCCACCACTTGCGGTTCGTCCTCGTGCTCCAGATGCAGCACCTCCGAGGT
Source organism: Themeda triandra (assembly GCA_018135685.1). Taxonomy (NCBI): domain Eukaryota; kingdom Viridiplantae; phylum Streptophyta; class Magnoliopsida; order Poales; family Poaceae; genus Themeda; species Themeda triandra. The sequence continues at coordinate 393,869 of JAENPR010000569.1, forward strand.
ATCACACACGTACGAGGGATAAGCGATGCGCCTCCGGACTGCTAGGTCCGCGAGGAGCGAAGGCGAGAGCATGGAGGGCGACGGCGGCTGCCAAAGGCATGGATTAGGTTTAGCTGCGCCCCTCCCCTCTTCTTATATAGGCGTCTCTCATGTGCTCCCGAGTTGGAGGCCCATTAGAAACCCTAAGCCTTATCTAATTCGGGTCCAACCCGAATTAGGCTTCCAGCCTCTTAAGCGTGCGACCCTATGGGTTCACGCACACATAGACATGGGCCGAATACTCCTATTCACCCAATAGCTGACAGCGGCCTCTAGCAAGGCGTGATAACTCCTATGTGCACACAAATGATCATATCAGACGAACCACCACGACCATATACAAGTTACTCCCTTGCCACATGATATTTGGTTCAACTCGTGGGTTAACACTTAACCCAAGCACGGCCATGCATTTGTTGATCCAATCACTTGAGTGATCCAGTGATGTCGGTGTTTCGTACCCCGGGGGGTGTCACACCAATGAGTAAATTTCTAAGCGTGCTCCCTAATCCGGATGGTGATGCAAGAAGAACACAGATATTTATCCTGGTTCGGGCAAAGAGTGCCCTACGTCCAGCAGTGGGGGGTGACTTGTATTATCTTGCACCGAAGTGCTTGTACGGGGGTGAGTACAAGGCAGTCCCGAGACTTTGCGAGCGAGAGTGTGTGTGTGCTTGGGGAACTTAGGAACCTTGCCCTAAACTATGCCCTGGCGCCCCTTTTATAGACCAAGGGGAGGCACAGGGTTACATGATCGCTAGGGCGGTCGTAAGCGTGACGTCGAGGTATGGGCGTCATGTCGAGTCGTCGAGACTGTGGATGCTCCCTTTGGTCCGGTTCGAGCCGTAGATCCATGCTTTGGACCGGTTCGATCCTCGTAGAAGCGTGGGCAATGATGGCTCGCTCGTCCTTCTTGGTCGTGGGCTGACGTAGTCGAGGCATGGCGCTGGCGTAGACGAGCACGTGCGCCCGGGAACCCCGCCGTATGGCCGTCGAGGTGGGAAAGACAGGGCACTGTGCGCCCCATGCTCAGGTCGCGTCCGCCATCATTCCTCGAGTGGTTGAGGACTGCCTCGAGGGGTCGACGTCCCAAGCGATGGGACGGGGCGACGTGCTCGACGGTACGGGGAGTTGACCATGGCGTTTGAAGGACGTGCTGCACGTGGCATAGTGCGAGGCATGGCGCAATAGTGGCGCCTGCCATCCTCGAATCCAGGGAATGGGCATCGTAGTGGTGGAAGCGACCTGCGTACGGTCCACTGTTACGAGCCTTGTAGCCATGGAGTTAGGCAGGGCTAGTGTACCGCAATACTATTCGAGCCCTGTAGCCATGTGCATGGTCTGGATTGGAATTATTGCAGACAGACTCGAGCGGTCGCTCGCTCGAGCGATCCCCGTCACCGCTCGAGCGGCTTGCTCGCCGAGCGGTTCCCGTCCACCGTCTCGAGCGGTTGCTCGCTCGAGCGATTTCCGTACTTTTGTCTCGAGCGGGCGGGCGACCGCTCGCTCGAGTCGGTGGGCTTTGTGGTTTGTGGGCCTGATTTGAGTGTCGGCCCAGTTCGAGGAGGATCGGGGGTTTCTCCAGTTAACTCTTTAGGACTTTTTTAGAGGGAAGTAAAGCTGGTTTGCTTTCCCTTGAGCCTCCTAGTTTAGGACCCCCTAATCTAGGTACCCAACAGTAGCCCCCGAGCCCTTGCTTGATTGTGGAACTTCAAGCAAGGGATCATGAAGTGGAGTTGAAGTACCTAGACTTGGGGTTAAGTCATTTTGTCTCGAGGATTTGGTTTCTCGTTTCTCCATGGGGGGCGCGCGAGCGTCCCCCGCGGGGGTAGCCCCCGAGGCCCCGGAGGAATGAGGCATTCCTCTGGGGGCTTTGAGACGAACTGTTTTGAGCAAGAAGGTCATTAACTGGAGTTGTAGTAGCTCGGGGTAGAGGATTCAATTACTCTTCGAGCCCCCGAGCACCTCCTGCTTTTCCCCCGTCGATGAGGGCCGTTTAGGTGACTCGAGCCCCCGGGCCTCGAATGGCTGAGCTAGAGTCGTGACCCAGTTCCTCGCTGGATCTCCTGGGTCAGATCCAAGTGGTGAGAGGTCTGACACTACTCGCGACCGAGCGAGCGCCGCGCCTCCTTGTGAGCTGATGGCGGGTAGTCCAAGTGAGAGCTCGTTTCCCTTCGAGGGGAGACGGCATCGAGGCCCAGAGGCGCTCTCAATAGAGCTGGGCATTTAGCTTCTAGAGGACCGGCCCCGCTCGAGGGGACCGGTGGCTCGTACGCCTCCCATCGATGGGATCTCTTGGAAACTTAGTGCCCTGCCTTGGACACGCCACCGGGGTTCGAGTAACCATTCTCGAGTGGAACCTTTCGAGGGTTCCTTCCCATAGGCGCCCCTAACTCAGGTGCTCGTGGGCGGCTGTTCGAACCCGTTCGTGGGTCAGCCTCCGCTCCCTCGAGACTTACTTGTGGGACCGGAATCCTGGGCTTTCTTACCGTGTAAGGAACCGTCAATCTAGACGTCCCATCGCGGCGCCTGTTCGAGGAGTATCCGTCCGTTGCAGGCGGCGCGCCTTTTTAGGCGGAAACCGGCGCGTCATGATGATCGTGGCTCGGCGACGGTTCCGCTCCGTCTCGCGACGCGTGTGCTCTGTGAGTGGAGGTAGGTAGCGGTTGTCAGACGGAAATAAATGCGGTTACCGTTTCTAGTCGAGTCCGCTGGGGGCGCGCGGCCGTTGGATGGCGTGATCTGGGCCGTTGGATGCGATTCGCGCGGATCGGCTTGGGCTCTATAAATATGGAGGAGTAGGCTCCGGTTCTTCTTCCCCGCATTCTCGCCTTCCTCGCCCGCTCTGCCGCCGCGTAAGCGCCGCCTGCTCTAGATCCGACCGCCGCCACCGTCATCTGCAATCGCCGCCGCCGCCGCGTTTGCTCGTGACCACCGGCGCCGCATTCGCCTGCGACCGTGTCCGCTCCTCGTGCCACCGCTTCCCGCGCCGCCGTTCTCCGTGCTCCGCCGCCGTCGCTGCTCCGCCATCCCACTTCCGTTCTTCCGTCGACGAGATGGGAAGACCAAGCGGAAGGCGGGCGGAGCTCCGGCCGTGGTGCGGGGCGGCAAAGGCAAGGAGGCCGCCAAGCCTCCCACGCCGGTAGTGATGCACGAGGCGCTGCCGTGGCCTCGGTCGGGGTGACCGAGGCGATGCCGATAAACCTTGTTAATGGCGGGACCGCTTCTCCCCAATCCGGTGGAGGGGCCGCCGGCGTGGCAAGTGCCGGATGACGACCACGTCGAGCCCAGGGTTCCGCCGGGCTATGTCCTGAGTTTTATCAAGTTCCACCGGCAGGGACTTGGCGCGCGGCCGAGCCGCTTCATGCGGGCGCTCCCCCACCACTTTGGGGTTGAGCTCCAGCATTTCAACCCTAATTCCATCTCGCACGCGGCCAGTTTCGCTGCCGTGTGCGAGGGGTATCTGGGTATGGCGCCGCAGTGGGACCTGTTTACCCACGTCTTCAAGGCAACCCTGTTCACCAAGGCGGTGAACGACAGGGGAGCCGATGATGACGACGGCGACGATGGTGAAGAGGGGGCGGAAGAGGAGAAGGAAGAGGAGAAGAAGAAGCCGAAGTCCCGCCGCTACGTTCGAGCGGGTTCCTACTCGATTGGTTTGAAGAGGAAAGAGTGCTGGCTGTCCGGCACGTGGGCGTCGAACAACGCCGGATGGGACGCGGAGTGGTTCTACCTCCGCAATGAGGGGAACCTTTTCCCGGAGTACACGCCGCCGTGCCGACCGCGCACGGTGAAAACCGGGCCGTATGGTCGGCCAAGGCGCGCCAGCCCCGCATCAACCCCCTGCTCGACGCCATCTCGAGCCTCCGCAACCGGAGGGCTGGCAACCTCTTCTTCAACCTCGCCTTTGTCGTCGCTGAGTTCCACGGCCGCCGGGTGATTCCGCTCGTCGACCCTGCTGCGCTCGCGACCAGCAGGATGTCCGACGCGCCCCTTCCGACCGCCACGATCATGGCTCGAGTGCGAGAGGCGATCGATGGCGGGAGGAACTTTGGGGAGAATCAAGTCGGCCTCTTCCGCATGCGCCCTGGCCACAACCTGCTGGGTTATATAAGTTTCCCTAAGGCTTTTTCTCGTTGTTCTTTTTACTTGAGTCATCCTTATCGAGGCCTGCTTGCTCAGAACATCGCCAACCACGCGGACTCGAGGCCCCCGGTGAAGGAGGATGCGCCCGACCACGAGGTAAGACATTTGAAAGGCGAACGAGAGCATGCGGCGGCGGTCTCGAGGAGGGAGGAGAGGGCACAGAAGGCCCGTGAGCTAGAGGAGAAGGAGAAGCGTAAGTCTAGGCGACGCCGGGCGCGCCAACTGCGTCTGGATGCGGACCCGACCGACGAGGACGAGGGCGAGGATGACGAGGGAGACGACGAGGCGACTGAAAGCGATGGCGCCACCGCCACTCGAGCCCTGACGCCTCCTCGCTCTTGCGTGCAGGAGTTGCCTCTGGCGCCGGGCCTTCTGCGTGGCGACTCGTCGCTGGTTCAAGCGGACCAGCAAGAGGGGTTGTCACGCCACTCCAGCCACGGCGCTCGGACACCATCGCCGACCCAGGCGGGACAAAAAGGGGGACGTCTCACCGCTCCGGCCACCGTGCCCGTTCACCGTCACCGGCTCGAACGGGCGGCGGGAGGAGTCGCCCCGCCGTTCTAGCCACGGCGGGCGGGCGCCCTCTCCGACGCGGCGGGACTCTTCCTCCGTCGCCATTCATCTTCAACGGCGCGCACACCGGCAGCATCGGGCTGCAAATGTGCGCACATCATCTTCTGCGCGGCTCGGCGAGCAACATGTGGAGCGCTGGGCTCCTTCCGGCGGCCGTCGGGCCGAGCGGACCTCGACCCGCGGGACCCAAGATCCCACAAGGGACTCGTGCCCGACCCGGCCAAGGAATCGAGCTGAACGGGGGCGGCCGCCAAGGTCTCGAAGCCCCCGAGCGGCACGAGCTGCGGGCTCGAGGCCCCCAAGTCCTCGAGCGACTCGAGGGGGGCGACTGAGGCTCAAAAGCCCCCGAGCGCCTTGAGCAAGCCGGGTGGTTCGAGCAGCGCCGCCTCGACGACAGGGTAAGCTTTTCAATCGACCCACCTCCTGTTGTCTTTTTTGCTTATGTGTGAACGTCTCGTCATAGTAATTTTTCTTTTTCTCTTTCTTTCAGGACCAAGCGCTCCCTGCAGACGTTACCGTCCCTCCCCCCCATGCTGCCTACTAAAAATTTGAAGACCACGGGAGGGTCGGCGGCGCCCCATCAATGCGGGTGGAGTGACCCTTCCTCGTTCTACTCCAATTTGGTTAGAAGCGAGGCCAAGGATGCAATTAGACGTGGCAAGTTGATGGCGGCTATGTCTCGTGCGAGTGCGGGGCCGTGACCAAGCGACGGGGAGGAGGATACCACCACCACCACGGCCTCGACCGTCCTTCCGCTCGAGACCCGTCGTTGTCAACCGCGGCCCGGGCGACGCGGCGGCGGGCGACAAGGAGCGATGGTGCCGGGAGCCGACGGCCTCGCTCCGGTGATGGGGGCTGGGTCAGAGCAGCAGCCCATCGAGCTTGGAGACGAGAGCCCGGGCTCAGGCTCCAAGATCTCCTGGCCAATCGGCCTACGCCAGCTCGAGGAGGAGCGCAAGGAGAAGGAGGGGGAGGAGCAGACGTTGTCAACCACTGACCGGCCGGTGGAGGACGTGGAGATGCAAGAGGCAGGCCCAGTGCCTGAGCCTCAGCCGAGCCGGGCCTCAACCCCCCTCGGGATTTGGAGGTCGACCCTTCCGCCGGGCAGCGGGTCGAGGTGCCCCAAGCTTTCTCGGTCGAGCAAGGGGCGGCCCAAACCACGGCGCAGGAGAGGGCGTCCGAGGAGCACCCCGTCGCCGCTCAGGAGGAGGAGAAAGCGGAGGAGTGAGCGGAGCAGCAGGCGGAGCAATCTGCCGCCGCAGGCGTCGAGGAGCGTCAGCCGCAGGTGGAGCAGCGGGCTGAGCTAGAGGAGCGGCAGTAACGCAGTGGGGCAGCGGCGGGCGGCCCACCGCCGCAGCGGTGATGAGCGCTGGGGCGGCGGCGGGAGCTCCGTGCGGTGCCGTACCGACGCGCCGCCGCAGCCTCTGCCGGTTGGCGGGGACACGGGTGCCCCACCTCGTGCCCGACTCGGAAACGGGCGAGGTGTGGTTCGAGGGCATGACCGACGCCGACCAATGGGAGGAAGCCCAAAGGAAGCGAGACGGCGGCGGCCATCGTCGACGGCCACATGCGGTCGGTCGGTCTCGGGCCCACCGAGCCCACCGATGTCTCCATCGAAGAGCGGAGGCGGGTCGAGGCGCGGGCGCTCGCCTAGGAGGCGTCCTCCTCCTGGAGCTAGCCGCAACGTCCGACGACCTTGGCTGAACGGGTGGTGACGGCGGGCGTCGATTTGGAGGCGGTGAGGAGACTCCACTCCTCCGTCGACAAGGAGATGCGGGAGGAGTTCCCATTATGGGAAAGGCCGCCGCTGGTGCTCCCCGACCCCCTTGACCACGAGGCCCCTCCGATCGTGATGAACGATCAGAAGGAGCTCGAGGTGCACGCGGAGACCGAGGAGCGCCGGCAGTGGCTCGAGAACGCCTTGAAGACCGCCTTGTCGCTCGTCTCTGAGGACATGCCCCGGCTTCTCTCTGTAAGTACTTTAGTTGCCCTTCTTTTTAGTTTATCGTGATTTATGATCTAATGCTTCCCCTTCATGGCTCGACGACGCGAGCCGCTCATACGCCAAATCTACGCACATCCGTGCCATGCAAGAAGAGCGAGCACGAGATCCGGCGGTACGTGCGGATGGGGCAAGACGCTGAGGGCGAGCGGCACCGCTCTGCTCGGCTCCTTCGAGAGGCCAACGCCGCCCTAGACGCTGCCAAGGAAGGTGCCAAGAAGGCTCAAGATGAGCTCGCTCGGGTGGCGTAGGAGGCTGAGGCGGCACAGCGGGAGGCGGGCGAGAAGCTTGGCCAAGCCGCGCAGGAGGCCGAGACCGCTCGTCAGAAGTACGCACAGCTGCAGGAAGTCTTCGAGCAGCTCAAGAAGGACGCAGCTATGGCACTGCAAAGCTACAGGGCCAAATGCCGGGACATGGAGCAGCTCCAGAAGGACAAGGCCAACGTCGAGGCATATACAAGGGGAACGGAGGCGGCGGTTACTCGGAAGCGCCGAGATGGAGGCCCTTGCCGCCGCGCTCGGCGCGAGAAGAAGGAGCGGGCGGGCGGTCTCCGAACGGAGGTGGTCAACTTCCGTCGGTGGTGACGGACAAGGACCTCGCCATCCGGGCGCCGGCAAGGCTTATGAGGAGCTGCGGACGGAAAAGCGCGCCGTCGAGCGCGCCCTTCGGAAGGAAGGAGACCGAGCTCGCGCGGGCACTCGAACGCGAGCAAGGGCTCTCGACCCGCGCACCGTAAGTAGTCCGAGCCCCCTAACCTTTTTTCCTACGCGGTTCTTGCGCATTGCTCGAGTATTTCATTTTCATCGTTCTTTCTTAGGTTTGGAGGCGGACCTGGTGGAAGCGCGTGAGGACGCAAAGTCAGCCCATGCGCTGGCTAACGGCGAGCTCTCAGCCAAGGCCCACATCACCGGCGCCATCGACACCCTTAGCGCCAACTGGGGCTTCCCGCCGGTGGTGGACGTCGAGGGGCCGGATGCTGGCCAGGGCTACGCTAGCCGGGTCCGTGAGCTTGGCACCTCTCTGCGGGGTCGTATCCAGGAAGCCCTCGTCTTCGCTGCGCGCCGAACGATGGCCGTCTTCTACTCGGGATTTAGCATCTCGAGGGAGGACGCCCGGGCCGGGATGGAGGCCGTTGCGAGCGGCTTCACCTACGCCGAGGGCGAGCAAGAAGGAGGGTCAACCCCGGATCGAGCAGCTCAAGGCCGAGGCCGAGGGGAGCCGGGCGCCCGTCTTGGAGGTGATCTCGGCTGCGAGAAGTCCTCCCGCCGACGTGGAGTAGTTTTTATCCTACTGCGAGCCGAAATCGGGCAACAAGGCCCTTGTAAGAATCAAAATATTCTCGGTCGTAGAATGGCCTAAGCGGCCTAAAATCTTGATGCTTGTAACTTGAACCGTTATGCTCTAGTTTTTTCTTTGCGCTTGATATCATTTTCCGCTTCCTGCCTTTACTTTGTTTTAGCTAAGTGTTGGCGCTGTGCTCGAACCACTTCGAGAGGGGATGAGTTAGGTGCCGTAGCTCGGAAGCGTGGGAAGCCTTGTGCTCGATCGTCCCGACTCGGTGAGCTCGAGGTGACGCAAATACTTAGCTTACGAAAAACTTCGAGGCGAGGGAGGGAAAGATTACATCGAGCGTTGTTTTTGAAAAAACTAGGTGCGTTTTTCGAGGACTCCGGGGGACCCCCTGGTCTAGCTCCCCGAGGGGCTTGACTTTGTGGAAACAAAGTCGAGCCCACCTTGTGTACGAACAAAAAGTAGGAAACCGGCTTATTTATTCATACTAGCGGTACATTTAAACGGAATATGTACAAGGCATCGAGGCCTAGGGGAAAAACGCGTAGGCCGTTCGATGTTCCATGCGTTGGTGAGGTCGAGCCGTTCTCGTCGGCTAACTTGTACGTCCGGTTTTAGCACTTCGACCACGATGAACGGGCCTTCCCAAGGAGGAGTGAGCTTGTGGCGCCCTTGTTATCTTGGCGTCGACGGAGTACGAGATCGCCGACCTCGAAATCCCTCTTGCGCACGTTCTTCTCGTGATATCGCCGCAGCTTTTCCGGTAGCGCGCGAGTGTAGGAGCACCGTGTCTCGAGCCTCTTCGGCTGGTCGACGGCGTTAGCTAGTCTTTCTTCGTTAGTTTGCTCGTTGTAGGCCTTAAGTCGAGGGGACCCGTACTCGAGATCAGTGGGGAGGACGGCCTCAGACCCATAGACCAGGAAGAACGGGGTGAACCCAGTGGCTCAACTTTCGGTCGTTCGTAGACTCCACAGGACAGATGGGAGCTCGGCAACCCACTTCTTGCCGTGCTTGTTGAGGCGGTCGAAAATCCTTGGCTTTAGCCCCGCAAAATCATGCCGTTGGCACGCTCGACTTGGCCATTAGTTCGAGGGTGGGCGGCGCCGACCGTTCACACGGATGTGGTGCCGATCGTAGAAGTCCAAGAACTTTTGCCGTGAACTCGGGTGCCATTGTCGTGATGATGACGTTAGGGACTCCAAAGCGATGGATGATGTCGGTGAAGAACTCGACCGCTCGCTCCGAGCGGATGTTAGTGATGGGCTTGGCCTCGATCCACTTGGTGAACTTATCGATGGCCACGAGCAAGTGGGTGTAGCCTCCCGTCGTCTTTTGAGGGGTCGACGGATCGAGCCCCCGGACCGCAAATGGCCACGTGAGGGGAATCATGCGGAGAGCGTGTCTTTGGAAGATGCGTTTGCTTGGCGTAGAACCGGCATCCTTCACACGCTCGAACAAGCTTGATGGCGTCAGCAGTTGCAGTGGGCCAATAGAAGCCTCGACGGAATGCGTTCCCGACAAGGGTTCTTGGCGCAGCGTGGTGGCCACAAGCCCCCGAGTGCATGTCTCTGAGCAATTTCCTGCCCTCTTCAATCGAGATACACCGTTGAAGTATGCCGGTCGGGCTGCGGCGGTAGAGCTGTCTGTCCTCCCCATAAAGGACGTAAGTTTTGGCTCGACGAGCTAGTCGCCTCGCCTCCGTTCGATCCTCTGGCAACTCCCCTCGAACAAGGTATTCGAGGAAGGGCGCACGCCAATCTGCCGGTGGGCCCAGATCCCGATCGATCTCCATGACTTCTGCCTCCTTCGAGGGGGAATCGGTCACTGGAGCGGGCTCGATGGACCGGGCCCCGCTCCGGCCCGAGTCCCACTTCACGAGATGGCTCGTGAAGATCTTTCGAGAAGACATTTGGGGGGAGCGGCGCTCGAGACGACGCGATCTTGGCTAACTCGTCTGCGGCTTCATTGAAGCGTCTCGGGATGTGGTTGAGCTCGAGGCCATGAAAGTTTGCTTCTAGTTTGCGTACTTCGTTGCAATATGCTTCCATCTTTTCGTCTTGGCAGCTCGAGGCTTTCATCACCTGGTCGATGACGAGTTGTGAATCGCCTCGAGCATCGAGGCGTCGAATCCCGAGCTCGATGGCGATACGCAACCCAGTAACGAGCGCCTCATATTCGGCCATATTGTTTGAGGCAGCAAAGTGGATCCGCAGCACGTAGCGCATATGTTCTCCGAGGGGTGAAATGAAGAGCAGGCCCGCGCCCGCTCCTGTCTTCATGAGCGACCCGTCGAAGTACATGGTCCACAGCTCGGCTTGAATCTGTACTGGGGGAAGTTGGACATCGGTCCATTCAGCCACAAAGTCGGCCAGTACCTGGGATTTGATAGCTTTTAGGTGGGGCGTAAGTGATGGTCTCGCCCATGAGCTCGACCGACCACTTAGCGATTCGACCCACTACATCCCGGTTTTGGATGATTTCCCGAGCGGGAATGAGGACACCACAGTTACCGGGTGGCTAAGAAAGTAGTGTTGGAGTTTTCGACGCGTGAGTACGATTGCGTAGAGCAATTTTTGGATTTGAGGATACCGAGTTTTGGCATCTGAGAGCACCTCACTGACAAAGTATATGCGGCGCCGGACGGGGAGCGCATGCCCCCTCCTCCCCGCCTCTCGACCACTATGGCGCGCCGACCACCCGAGTGGTTGCGGCAACATAGAGGAGGAGGGACTCGGCGGTATGCCGTCTCGAGCCGGTCGGGGTGGCACGAGCACGGGAGGAGAGGTGAGCATGCTCTTCGGCTTCGAGAGGGCTTCCTCGCCTCGGGTGTCCACGCAAAGTGCTCGGATTTCTTGAGGAGTCGGTACGGGCGGGGCTTTTTCTCCCGGACGTGCAATGAACCGGCGAGAGCGGCTAAGCACCCCGGTGATCTTTTGCACCCCTTTCGGGTCTCGAATCGGCCCCATTCTCATGATGGCTGCGACCTTCTCGGGATTGGCCTCGATGCCACGCTGGGAGACGATGTATCCTAACAGCATGCCACGAGGTACGCCAAAGACGCACTTTTCGGGATTCAACTTGATGTTTTTAGCCCGGAGGCACCCAAACGTCAACTCGAGGTCCGCGACAAGGTTCTCTACTTTTCGAGTTTTGACAACGATATCATCGACGTAGGCCTCGACAGTCTCCCCTATGTGCTTTTCGAAAACATGAAGCATGCATCGCTGATATGTTGCCCCGGCATTTCGAAGGCCGAAAGGCATCGTGACATAACAAGTACATGCCCATGGGAGTGATGAATGAGGTCGCGAGCTGGTCGGACTCTTTCATTTTGATTTGGTGATAGCCGGAGTAGGCGTCGAGAAAGGAAAGTACTTCACAACCCACGGTGGAATCAACGATTTGATCTATTCGAGGCAAAGGAAATGGAACCTTGGGACATGCTTTATTTAAACTAGTGTAATCTACACACATCCTCATCTTTCCATTCTTTTTCTCTACTAGTACGGGATTAGCTAACCACTCGGGATGATGTACCTCCTTGATGAATCCGGCCTTCTCAAGCTTCTCGACCTCCTCGCGGATGATCCCGTGCTTCTCCTCGTCGAAGCGGCGCGGCGTTGCTTGACAGTCTCGAACCGGACGGATCTCAAGGCGTGCTCGGCGACATCCTCGGTATGCGAGGGCATGTCCGAGGGACTCCACGCAAACATATCGCCGTTTGCGCGGAGAAAGTCGACGAGCACGACTTCCTATGCACCGTCGAGGAGGCGCCGATGATCGGCGTCTTCTCCCCCGAGGAGCTCGGGTCGAGCGGGATCTTCTTGGTGTCTTCAGCTGGCTCGAAGTTGCCAGCCTGTCGCTTGGGTGCTGGTGCAGAGGCCTCAGCCGCCATGCGGTCGAGCGTCTTGGCCAAATCCTTGGACGCAGCTAGGGATTCGCCGTACTCGACGCATTCCACATCGCAGCAGTACCCGTGCTCGTACGTGGACTCGACGGTGATGATTCCCTTTGGTCCTGGCATCTTGAGCTTGAGGTAGGCGTAGTTGGGGATCGCCATGAACTGGGTGTAGCATGGTCTGCCTAGAATGGCGTGATAGGTCCCCTCGAAGCCTGGTACGTCGAAAGTGAGGATCTCTCTGTGGAAGTTCGAGCGCGTGCCAAAGACGACGGGGAGGTCGATGCGGCCAATCGTGAGCGCTTTCTTGCCGGGGACGACTCCGTGAAAGCCCCCGGCACTCGGTTTGAGCTGAGCCCTCGTGATGCCGAGTAGAGTGAGTGTCTCCATGTAGATGATGTTGAGGCTGCTGCCTCCGTCCATGAGGACCTTGGTGAAGCGGGCGTTGAGGATGATCGGGTCGACGATGAGAGGGTACGCGCCGGGGTTGGTGACATGTTCTGGATGATCATCACGATCGAACGTGATGGGAGCATCCGACCGGTCGAGGGCGAGTCGTGGCGGGCTTCACAGAAGACCTCCCTGCGCTCGTTCTTCTGCTCCCGACGCGTCATCTCGGTGGTAGGGCCGCCATAGATCATGTAGCAGTTGGCAATGGGCGGGTACCCGTTGTCGTCATTGTCATTGGCTCGATCTTTGCCACCCTTATCCTTCTTGTCATCGTCCTTGTCGATCCCGAACCGTTTGAAGTAGCCTTGAAGCATTCGACAGTCCTCGAGGTTGTGCTTGACCGGTTCCTTATGGTACGGGCAGGGCTGCTTCAACATCTTGTCGAAGACGGCCCCATCCGGAGGGGGTCAAGGCTTCTTGCGCTCGGCTGCGGCCACTTCGCCTTCCGCGACCACGCGCTTGCCTTGTTGGTTGCCCTTTTTCTTCTTCCCGTTTTTCTTCTGGGCTTTGCTCGAGCCCTCACCATCCCCTGGGGGCGGCGCGGGTTTGTTCTCAGCTCTTCCAAAGAAGGCCCCCACGGCCTCGTCACCGGCAGCGTAGTCGGCGACGACGTCCATGAGCTCGTCGACCGTCTTTGGGCGGTTGCGCCCGAGCTCTCGCATGAGCTCTTTGCACGTGGTGCCCGAGACAAACGCCGGGATGACGTCGTGGTGCGGGATGTGCGGCGGCTCGGTGCGCGGCTTGGAGAAACGTCCGAGCAAAATCCCGGAGAGATTCCGTAGCATTTTGCTTGATTCTGCGGGAGATCCCACGAGTTGCCGGCCGGATGTAGGTGCCCTTGAAGTTTCCCTCAAAAATCTGGACCGTGGTCGGCCCAATCGTAGATCCGATCGGGGAAGCTCCTCGAGCCACCGTCGAGCGGTGTCGAGAGAAACAGAGGAAGCCGGCGTATGATTGCCCTATCTTCTCGAGCCCTCCCGGGCGAGGCCGCCGGAAATCAGCCGCCCGAGCCCGGCTTGGTTTCCCCGTTGTACTTGACCACACTCGTGGGGGGTCGAAACGGGTTTGGCAACGGCGTGTTGCCGATAGCTCGACTGAAGACTCGAGGGCCCGGCGGCTCGGGAGCCTGCCGGTCCTCGTCGCTGTCGTAGCGCCCCCCTCGATGGGCCTTGTAGCCACGGTCCTCGGCACCCGCAGCCTTGCGTCGTCGATTGTCGTTGATGTCATGACGCACATCTTGAGGCGCGCGGTTGTCGAGGATGCGTTCTCGAGCGGGGGCTCTACCACCTCGAGGGGGTGCCTCTTGGTGGACGGAACTCTCCCGCTCGTGCCGTGGTTGTTCTGGGGCTGCCTCACGCTGTCATGAGGCCGAGCTCTCGGCCTGCTGGACGGCCGTGACTTGGAGGAGCCCCTGGATCTCATCTCGTATCCGTAATGCGTGCGGATTCGAGGGTGCCGGCATGTCTCGCAGCAGCATAGCTGCCACAAGTACATTCTGGCTTGCTCGAGGGAAATGGGCTGGCTCGGGTGGCGCCTCCGGTCGCCCGTCGTTGACGATGCGGTTGAGGACGTCTCGTGCCTTTCCTCGAGCGCCAAGAGGTCGAGGTGGAGGGAGTTGGCTCAGCTCAAGGGTCCTCTTGAGTAAGTCCAAATTCGCGCGCTCCGCCTCCATCTTGGTCTCGATTTCCGGATCGGGGCCCATTGAGCCGCTAGTGCATCGTCTTCAGGTCGTCGGTTATCTTGGGCTTGTGGTGGTGGCCCGCGTGGCTCGATCACCTGCAAGGCTCCTGCTGCCGATGTCCCGACCGCTGGCGTCACGACTGCCCGGTTGGCTGTAGGGACGGCCGCGGCGGCGCCATCCCTGGTCTCCTCATCCGACAGGGCGTCGCCGTCGAGATGAAAACACTCACGAGCCGGGTCATAGCACCCTGAGTCCGAGTCATCGGAGTCTGAGCTAGCACTGGACGGCGTCCAGGGCCTCCCCGTGCTCTCCTCCTCGATCCAGCGGCGCATATTCCCGACCGTGTTGCGGCGTTGCGAGCCAGGTGCTCTGTCAAACCCATGGTCCACTGAGGCTGGCCACACAATCCCCAAGTCCATGGTGGCACGCAAGAGGGGGCTGGGGCTCTCCTCCCGCGGTCCCATGACTGATCTCATTGGCATACGTAGTGGCGGTGTTGGTGAGCCCAAACGAGAACCTGTGACGGGCTCGGTAGAGCCCATGCGGCAACAGGTTGGGCGACGTCGGCCGTGCGCGTGCTCGAGGTGCCACGCCGGGCTCTCTTGGTGAGCGCATGGCGAACGTGAAGCCAGGGTCCACGTCAAGGACTCCCTGCCCATGCGCCACTCCCTGCCGCACACTTGGCGCCCCGGCTGGGTGCATCGTGGCGTCTGGCTGGGAGGGCACACGAGCAAGGTGCTCAAGGCCCTGTGCCTGCTGGCGGTGATGCTGATGCTGGTGGCGTCGGCGACGTGGTGGCGAGCCGTGGTGGCGCGGTCGGCGCACGGCCCCACCAGCACGTGGGGGTGACGAGCGTCCCTCTCCCGGTTCACCGATCGAGAGTAGAGCCATGTCGTGGCCTGGGCCGAGCGACACGAACTCTAGACTCCCAAACCAGATCACCGTGGCAAACGGAAGCGAGGAAGCGGGTGATGCCATCCGGAAAATGGCGGGAATCGAGCGAAAAACACGCAAAGCACCCCTACTGGCGCGCCAACTGTCGGTGTTTCGTACCCCGGGGGGTGTCACACCAACGAGTAAATTTCTAAGCGTGCTCCCTAATCCGGATGGTGATGCAAGAAGAACACAGATGTTTATCCTGGTTCGGACAAAGAGTGCCCTACGTCCAGCAGTGGGGGGTGACTTGTATTATCTTGCACCGAAGTGCTTGTACAGGGGTGAGTACAAGGCAGTCCTGAGACTTTGCGAGTGAGAGTGTGTGTGTGCTTGGGGAACTTAGGAACCTTGCCCTAAACTATGCCCTGGCGCCCCTTTTATAGACCAAGGGGAGGCACAGGGTTACATGATCGCTAGGGCGGTCGTAAGCGTGACGTCGAGGTATGGGCGTCATGTCGAGTCGTCGAGACTGTGGACGCTCCCTTTGGTCCGGTTCGAGCCTGTAGATCCATGCTTTGGACCGGTTCGATCCCCAGAAGCGTGGGCAATGATGGCCTCGCTCGTCCTTCTTGGTCGTGGGGCGACGTAGTCGAGGCATGGTGGCTGGCGTAGACGAGCACGTGCGCCCGGGAACCCCGCCGTATGGCCGTCGAGGTGGGAAAGACAGGGCACTGCGCGCCCCATGCTCAGGTCGCGTCCGCCATTATTCCTCGAGTGGTTGAGGACTGCCTCGAGAGGTCGACGTCCCGAGCGATGGGATGGGGCGACGGGCTCAGCGGTACGGGGAGTTGACCATGGCATTTGAAGGACGTGCTGCACGTGGCATAGTGCGAGGCATGGCGCAATAGTGGCGCCTGCCATCCTCGAATCCAGGGAATGGGCATCGTAGTGGTGGAAGCGACCTGCGTACGGTCCACTGTTACGAGCCTTGTAGCCATGGAGTTAGGCAGGGCTGGTGTACCGCAATACTATTCGAGCCCTATAGCCATGTGCATGGTCTGGATTGGAATTATTGCAGACAGACTCGAGCGGTCGCTCGCTCGAGCGATCCCCATCACCGCTCGAGCGGCTTGCTCGCTCGAGCGGTTTCCGTCACCGTCTCGAGCGGTTGCTCGCTCGAGCGATTTCCGTACTTTTGTCTCGAGCGGGGCGGGCGACCGCCGCTCGAGTCGGTGGGCTTTGTGGTTTGTGGGCCACGATTTGAGTGTCGGCCCGGTTCGAGGAGGATCGGGGTTTCTCCAGTTAACTCTTTAGGACTTTTTTAGAGGGAAGTAAAGCGGTTTGCTTTCCTTGAGCCTCCTAGTTTAGGACCCCCTAATCTAGGTACCCGACAAGTGATATCACTCTCATTAGAGAGGGGCAAGTCCCATCTTGATTGTCTATGTCTCGCAGCATGCTTCTCGACAAACCCGAAGAGATCCTTTATAACTACCCAGTGACGGAGTAGCGTTTGTCAGTCCCTAAGCAAGTCGATACACATCTCGAGTACATACAACAATCTCGAGGTCGAAGGACATAACGTATATGATGTGTATAGAGACAATCTCATGTCGGGTCGATCCCGGCCTACATGTCATACATGTGCCCACATTATTAGTTCGACATCTCCATGTCCATGACTTGTGAAACATAGTCATCAACTAATAATGTGCTAGTCTAATATTCATGTGTGTCCTCACATGAACTCGACCGAGGATGAATATAGAATAACCATACAAGTAAAAGAGTTCCACAAACAATTCACATAATTGCTAATCAATACAAGTTGTCTTTAATGGATATTCAATGGACACATTACATATCATGGATACAAGCGGAATATCATCATCTCTATGATTACCTCTAGGGCATATTCCCAACAGTCTCCACTTGCACTAGAGTTAATCTCTAATATGTCTAATCCCCATAGACCTCATGTGCGCCTCATGCTTAGGCCGTGGAAGAGCCTTTGTCAACGGATGTGCTACATTCAAATCCGTATGTATTTTGCACATTTTAATTTCACCTTCACCGATGAACTGTCGAATGAGGTGAAATTTCCGCCGTACATGTTTGTTCTTCCGGTGATTCCTTGGCTCCTTAGCCTCGCGTTTATCGCCCCATTGTTGTCACAATGTAGATTCAATGGGCTAGCCGCATTAGGAAACACACCAAGATCAATGAGGAAACGCCTCATCCAAACACCTTCCTTTGCGGCTTCGTAAGCCGCAATGTACTCGGCTTCTGTTGTAGAATCGGACACCTGCCTCCCGATTGGAACTTTTCCACCTTCGCACCACCATTTACCGTGAACACAAAACCTGATTGAGATTGTTAATCATCTACATCGGTTGGAAGCTAGCATCGGTGTAACCATTTACAACGAGCTCCTTCTCACCTCCATAGATCGGGAACTCATCCTTAGTCCTTCTCAAGTACTTAAGGATGTTTTTAACCGGCCGTCAAAGTGACTCTCACCAGGATTGCCTTGGTACCGCTCGCAACACTTAGAGCATATGAGACATCGGGCGAGTACATATCATGGCATACATGATGGAACCGACTGCGAAGCATATGGAACCTTACTCATGCGTTTGCGCTCTTCATCTGATGAAGGACATTGCTTGTCGCTAAAGCGCATACCATGTGACATAGGCAAGAACCCTTTCTTGGATTGCTCCATGTTGAACCGTTTCAACACCTTGTCAATATATGTATCTTGGCATAATCCTATTAGCCTCTTTGACCTATCTCTATAGATCTTAATGCCCAAGATGTATGCTGCATCTCCTAAATCCTTCATAGAAAAACTATTATTCAGTGAAGTCTTTACAGATTGCAACATAGGAATGTCATTCCCAATCAATAGTATGTCATCCACATACAAGATTAGAAACACAACAGCGCTTCCACTAGCCTTTTGGTAAACACAAGGTCTTCTTCATTCTGACGGAAGCCAAACCCTTTGACAACCTCATCAAAACGAATGTTCCAACTCCGAGATGCTTGCTTTAACCCATAAATAGATTTCTTAAGCTTGCATATTTTTCCAGCATTATTTGGATCAACAAAACCTTCGGGTCAGTATCATATACACGTCCTCCTCTAAATTTCCATTTAGAAAGGTGTTTTTAACATCCATCTCGCCAAATTTCATAATCGAAATAGGCGGCTATTGCTAGAATGATCCGGATAGATTTAAGCATCGCTTGGAGAGAATGTCTCGTCAGTCAATTCCTTGAACTTACCGAAAACCCTTTGCAACAAGTCGAGCTTTATAGACGTGAACATTTCCGTCCATATCCTTTTTCTTTTTTATAGATCCATTTGCACTCGATGGGTCTAACACCATCAGGCGGGTCAACCAAGTTCCAAACTTGATTATTTCCCATGGAAACTATCTCGGATCTCATGGCACTCTGATCTTCGTGGTTGTGGAGGTGTTTCGGTGGCCACGGGCATCTCAACTTGTTCTCGTTACATTAGCATCACTCGTAGAGTCCTTCTCGACTGGCTCATCTTGAACTTCTTCAAGATACACCTTTTGTCCACTCTTATCTCTTTTGAGAAACTCTTTCTCTAAGAAAACACCATTTCGAGCAACAAACACTTTATAACACCCTGGTTTTCAAAAGAAGACCAAAGGCCGTCATATGTGTGCCCAGGAAGTCCACACATATAACATAGAATGGAAATATCAGTGTCAATGTACTATAAATAACGGAAACACAAATATTAACACTTACAAACATCGGGTAACGCGGAACGGTTGCGGAATTGTTATTCGTGCTCCATCTTCACGGGACGGTCGGCGGGGCTCCGACGCCAAACACCTCGACATCTCAATGTCTTTGTCCTTTAAGCAAAGCACCTTGCTAGCGAGACTATAGCAAGGTGAGTCCATGTCGAACTCAGCAAGTACAGGCAGGAAAAGTAATGACATGCAAGGCTAAACAAGAGGTACAGCTGTAGGGTAAACACTGCGGTAGCTTTTAATGTAACAAGCATATTTTAATTAGCAACCTACTCACTATCAAATTGGTTGAGAAACCCAGCCCTTAATTAAGGTTCAAGTAGAAATTAAGGTTCATTGAGTTCAAACAAAAGAAAAGCTTTAAATACATATAAATATACAAATATATATGAGATAGCCATCTCAGATAACACAGGATCGCTATCCTGGTAAAGCCTGAGGTAGCAACCTCTCAAAAACCACCTCCGCGATAAAAACAAAACCTTTTCTTGCTAATCATGTGAGGACCTGGGCCGCTCGTAACCGTGAGCACGGACGATATATCGATTGATCAAACTCTGCGCAGAGGTGTACACTTTACCTCCAGTTTGTGAGTTCCCTTTCGCCCGAGGGGATCAGCCTCTTAGCCCGTTTCCAAGACAGCCGGCGGGTGTCACAACGAGGTCACATTCCGGGTCAAGGGCGGTGGCAACTCGACGGGTATGTCGCAAGCATATGGGTGACGTACTCGTAGCCTACGCCGGGTCTACGGATCGTCGAACACCCATACTAGAACTTGAGATCACCCTTATCACCATCGCTATGGCACCGTCTGCAAGCCACCCAACTCCGCCTATGATGGTCCCGCTAATTGGCCAAGCAAGAGCCCATTAGCCTAGAGATGTACGGAAGTCCCAGGTGGCCGCTCCACGAACCGGTCCTTAGGGAGAGACGACACGGATGCCCGTCGCTACAGCAAAACTCTAGCATCCGCATCTCCTTGCTTCACCAACCAACGATGCTCACCGCATCCTTGCCACTTCTCCATGGCCATGACCATCACCAACTTAGCACAACTTTTATTAAAGAAGCAAGTTTTAAAAGTAATTAACTTTAGTGACAAGGTGAGTAGAGCTCTAGCAGACCTACACCTATCTACTAAACCCCCATGGGTGATATATGGATAAAGGTGGCTAGTATGTCCTTAGGTTACATAGATTTACACACATGCATGCATTATGACAACATTTCATGGGTTCAATATGATCAAGGGTCCTGCACTTGCCTTAAATCCAAAGTCCAATTGTTCAGTAGACTTTAATTGTTCTATCTTCTGGTCTCCAACCTCAGCTGCACTTGTTGGTACTCAGCTCCTGGTCTTCGGCACTTGTCGACTACTCGTCGTCTATTCACACCAAGCAAGCAACACAAACAAACAAGACTAAGAACATACACCATACAAATGAAACAGCTAAAGAAAGAGCGTACAAAAAGGTAGAGAGCGAAGCTGTGGTCTTGAAAGCACTAGAAAGACCGACGAAGAAACTATCGTTGAGAGGGCACAACTAACAAGGTCAAACTAGGTTAATCGCATTTTAAAAGAGCATTGGATAACTAATTTTATAAACATGCGACATGATCGAGGTCATTGCTCATACTAACCCGGTCGGAACGGTCGCACACCAACGAAAACGGATTATAAAACCTAGGTCGATTTTATTTATAAAACTATTATATAATTGTTAATCCAATTACATTTCAATAAATAAATATTTTTCATAACTGAACAACATGATAACACTAACCCTACTGCGTAGAGCACAACGACACGATTCTAACGCATCTTGAATCGCTCGAATCGGGCCTGAAACGGCGAAACGGCGGAGATAATACGATCAATGGCAATTCTGTAAATAAATATCGCGGTGGCAATTTCGTAATTACCTTGTCTTCTACCTCTGTTCGATCCTCACGTTCACGAACTGAACGTGACCTCCATGGCAGCCCTGCTGCTGCATCGCGTGGGAGAGGGGAGGGCCTTGGCCTTGGCCTGCTGGCCGGCAGGGCGCCAGGCCACGCTCACGGCGGAGCGCCCAAGGGGCGGCGGCTGGCCGGGCGGGCAGCCTGCCTGCACGCTCGTGCAGAGCACGGTGGCGGCGCTGCTCGCTGCGCAGGGGGCGCGAAGGGCCGGACGGCCAGCCGGGCGGGCGGCGAGGCGGCGCGAGGCCGGCGCAGGGCGCTCGGCCCAGTGGAGGGAACGGCCATGCCCTGAGATGGCCGGAAAACGAACGAGAAGGCACGCGTCCATGGATGACCTCGCCGGAAAAGAGAGAGATGTTAGGAAACCATCAAACGGACGTGGATTCGGGAAAATGAGTACATGACGGCGTAGAGAACGACGAGGGATACCTTCTGGTGGTGGCGGTTTCCGTCGGAACGCGACAGTTCGGCCGGAAACGCTCGCCGGAGAGTTCGCCGGAAACCTAGGTGTGGCAAAGTTCGGCGTCCGATCTGCGAGGCTTCGGGTGGCGGCTGCGGAAACGGGCCGTACTTCTGAAACCAGCGCGTCGAGGACTTCGCCGGCATATATATAGTGTTAGGGTTTGGAGTCGCGGAAAAATCAGCTATTTTTATAATTTCGGGATTTATATAGAAATCATTTTCAGCTCGAAAATAATTCCAGAAAATTCTGAAATCATTTTAAACCCCGAAAAATATTTCTAAGACTCCAAAAAATTATGGGAAAATACCCAAAGATAGATTTTGACATGATGAACCCAAATAAAATATTTGAAGCTCATGATAATGATATTTTAGAGCATCCAAAATTGGAGAAGCTCTAAAATAAAAAGGAGTGAGGCCGAAACGGGCTAGAGAAGCGGGCGACTAGTTGGGCTTGGCCCACGACGATGAGCTGGCCACAATGGCCATTGGGCCGGGCCGGCGTGGCGTGCGGCCTACGGCCACCTGGCGGCTAGCCGGGCTTGGCGTGGCCGGCCAAGGAAGGCTATGGCCGTCAGGTGGCGGCCAAAGCTAGCCGGGGAAGGCTAGAGATGGCCGGAGAGGTTAGGGGACTAGCCGAAGGTCAGCGGTGGTCCGGCATTTGGAGCTGCTAGGTCTGCCGAAGGTGGCCGGGGGCGGGCTATAGGTTGTTTAGGGGCCGGCCGGATGAAACCATAGCCGGCCAGAGAAGCTAGGGTCAGGCCAGATGAGGCTAGGAGTGGCCAGAACAAACTAGGTTGTGTCAGGGAGGGCTACGGCTGGCCAGGGCCAAGCCAAAGTTTGCTAGGGCCAAGCCAATGCTAGCTAGGGCAATCCTAGGCTGGCTACAGTTGGCCAGAAGGGACTAGGGCTAGTCAGGCGATGCTATGGCTAGCTGAAGGCAAGCCATGAATGAGTAGGGCACGCTAGAGCGAGTTAAAGGCTAGCGGTAAGGAAGCTCGAGTCAAAACTCCTACCGGGAGCAAGATAAAAAGAAAAGGATTTTAGTAAATCATTTTCCCACTCAAACACCACTCAACGAGCAAAGCACAAACTCAACCGCACCTTTATTAACTTTATAAAAGTTTTTGAAACCACACTTTTATGATTTTATAATGACAACAAATGAATAAAATCTTGGTTTATTTTAGGAAAATTAATAAATCCTTTGTTTTATTTAGTGTTTTCGATTCACATCCCAAAATGAAAATTTTGGGGTGTGACAGACTACCCACTTAACATGAATCTCGTCCAGATTCGGAGAGACTTGGGATCATGATAAAGCGATGATC